>JBBPUK010000003.1:2987-335462 GCA_038094635.1 Tylopilus cervinicoccineus | reverse complement strand
CGCCGCCCTAAACAACCTCCCCTTCTGCGCCAACCCCCTCTTTTCCCAGACCTTCCTCCCCCCCCCCGTCGCGTTTGCCGGTATGCCCCCCCCCCCCCCCCCCTCCGCTCCTTCTCCGTCCTCACCCTCGTCCCTTGTAGAGGTCAGCTACCGCAGTTCCACCGCCAGGATCGGCACCACTTATGGCATATACTTTCTGTTGGTCATTGCTCTCCTTCTCGTCGCCCGCGAGGCCTTCTTTACCGCAACCGCCAACGAAACCTACCGCCAAAACAACGAGGCATTCTGGTACCCGCTTTCTGTCGTCACAGAGTTCATCGCCGTCGTCTTGTTTGCCACCCCTGGTCTAGTGCCTGACCCCAGCGATGCCTAGTTTTCCCCCTGCCATAGCGCCATGATACCCCCTGCTAGTGTACTCGTTCTTTGTTCATACCTCGTTATATACATACATGTTTTGCGCACTCTGTTGTCGTGTGGCGGAGGCCAAGGGTGCGAAACGTCGCACGCGCTCCGCCCTTGTCTCCTCTCCCAAGCACATCATGTCCCACAACATGTCGCCCCCTCCCGTCCCCGTCTCGCCTCCCTCCACCGGCGTCCGTCGCCATCATACCATCACCGCTGCATCTCGCACGGCCAGGGCAGATGCACGCGCCACCATATCAGAAGAGTCCCAGGACCAGCAACTCTGGAACGACGACGAGCCCGTCGACGAAGACTGGGTCGGCGGTGTCGGCGCCGTCGGCGAAAAGACCTCCCTCCACAGGCAGAGCTCCCTCCCGACCAACTCCAAACGAGGTCCGCCCATCTCGTGCCTTATCCTCTCCCCCGCTCTCTCATCCCATCTCTCAGCTTTTCGTCCCCAAACCTCGAGGCAAGCTGGTAACTTGACCCCACGCACCATGAATAGCTTATCTGCCATCGCTGGTCACGACGGCGACGAGGAGGACTGGGAACGAGAAATGAGAGGCTTTAACAACGAAGACGAGGTCAGCCCTTGTCCGATCCCGTTCTACTCTGTCCCCTGGTCTCCCTTGGTGCTCACCCCGTCCTCCCAGCACGACATGTCCGCTTCCGAGCAAGCCCCCCTTCAGCAGGTCGCAGATCAGCCCTCTGCCGCCAATCCCTCCCCCCTCTCCCCGCATTTCGCCACCGCTCATGTCCCGTCTCCGCCCCCACCCTCTTCTGGCGTCCGTCGTCACCAGAGCCTTACCTACGGCGCCCAGAGACAAATGCCAGCTTCCGGCCTCAAACGTGCAGGTACATTGCAACAAACTGGCTCTAGGCATGCCGCTGCCGTCGGCCAGACTCCAAGCCCCCCAGATCCTGAGGAGGAAGACTATAGTGAAGAAAAAGAGCTCGTTAATCCATACGATGACGAGTCCTACTTCAACCCCCGCTCCCCTCCTCCAAATCAGCAGCACTATGGTAGTCAGGGCACAGCCCAATACCCTACAAGCCCCATCGGGCGTGCTTCTCCTTGGGGCACCCCCGGAGGTGCCGACTGGCGCTCGCCGGGTGGCATATTCTCAGGACCGGCGGTGGCAAGTGTCGACGATGTCGCCCGCGCCTTGTCCGCCATGGAACTCAATAATACAAATCAACTTTACTCGCACAATGCCGCGTTCCAGGGGGGTCAATCAGCACACCCGCCGCGCTTCAGTCCAACTCAAGCTTCTCTCTCATCGGGCAGCGTGCGTCAAAACACCACGCAAAGTAGCAATGGAGCGTCACGCAAACTTCAGTTGAACACAGAACTAGAGGGTCGGAAGACGCCTACGGGACATTCGGTATGTAGTCCAAGCTCCATCAGACCCCCTGTGTCACGATGATCACAGCGCGGGTCCACGAGCGACGGCACCGCGACTGGTGCGGGTACATGGGACCAAAAAGAGAAGCATCTCGCCGAGCGCTCCTCTAATTCTAACCTCAGCTACGCCTATAACCAAGGCCAAAAGGGGAGCATCCCCAGCGTCCCCCCCATACCCCCACAATATCTGAGCCAAATGGGTGCGATGCAGGCCCCTCGGTTGGGCTTCACACAAGGCCAAATGCAACAACCCCAGGGCGACAGCAGCATACAGTCACTCGCCGGCTTCCTGAGTTCACCCGTCGACCTCCCGACGCTGGTCGCTACCAAGGGGTACAACCCACAGCATTTCGACATTCGACCACAATTTGTTGGTGACGTTCTTCTGAAAATGTACCCTGCATGAGCTGTAATCTCGCTGTTACAGGCTAGGTATTTCGTTATCAAGTCGTACACCGAAGACGACGTCCACAAGTCCCTCAAGTATGAAATCTGGAGCTCCACGGATCCCGGAAATAAACGTCTTGACAAGGCATTCAAGGAATGCGGCGGAAGAGGCCCGATTTACCTCTTCTTTAGCGTCAATGCCAGGTGCCTGTAATATCCGCTGATCTTTGCCCGTGTGCTGACGTTCCGTCAACAGTGGTCACTTTTGCGGGATGGCGGAAATGCTCACCCCCGTATGTTGGCCTGTATTTCGAATTCCCGAATGCACTCTCATCGCCTCACTAGGTGGACTACACTCGGAGTAGTACTGTTTGGGCATCGGACAAGTGGAAGGGTGTCTTTAAAGTGCGATGGATATTCGTTCGCGACATCCCCAATGCAAATCTGCGCCACATACGCCTAAAGTTCGTGTTCTCGATGATTGCTTGGGATGCACTGACCAGCACATGTAGCAACACCGCCGAACGCAAGCCCGTCACCAACTCTCGTGACACGCAGGAGCTCATGCCAGATGCTGGACAGGAGATGCTCCGTATTTTCTACACCCACCCGGCGAAAACGTCGCTTTTGCAAGATTTCGCGTTTTACGAAGTACGTCTGTTGCATGTCACATACTTGCCAGTGCTGAATGTCGAGAAAGCGGCTTGCCATGCAAAAGATGCAAGCTCAGCAAACTGGGTCTGGCAGTGGATCTGGTGCCTCGACACCACAGTCCCAGTCCCCGACCCCACAACAGCAACAGGCGATCTTCTCGATGGCGAACATGGGGAATCCAGCTGCGGTGTATAGCGCCATGTCACCGGGCATGGCAGCCACCATGACCCCCGCCATGCTGCAGATGCAGATGCAAATGGGCATGATGGGCTCCGCTTTTGGGATACCACAAACGCAAGCCATGCATCAGAGTGTTATGCGACACCCAAGTCCTGGTCCTACAGGGGGACAAAATTACATGAACATGGGTGGGGTACCGTTTTGATCGCCACGACCAGACGTATCGAGTGCGGAAAAGTTCCAATGACTAGATTTCGTTCCATTCAAGCTACGACGTCTTTTTCTGTGCTCCCATCTGTCTCATCTTTTCCTATCTCTGACGTTCTGTTCCCATCTCTTTCTGTAACGTGTTACCCACCGTCTCCCGTATCAGATCTCACAAGCAGCCATGGACATGGTCAATGGACTTGGATATCCACTTGCCTGTTACGCTGTAATCCTTTCCAGTCTTTCTCCTCTACAGCTCTATTTACCTCGCGCGCTTGCGCTGCAGGGTGTACCAAGTATGATAGGCCTATTAGATGCGACCTGGTGCTGCCCCCGATGGGGCACCACAACCCTGCAGAATGCAATGATTCCACCACGGTTCGGTTCAGCACCAAGGACACCTGCGGTCGTCGATCCAAGCTGCCCACTCCCGTATCGGCATTGAAGTTCTTCGCGCCACCGACTGGGATGGCGAGTCAGTATTTGTTGGACTGGCAGCGTCGACCAATATCGCGTGAAACAATGCGTCTAGAGTACACCGTCGTTGCCAGCCTTTCCCGGTGCTGTTACGGGATGCAGTGAGGTGCTGCTGCTGCTGCTGCCAGTGACGACGCCCTCCATGGCAGTCGAACTCGAACAGGGACGGCACTAGGAACAACAACACACAACAAGATCACAGCTCGTCGCGAACGACAAAGATCATTCACGCGTCGCCCAGAGGCGCTGGAACTACCATGGCCCTCCTGTCAGACCGTCAGAGAGAAGAACTGTGCGTGGCAGGCATGATCTATCCTCTGATGCAAATGCTCAGCGCATCGGTGCAGTCACAAGTCCATGCTCGAGTATCTCCACACCAATAACTTTCTTGGGGCATACAACGCACTGAAGCAGGACTCGGGCGTAGAATATACGCCAGATCCAAGGGCAAAATATGCAGGGCTTTTGGAGAAGAAATGGACGAGTGTGATTCGTCTGCAGAAGAAGGTATCCTGCATCCGCTCATCCCCCCCCCCGTCTTGTGATTGAGCACTATCTGGTCCAGATCATGGACCTTGAGACGCGAAATGCGTCCCTGCAGGAAGAACTCTCTCTCGCACCCTCAAAGCGTGCTGCAATGCAAGCCGATTGGGTACCGCGTGCGCCGGCTGCGCACGTCCTAACCGGACACAGGCAGAGCATAACGCGCGTCGCTTTCCACCCGCAGTACTCACTGCTCGCCTCCGCGAGCGAGGATGCTACCGTCAAAATTTGGGATTGGGAAACCGGTGAATTCGAGAGGACACTGAAGGGACATCAGAAAGGGGTGAACGACGTCGAATTTGACCACAAGGGTCATCTGCTGGGTGTGTTTAGGTCTTTGGAATCGTACCTCCCATTCTCATCATGAGAACGATCAGTGACATGCTCGTCGGATTTGTTCATCAAGATTTGGGATTCTCAGAACGAATGGAAGAACATCAAGACCTTGACCGGTCATGATCACGCCGTTTCTTCTGCACGATTCCTTCCGGGGGACCAGTTCATTGTCAGCGCAAGTTGGGACCATTCAATTAGAATATTCGACGTTGCTTCAGCGTAAGTCCCAGCTCTCTCTAGGTGACGGTGGTGACGTTTACGGACTCCGACAAGGCATCTCGTGCGGACGATCGCCGGTCATACCGACTGGGTCCGCTATGTTGTCCCGTCCGACGATGGGCGGCTGTTAGCCAGTGCTTCCAAGGATCAGGTAGTTTGTCTCCTAAGTCGGTTGAATTTCGGCGCCTTATAGCATACACGCGATAGACTGCCCGACTCTGGGACCCACTTACGGGTGAACAAAAGATGGAGCTTCGGGGGCACGACCACCAGGTTGAGGTTGTGGTCTTTGCTCCGATCGCATCGTACAGTGCCATTCGCGAGCTTGCAGGTGTTCCGGTTCGTTGATGCGACGGCCCTCGGATATGAATATATCTCACATTGCTTTCAGAACGCGGATCGGGTCAAAAGGCCTGGCGCATATGTTGCCACGGGCTCAAGAGATAAGACAATCAAACTTTGGGACACACAGAGCGGTCAGATACTGAAAAACCTTGTGGGGTGTCTTTTGGCGCCGCACAGAAAAGTGACTCATGTCATTCTGTCAGGCTGGACACGACAACTGGATTCGGGCACTCGTCTTCCATCCCTCGGGGAAACTTTTGCTTTCAGCGTCTGACGACAAGACGATACGCATCTGGGAATTGTCGACGGGTAGGTGTATGAAGACCGTGGAGGCACACACGCATTTCGTCGCTACGATTGCATGGGGACGGCAACAGGTATCTGTGAGCACCGGAAAGTCGAATGGAGCCGAAGGGACCGAGTCCCAGTCTGGCGAGCCTGAGAAGCTGGTCAATGTCGTGGCGTCGGCCGGTGTTGACCAAATGGTGAAGATTTGGTTGCCATGATGGACACGCGCCCTACCGATTTGACGTCGCGCGGCAGGTATGCGAGGCTGGCGTGGGTAGTCTTCTTTGACCGGTGGTTCAGGTCAGGCGGCACACACGTTATGCGAGTGCTGTCAGAGCGAGCTGATGGGGGGTTGAGTAGGTAGAGAGAGAACGTTGGTAACGACACGCACGCTGAACGCATGCCCTCACGATCCTTGGTTTCCTCGTCGTTTCGTCGCTTTCAACATACCCAGTACTACTACATAATTCTTAGATAGTTTGCTCGTATGTGGGCGTGGCTGTCAATGTCTGCCCTGGCCGTGTGAGCTGAAACGTACCCGGTCGGCAACGCCCGCCCATTTCCCTTCCAACTACTGTCAACACCAGCGATGGCGCCCCACTTGGCGTCGCCGTCGCCGTCGCCGTCGTCGTCGTCGTCGTCGTCGTCGTCGGGCGCGATGACCTCTGTCCAAGTCGGCAAGTCGATTCCCTCGTGCTCCCCGCGCACACGCACTCACCTTCTCATAGCGCTGCGCATCCGGCCCACGACGCCAGCAGACGTCGCGTCGATTCCCGCTCGCTTTCAGAGGACTGTCATTCACGCGACATCGCCCATTACCGTCACCGTCGACGCCGTCTCTGCTGCACCCCCCACGTCCGGTTCTGCCACTGCGCTTTCCTCTCCCTCCACGCCCGGCAAGAAACAGGTCTTCACTTTTGATCAAGTCCATTCTCCCAATACCACGCAGCATGCGCTCTTTACAAGCACGGCTCAGCCTCTCATTTCGCGCTTTCTTGAGGGTTTCAATTGCACTATCCTCGCCTATGGCCAGACCAGTAGCGGCAAGACCTTTACCATGACCGGTATCGACTTGGACGCCAATCCTTCTGACCCAAACAACAGCATGGGCATCATACCCCGCGCGGTGTCAACGATATTCTCGCGGGCAAAGAAGTTCAAGGACGAACGTGGCGGGTCTTGGAATTACAGTATCAAGGGCTCATTCATAGAAGTGTACAATGAGGATTTGATTGACCTTCTGAGTTCGGATGAAACCATGGGTGCTCGTCGCGAAGTACAGATAAGGGAAGGGAAAGATGGTTCCATAATTTGGGGTGGTCTTCGGGAGGTCAACGTTCGAAACAGCAATGAAGTCATGAAGTACGTGATCATATCCACGTCCATACCCCTAGGCCTAGGTTGATTAGTTCGCAGCCTTATTCGACAGGGAACATCCATTAGGCGCACGAACGAGACCGATATGAACGCTCAATCTTCTCGTTCGCATGCCATATTTTCTTTGACTCTTACCCAGAAGAAGTTTACGGGCTCTGGATCTCCTCGGTCGCCGTCCCCCTTGCCCCCGAATGGTCGTTCGCCTTCGCGACTTGCTCGACCAGGATCTCTGTACACTAGTTCACCCACAGTCGGGAGAGTTTCTTCTCCCACTATGGGGCGGCCAGCTACTCCTAGTTTTCATGTCGCCATGGGGAGGGGAGGGAGTCTACGGCCGGCCAGTGCACTCGGTTTACGACCTCCAGATGGCCGGGCTACTGATAATGATGACGACAGCGGCGAATGGACGACAATTGTGTCCAAGTTTCACTTTGTTGACTTGGCTGGTTCAGAACGAGTAACCAATTTCACTTTTCGATTTCCTTGTTAGCTGACGTTAAGCGTAGCTAAAACGAACCGCCGCCGCCGGCGAACGTATCAAAGAGGGCATCTCCATTAATAGCGGTCTTTTGGCTCTGGGCAATGTTATTTCAGCGCTCGGCGACCCTTCTCGTGCCAAATCTCATACCAACTCGCACGTACCCTATCGTGACTCGAAGCTTACTCGCCTCCTCCAAGACTCTCTTGGAGGCAACGCGCATACTCTCATGATCGCTTGTGTTAGCCCAACCGAATGGAACGCAGGTGAAACAGTGAATACCCTCAAGTACGCGAATCGCGCTAGGAATATAAAAAACCGAGTGGTCGTCAACGAGAAGGAAGACGGCTGGGATGACATTGAATGGTTGCAAGGCACTATCACTCGATTGCGCAAGGAGCTGAAACAACTCAAAGAAGGGGGGGGGGTCGCTGTCTCCGTTTTGGGAGGGTCAGGACGTGTTGGCTCCGAAGGGACGGAAGGCTCTAACAAGAAGATCCTCGCTCAGATGACTGAGCTCCAGAACAACTACGAGGATTTGAGGGAGAAGTATGTTGACCGCACAGAAGAGCTCGCAAGACTTCGTCGCGAACTCGGGGAACGCTATCGGTCGTCTACTGGTGGGAGTGTCAGCGGGACCGCAAAATATGAAGAGATCGTGGGGCCTGTCATTGAAGAGTACGAGAAGACGATCAGTGCCATGGAGGCGGAGTTGGGCTTGAACCGGGCAGCTTTGCGATTGACGAATGAACTAGTGGAAGAAAAGGAAGAAGAACTGTCACAAATAACGGAGAGGCATGCTGCCACGGAACTCTACGTAGAGGAGCTCAGGTCACGATTAGTGAAGCTGGCGGAACGAGAAACCTCCACAGAGGTACCCTGCCATTTATCCTACCTCTGTTTGCTCATCGGTTGAATCCACCCTAGGCCTATGTCCGTGATCTTGAAGAGAAGATGAAGTCGTATGACGAGACTTCATTGTCGTCTAGCGAGTCCCTTACCGACCTCAAGCGGGAGCTCGCTCGTTATAAAGAAGCCGACTCTCATTCCGCCTCGTACATCTCCGAGCTTGAAGTTCGCCTAGCCAAATCCGACGAGTCTGTCCTCTCGCTGCAACAAGCCATTGTGCGCCTGGAGAGTGAGAGTGAAAAACGCTCCCAAGAGGTTGCAGCACTTCAAGCACGGTTAGAGAATCTAGAACAAGATGGGGAAAGTTGGCGCACAGACCTAGAAGAGCGGGAGAGAAAAGTGAAAGATCTCGAGCTTAAAATGGAGGAGTGGGAGCGGAAGAAGAAAGAAGCCAATGAAGACCGTATGCGTTTAAATGGTATGGTTGGAGAAGTTGAGCAGGCGAAACAAAGTCTTCAGGACTCGAGCAAGAGTGATGGGTCGTCTTCTGGTGCAAGCACCCCCCTCTCAGTAGAGAGCCAGTTGATCGCGCTGCAACAAACGCATGCTGCGACTCTCGCCGACCTCTCTACTGTCACCGATAAATACCGTGACGCATTACAAGAGATAGCCGACCTTGCCGCCCAGGTTCAGGAGGCAAAGCTTGCCAACCCGACCATTCCAGAATTTTCCGCCCTCGAGAGCTCGGAGACAACGCCTGCCCGGAAAATAGTTGGCTTGAGGAACAAGGAATTAATGGCTGACTCGCAGTTTGACTCGCCCACTCGAAAGCATTTTTTCCGGCAGGCGATCTCCTTGGAGTCACTCCATGGAAGGTACTATCCTATGTTATGAACTCGCTGGACTGTGCTTACGCGTCTACCTGAACAGATCGGTCTCTCACTCGCTTGCGCCGTCGTTGTCATTGTCGCAGGAGCTTTCATCAGCGCGGTCTCGCAAAATGTCGCACTCCAGTCACGGGACTTCTAGCTCGGTTTCACACTCTCCCAGTCCACCTAACTTTGCTTTCTCTATATCCAATCGCAATGGCAACGTCACTCCGACTGAACAACGCTCCGTGTCTAGCATGGAGAAAGAGATAATGCGTCTTCAGGAAGTTTTGAAGGAGCGTGAAGCAGAGATTACTGCTCTAGAAGTTACATTGAGAGAGAAAGAGCAGGTAGATGCCGCTTCACCCTTGGGTGAGATAGACAAAGGACCGGAGGATCATACCATGCATTTATCTCCGGCGACTATTCAAAAGTTCAATGCAGTTCGGAAGAGTATGCAGCTCCACGGAGTATCGCCCACTGCCGATGATCTCAGTGCGGATGTGGACGTGGATGAGTCGCTGGACCGTCTCAACGAGCTTATGTTGTGAGTGTCCTCTTTTAGTGATTCTGGTTGACAATATTTAGTAACTATGTTCAGAGCTATGGCTCAGAAGGAATCCCAGCACAATGAATTAGTTACCTATTTGAACGATCAATTGGCCCAAATCCGTCGTGCGCACGACGAACTTGTTACTCTCTCCAGAGATCAGGTACGCTTACCTTTTTGTCGAGCGATCTTCCCCCCGGTCCAACGTTTTTCGTGGCTATAGACACTGAATATGTCGACTGAACTCGAAGGATTACGTGCCAAGTATGACCATACCCTAAGCGGGTTGGAGTCTGTTCGTCAACGCGAACAAGGATTGATCGACACTATCAAGAAAACGGAGAGCGACCACAGCGCAGCCATTGATGTCCTGCGTGTTGCTCACCAAGAAGCTCTCAGAGCGAAAGGTGCAGAGGTCGATGGGCTTGTTGCGAGCCTCAAAGGCGAACACGAGGCTACGGTTGGAAGCCTCCAGGAGCAGCTTTCCATTGCAACAGCTGCTCTCGACAAGGCTCTCAAAGATCACGAAGAGGCCTTTGGTACGCTACAAGCGGCTCACGGGGAAGAGCTCCAACGTGCATCTCAAGAGGGGAAGGCCGCACTTGAGCGACTTGCCAAAGAACACCAAGAGGCGATGAGCAAGGTCACGTCTGAACATGCTGACATCTTGAAACGTGTGGAGGAAGGTGCAGCAGCCGACCTACATCGTACCGAAGAAGAGTACTACAACGCCTTGACGAAGCTCCGCAATGACCATGCTGAGGCACTGCGTAAGCAGGCTGAGGATGCTGTTTCTGCGCTTGACCGTCTGCGCGAGGACCATGCGAGTGAAATGCGCGTGGCTGAAAAGACTCGCGAATGTTCACTATCCGAATCAGAGTCTGCTCGCAATCAAGCTCTCCGCGAACTGCAGGAAGAGCACACGGCTGCTATTACGAGAAGAGATGCCATGTATGCAGAGGACATGGAGAAGCTCAGGTCGGAGCATGCTCTCACCCTCGCGAACAAAGAGGAGGACTACAGAGCGAGACGAGAGAACATGAAACGGGAACATGCAACCGCAGTGGCGGTCATTAGGGAGCAGTCAGAAGCGCAGACTGAGGACCTCACGAAGGCGATCACGCAAATGGAACAGGAAGCCATCACTGCCGCTGCGAAGGCACGTGAGGAGCATGAGTCGTTGATTCGGGCTCTCCAGGAACAACAATCTGCTGTCCTCGAAGACGTCACCCGTAGACATGGCGACGAGGTATCTGAACTCAAGAAAGCGCATCTTGAAGCCATTCGCATCTCCAACTTGCAGCATGAGGAGGAACGCTCGACGGATATGCGGACTCATGAGGATGCGATCAAAAGACTAAAGGCAGATCACGAGGTAGCTTTGGCCAGCTCGACGTCTTCCCTCCAAAGTGCGCAGGACCAACATGCTGCTGTCCTTGAAGAGACGCGAGCGGCATCGGAGAGGGCACTTCTTGAAGAACGTGATCGCTCTACAGTGGCGCTGGCCGAGCTGGAGAGGCACCATGCGGACGTACACGGCAAGCTCCTGTGCGAGCACCAACATCTCAAGGGAGAACTTGAGATAGTTCGTGTTGAATTCAAAACTTCCCGAGAGCAGCACTCTCAGGCGTTGGAAAGGGAACAACGGGTTTCTGCCTCGAGCCTAGCAGAGCTAGAAAAGACACATGCAAGCGAGCGGGAAACCATACTAGAAGACCTTGAGAGGCATAAGGAAGAGATTGAGTCGTGCCGTGTCGCGATCGGCGAATTTACTGCAAAACAGGCTGCCCAGAGTCAGTCGATCAAGGAAAAGACGCAGGCAATCGCGACGATGGAGGGGGATCTCGCGACCACTCGGTCAGAAAATGACGGTCTTCGCCAAGAGCTAGAAAAGACCAAGGCGGAGCTCCAGAAGGCGGCTGCAGAGCAGACAAGACTTGCTCAAGAAGTCTCCAGCCGGGAATCACTAGCTGGCGAGCTAGAGAGACACCGCTCGCTGATCGCTGAGATGCAGGATGACCTTCAGCGTGTCAGAGACGAGAAGGATGTCTTGCAGGCGGAGAAGAATAAGCAAGAGAATACAGTACGCGATCTACAAGCCCAGCTAGCACGTACTCCTGGCACCCCGGACACCCCTCAGCGTATTACGTCAGACCGCAACATTGCGTTCTCTAGGGTGAACGGTCTGAACGGCAAGCTTCCTCCACCGACCCCGCCTCCATCGATTCCACCCCCACCCGCACCGAAGACTCAGGAATCCCATTCCAGCGTATCGACACAATCGTCGGCCATGTCTCCATCGACATCCAAGGACTCTCAGATGGATTCACCCGCGACGTCTGTGGTTTCGATCAGTGTTGCTGGCGGCCCTCCTCTGGATACCAAGGCTGCAGCCACAAAGATTGAAGACCAAGCGAAACATATTAGTGAACAAGAGGTTATGATCAAGACACTCAACAAACAGTTGTCCCACTGTGAGAGCGATCTCGCAACCCACATGGATCTCGTGAGCACTCTCGAGACATCCCTAAGCGACTCGGAGAAGAATTGTACGTGTCTGTTTTCCACGTTCGGGACAGAGTACTGATAGGGAACACCTGAAACGACAGTGCGGAAAGCACGGATGCAAGCGACAGAGCTCGCAAGGGAACGAGACTCCCTCAGCTCCCAGCTAGACACGCTTCGCAGCGAGCTTCAGGAAGCTCGTCGGGAGGTGGCTACTGTCCGGAAGTCTATCGTGGAAGAAAAACAGTCCTTGGAGTCACGCCTGGACGAAGAGCGGCGGGCCAAGGAGCGTGCCCGTGCACAACTCGATTCTCGAATGGAAGAGTTGCAAAGACGCAAGTCCAAGTTTGCATGTATCTGAATGTTTGAGCGATATATGAACGTCCCACTCTCGCATGCCTCCATCCTCCGTTTGCCAAACTCTTGTTTCTGTTCGCTCGTTCACTGCTTGTGTTACTGCACCTTGTTTTGGGAGCTAGAGAGCTCAAATTCTCGTTTTGCAGATACCCTCCTAGGCTCTAGCCGACCCTACGCTCACTCTCCACTAGCTTATATGGTCCACTATGAAGTACCGGTAGTTTTTTTGAGACCGCTGTCTTAATACATACGATGTTTGCCCGCTCTGTATGCTAGTGTTTGTGTCCACCCGTGCGGCCGTTCTCTGACCCATCCCTTGCCATCGATTCATCCGGTGGACGGTGCTTCAAGCGATGGCGGATGCAGGTTTCGCCATGAAACCAGGAGCGTTGTGGGTGCTCGAAGGAGAGGGGGGGGCTCGTGACTCTTCCAGCCAAGGGGTGCGTGGGACGTTGTCGTAAAAACCTGGGCGGGCCGAGACCTTGACCATAAATTGGAGCGACCAATAAATTTCTCTGCTCTCCCCCACTGAAGCTCCTCACCATGAGTCTTGCAGTCCTTTCCCGTCTCGCATCCTACACGTCGCGTTCTTCGGTTGTGTCTCGTGCTGCGGTGTGTCATACCCGGTTGCAGAGCACTGTTGTCCCGCGCAGGACGCCGCGCATTCTCCCTTCCTTCTCCCTGGAGAACAAGGTGAGCCGACTCCATGCCATGCGTCGCTGCGGGGACACCGAGTCATACACATCAGGTATGTGTCGTCACCGGAGCTGCACGAGGTCTGGGGAACGAATTCTGCAACGCATTCGTTCAGTCGTACGTATTCAGCCCTGACTTTGCGATCACACGCTAGAATGACTACCAGGGGATGCACGCGATTAGCGATAATCGATTTGAAGGAGAACGAGGCTAAAGCGGCTGCAGACGAGCTCGTCCAAAACGCATGCGGTCAGTGGTGGTCGCACTGTGCGAGACCGGCTACTGAGGACGATCCCAAGTTAACAGCGACATGACACGAGAGGACTTCAACGTGATTGGTATCGGATGTGATGTCTCGTCGGAGCTGTCGGTGCAAAAAGCGTTTGAAAGCGTGATGGACACATTCGGTCGTGTGGACTCTGTCGTTGCGTCTGCCGGTAAGTGGGTATGATCCGGACACCACCGGGGGTGATGCTGTAATTCGGCAGGTATCGTGGAGAACTACTCCGCATTTGAGTAAGTGGCGGCGTGCCTGGGGAGGGAGGACAAGTTGGTGCTGATTGGCATGACACGTACAGCTACCCATTCGACCGGATCAAGCGACTGTATGATATCAATGTCCACGGGGCGTTTTTCACGGCACGCGAGGCTGCCCGGAACATGATACCTCAGGGAGGGGGGTCCATCGTGTTGGTGGCTAGCATGAGCGCCTCGGTACGGTTTGAAAGTGCGTGACTGGGAGTGCGGCCGCTAACGTGCCGCGCCAGATCGTCAACATTCCTCAGGTAAGGGGGGGGGGGGTAGTGGACAAGGATCGCTACTGACTTGAGCGCAGCCACAAACGCCGTATAATGCATCCAAAGCGGGTAAGTCGGTGCGAGCGACTGCAGGGCCGGGTTGACATGTGTGGTGCGCTGCAGCGGTCAGACACATGGCGTCTAGCTTGGCGGTGGAGTGGGCCAAGAAGGGGGTGCGGGTGAATACGCTGAGGTGAGATGCCACCGCGGCCGAGGTCTGAGCGTTGACGGGACGAAGGCGGGTTCCAGCCCGGGGTACATGCTGACCAAGCTGACGAAGACGATCCTGGCGCACGACGCCGAGCTCAAGGTGAGCGCGAACCTGGGCGGGCGAGTCTGTCTGTCTGTCTGTCTGTCTGTCTGACGCGGTGTGCGCCAGAAAACATGGGAGAGTCTGACGCCGATGGGCAAGGTGAGGGCTGCTTCGCCGCATCGTGTGGGGCGCGGGTGCTGACTGGACCGGGACAGATGGGCGAGCCAGAGGACCTCTCGGTGGGTGCGACCCTGGGCTGGGTGGGGCGTCGCTGACGGCAGACAGGGCGCGATCGTGTTTCTTGCGAGCGATGCATCGCGATTCATGACGGGGAGCGAGCTGCGTGTGGACGGGGGATACTGCATCATCTGAGCTGGTAGTGTTCGTTTAGGCTACACTAGTCCAAGTACGACTGCCACTCTCTCGAACCATGTCTGCCCCGCCGACGCACAAGTCTCCGTCGACGTTCGAGTTCACAAAGAGAAAGCGCTGGGCCGACCTCCTCATATACGAGCTCTCAGACGCCATCACGCTCGTCCTCTCGGGCGACGCCAGCGTCTGGTTCTGCAATCGCGCCGTGTCTGAGCTCCTTGGCTGGTCCGACACCGACCTCATCGATCGCCCGTTCACCGACCTCGTCAATGGTGCGCTGCCTCTCCCCGCACCCCTCCGCCTCATCCTCCGTCCTCTAGCAGACGACCGACGCGCATTCCGCGCCGCCTTTGACCAGTCTCTCCACGCCCGCACCGAGTTGAACGCCTACGTGCGCCTCAAAGCCCGGTCCCCCATCACCCCGCAAAACATCCCCCAGTCCGAGGTCCTCTTTGAGGTAAATGGCCACCCTTGCTTCGTCGAAAACGAACCGGCTCCTCGATGCTTTTTCGCCGTTGCAAAGCCCTACCCGAGCCGCAACGTCGCCATGTAAGCCTCTCTTGTCGACGACCCCCTCCCCCCCCCCCACGTGTCTTGCTCACCCATCCCATTCGAGGCTCAACACCTTTTTGGAACTCAAAGTCGAGAACGAACGGCTGCAGAAACGACTCGCCGAGCTGCGTGTGCGTGCTCCCTCTCCGTCCGCTCCGGCACCAGGTCCATCCACCCTCCGGTCTTCCCCCGTACCCCAAGCCTCTCCCCCGTCCGACCCCCTCTGCTCTTCTGATGCGCCTGGCGCACTCTACCTGGCGCATCTCTCCTACGACAACTTTGGTTCGCCAGGCAGCCAAGCGCAGGGCTCTGCGTATGATGTGCATGGCCTGCACACATACAGTGGGCAGTACGCATCTGCCGCGAGCACACAGCCCGCAGACGATGATCTTGGCGATGACACCTCGAGGCGGAAGAGGGTTTGCACTTTTCTACCTTGCGAGACGTGTCCGCCCACATGAGTCCTCTAGATGCGCAAATCCCACCATGCGGAGCAACATGTCTGTGTCACCTGCGGGAGAACCGACTCTCCTGAATGGCGCAAGGTAATCACGTCGTCCATGGCCATTCCGTCTTGCGTCTTGACTGCTTTCAAAGGGCCCACAGGGACCGAAAACGTTGTGCAACGCGTGTGGCCTGCGTTGGGCCAAGGAAGTCCGCAACAAGGTCGACGAGCCCAATGCAGCGGCAGGAGCGAGTAGCACGGCGAACAACGCCTAGACTTTGCACCCATCTCGTATACCCTGCACTGTGTCGTTGTTTTCTTGTTCGCATGCCATCAGACCTTTGTTATTGTCCAGAAGGTAGACGTACAGTGTCCTTGCCCGTCTCCATGTCACGGTGCACAGCCACGTGGCCGCAGCGCACACAGGAGCGGGCGTGTCGTTGCTCGGTGCGAGACATGTCTGCACCACAAGTGTATCCCATCGCCCAGACACCAATCACTTGCCACGCCTTCAATGCAGACCGCAGCCGTACGCGCCTGTGCGACGTCCAGATCGCCCAGTCCAACTGACCCGTTTGCCTGCAGAGGTTGCGCTCAGCCTGAACGATAACAAAGCACAGATATACGTCAAGGACGGCAAGGAATGGGTCGCTACAGAGACCCTCGCAGAGGTCCGTCGTACCCCCCTTTGACGATGCACGCACGCCTGACGCTCCGCGTCCAGCATGATAAAGTGATCACGTCCATCGACTGGGCCCCGCATTCGAACCGCATCGTGACTGCATCGCAGGATCGTAACGCCTACGTTTGGTCTCAATCACCGGATCCGCTCACGGGGAGGACGGTGTGGAAGCCAACACTGGTACTACTCCGCATCAATAGGGCTGCAACGTTCGTTCGGTGGAGCCCAAATGAAGACAAGTTCGCCGTCGCGAGCGGCGCGAGGTCTGATCCGCCATCGTGGGTGTCCATGGGGGATGTTCTGCTGACGCCCTGCGTAGAGCCATCGCTGTCTGCTGGTTTGACCCCGAAAACAACTGGTGGGTCGCGAGGCAGTTGAAGAAGCCGATTCGGTCGACCGTTCTCTCGGTCGACTGGCATCCAAACAATGTGTTGCTCGCCTCTGGGGGGGCAGATATGAAAGCTCGCGTTCTCTCAGCTTACATCAAGGACGTGGATAAGAGGCTGGTTACAAGTCCCCCGTTCGCTAGTACCATGACTGAGACGTGCCCACCAGGCCTTCCCCGACTGTCTGGGGGGAAAAACTTCCGTTCAACACGGTGTGCGGCGAGTATGCGAGCCCGGCAGGTGGATGGGTTCATGCCGTGAGCTTTTCGCCCTCAGGGGACGTTTTGGCATTTGCGAGTGAGCACTCTCTCGGGCTCGAGTCGGATGTGCGACTAAACGAACGACGTTGGCAGGCCATGACAGCTCGATCAGCATTGTCTATCCCGACGGGCCTGTGATCCAGACCATCCGGACAAGTACGTTACCGTGTGTCACGCTTACATGGGCGAGCGAAGAGAGCGTCGTCACTGCCGGGCACGACTGCCAACCGGTGGTGTTCTCTGGATCTGAGACAGGGTGGGGATTCGTTGGGTCGCTGGATGACACGACGGCTGGTGGAGGCAGGTCGGCTGCGAAGGCTGGAGGCGTCGGGCGACTCAACAGCAGCGCGTTCAACACGTTCCGGAATGCGGATACGCGCGGGCACGCTGGAGGGGAGGTGTCGGCGGACACTGAGCTTCTGACTGTGCACCAAAACACGATAACGAGCGTGCGGCCGTTTGAGTGGGGCGCGGATGGGAACGTGAGCAGAGTGAGCACGAGTGGGGTGGATGGGAAGCTTGTGATCTGGAGTGCTGTGCCGGTGAGTGCAGGAGGCATCGCTGGGAGACTGGCAGGCATGAGGGTGTAGCATCTCGTTACTGCATCGAAATTACACAGTACTATCGACGGGCTGTTCGTTGATGACGCCCCACACGGAGGCCTTGAACTGGGAGATGGGGTGAGTCGGGCGGGACGAGCGACGGAGCAGACGGCGCACGAGGGTCAAGACGAGGGTCATCTTTCGCTCGAGCACACGGAGACGGACGAGGAGGGCGTGATCTGGCTGTTGGCTGAGCTGCCTCGCAGCGACCGTGAGCTGTGAGAGAGGTCATCGGACGGTCTGGCGAGACATCCTAGTGTACGGACGTCTTTGACGTGCTGGGCGAGCTTTGCATACTCCCAGAGGACGTCTGCCTCTGCCGTGGACAGGGCGGAGTGGGTCTCGTACGGGTTGGCGTCGAAGACGGACATGAGCGAGTGCCGTGGGCACAGTACTCTACTACAGTGTCTCGTCTACTGGAGCGCAACTCTAGATCAACGTCTCCCCCGTCGCACACCGTGTCCAGCGGACGAGGACGAGCACTCCGACACCAATCCAGACCCTGATTGCAATGAATACCCTTCCAGCCAGTCGCAAAGCGACGGTGATTGGCCGAGACGTGGTCAACTACGCCTCTCCTCTTGCTCACCCGAATCGTTGGTCGGTGCCGCATCCTGTGGTGCTTGCTGATTGTCGCTCTTCTTCCGTCTCGGCAACCGACGGTCATGCCTCAGATGTTCATGCGGGATGACGACCCCGAGACCAGGAACTTTTTCTTGCTGCGGAAGACGCTTGTCCTGCCACATCCGAGAAAGATGCACCTCGCCAGGGACCCACGGTGCCTGCAAAGTAAACCTAAGCGGATGTCGATAACGCGTCCGAGATGCACCAACAATGTATCTCTGTCCATTCATCTTTTTCCAGTCAATGCCACTCAGCCAGGCGTGTTTTCTGACCGGCACTGCAACTCCCAGTCGATTCACAGCCTCATGAGTGAGGAGTCCTGCAACCATCGACTTGAGCGATTTCCCAACACGAACGTCTCTGGGCCACTTGTATTTCTTGTTAGCGATGCGTAGCATGACGTGTTGCTCCTCCTTGCCGTAGAATGGCTGGAAAGCAGATCTGAGTTGACGACAGCCACCCACCCGGAAGCTTGACACTTGCCACTCGTTTGGTCACCATTTCATACAAGATGACCCCGCTCGAAAACCAATCTACCCCACAACCAACGCCAGCCTGGCTCATAGATAATTCAGGCGCCATGTAGACTGGAGTCCCAACCATCGCCCAGGTATGCGAATCAGTTTCAGGCTTTGCTAGCCCAAAGTCTGCTAGCGAGATGTATCCATCCGGCTTGATGAGGACGTTGGCTGGCTTCAGATCACGGTGCACTATGCCATTGGCGTGTAGAAAGTCCAAGGCGCACGCGATATTGGCATAATAAAACCGCGCTAGTCTTGCATCTAGAGGTCCACGACGGTAGACGAGGTCATGTAGCACGCCTGCCGGGATACATTCCAGCATGAGGTAGAGATTGAGCGTGTCGTGGAACACGTCAACAACGCCGTTGACCCAGGGGCTCCACGGAAGCTTGGACAGACTTGATCGTTCCGCGTCGGTATCATCCGAATGATGCTGCGTTGATCAACATCAGACTACGCCAAGTCCACGACCACATGTACAGTACACACTTTGTCGAAATTTTGCACATCGGCCTTTTGTAAAACCTTTATAGCAAACAACGAGCCAGGTCGGTCTATTTGGTGACCCTCCTGTCGAGGCCGTACGCGCACAAGCAAGACACTTCCATAGGCACCCGTGCCTGCTGGACTAGTTAGCTGATTTGCAACGCGTTTCGGGCCCCTCTGCTCGCCTAGTTTACGGACACACTCGAGGTCTTTCAGCCAAAGGGCCGGAGGGCGTACCTCCGTTGGTCCCTGAACCTTCCGCCCCTCGGAGTGACCATGATATCGATGGCGTTCCTGGAACTACACATCGAGACTCGAATGCCAGGCAGAGCATAACGGACGCACATCGGGACGCTTGGCAGCGTTCGTTGTTTTCAATGCGATGACACCCTTGACATCGCGAGCGGGATGTCTCGTGGGTCTGCTGCGTTTCGAGGTATGCCTGGGTGTCAGCACGCGCATACTGGCTGTATGGCTTGTAGATGGGGTGTTTAGGACGGGGATGAACGGTTGTCACGGGCTGTCTTTAAGGTGGTGTGCGCCATTGTTCGTCGTGGCCAATAAGTAACCTTGGCCAGGCACGTGATGGTTGTGTACAGCTTATGACGTTACATAATCCCGAGTGTAGTTCCCGAATGGCCCCACTCGTGAGTGTCGCGCAAAGTCGCGCGCAGGACTGGGCCTATCTCTCTGAAGGTGGATCGACCATCGTGTTCTCTTATGCTGGTCCTATCCACCCCAACTTCACAGACAAAGTACTTCGCCTCCGAAAAACCTCCCTCGACATGACCTCACACCGTACGACGATCGGCGAGGACGAGCCAGTGATTGCCTTCCAGAGCACAGTCGTCGCGGCTCTCGTGCCATCCAAGTTTCTCCCAGACTTAGAGATCGTGCTCCTAGATGCAGAGTGGTTAGCAGAACTCGAGATGTTGCGAAATGGCGACCGTCCCACCGAGCGACGAGCGAAAGACCAGATAGACAAAGCCAGACGAAAGGGCATACTGGCCACGGATCTCATCAGAGGTGCAGATGTCCTGGCAGTGGAAATAAAGGTTCAGTCAGAATCATCCCACATAGAGGACAGACCATAACCAATCGACGATTCCCATAGCCCAAGTGGGGCTTCCTGCCTAGTCCCATTCACTTGTCCCGGGAGACTGCAGAGATCAAGACGTCCGCTTGCAGGTTCTGTATGCACACTCGTTTCAGGTTTAAACATGGCGACGCTCCCACCCAATATTGTCCTCTGGATCTCTACTCGAAAGACGAAGCACGCATAAAGAAGGCTATCCGCGATCTCTGGGACGGCTGGATGCAGAGCGACGGTACTCTTAACAATATGAGGTTGTTCGTCGACGGGAAGATGATCAAACCTCGCGAGGTGCGGGTGCTTGCCAGAGCTTTCTGACTCATTCATTTCGGTAGGCGCATTCTTCTCTAGGAGAATTTCTGTCGGCAAAGACAGATGTTCACAAGGCATTCGCAACTGCTCTGCTTCCGCTTCTTCGGACTCCCGCACTGCGTACTATATCGGATCTACAGCGTTCACTGGACGCGCTTGACATCGAGGGAGTTGTAAAATTACATGCCATGGCACATCCGAATGCCAAGGATCTACCCGCTGGAGGGAACCCTTCTCTTGAACAGTTGCAAGGTTTCAGCGCCTCCTACCACTCTGTTTATTGTGCACTAGACCACTCCAAGCTCTGTCTTGAAAACATTGACACTTACCTGATGGCCTCCCTGCTTTCTGCAACGTTCAAAGATTGTTCCCTGATACTTAGGATTCGTCGATCCGACTTGTCTGAGGACCCGTCTGTTGATTATCCTCACGCGGTGACCATCATTGATCTGGACCTCAAGGGGGTGGATCGGTTTGAACACTGGGCAGATCTTGATAGACAAATTGTCGAGTACTATCGAAATGTAGCACAGCCCAAGTTCTGTGTCGAGTGAACAATCACTTTGTCCATGTCTCACGTGACGTGTTCTTCTTACATAGTCGTTGCTGTCGCTGTCGTCTTAATGGCTTTCCTGTCGTCTGCTAGGTCCGCAATTCGTTGCACGCGGTTCGCACGTACCTCTAGTCTCGGTCCTGGTTGTAGGCACGCGTCAACTTACAACACTGACATTGCGGGTCTGAGCGAGGAACAGGCCGAGGTGCGTCAGTCTGCGGGTACTGACTCGCACATATGCTCATCGACCCGGTCGTTCAGTTTAGGAATGCGGTCTCCGAGTTCGCCCAACGGGAACTCGCGCCAAGGGCTTCAGAGATTGACAGGACCAACACCTTTCCAATGGTCGGTCTAGTCTTTCCGTGTCTCGCAATCCGTTTCCATGTCACTTGCAGGATGTCTGGGAGAAACTCGGAGACATGGGCTTGCTCGGTATAACGGTCTCTCCCAACTATGGGGGTTTGGGTCTGGGCTACTTCCACCATACCTTGGCCATGGAGGAGCTTTCACGAGCATCCGGCTCTGTCGCACTGTCCTATGGTGCTCACTCGAATCTCTGCGTGAACCAAATCCATCGCCATGGCACGGAAGTGCAGAGAGCAAAATATCTCCCGGACCTTGTATCCGGTAAGAAAGTGGGCAGTCTTGCGATGAGCGAACCAGGAAGCGGGTGCGGCACATCTTTCTGCATTCTATCCGGTATGTTCTAAATATTTGTACTTTAGAAGCGATGTCGTCAGTATGAGCTTGCGAGCCGATAAGATCAATGGAGGATGGCGGCTGAACGGAAATAAATTCTGGTTTGCCTCTCAGCCCTTTCCGCACGTACGTTGTCCGTGCTCATATTTTCTTAGGATTACCAACGGGCCCTCGGCTTCGACCCTTGTTGTCTATGCAAAGACTGCCCCGGAACAGGGCTCCAAAGGCATAACTGCATTCATCATAGAAAAGGAATTCAAAGGGTTCTCAACTCACCAAAAGCTGGATAAATTCGGTATGAGAGGCAGTGATACGTGTGAGTTAGTCTTCGAGAACTGCGAAGTCCCTGAGGGTGAGCACGGCCATATTCGCGTTATCACCATTTTGCTGATGTGTTGCTAGACAATGTTCTCGGTCAGGTGAACAAGGGCGTTGGAGTGCTCATGTCGGGACTTGATCTCGAGCGCCTCGTGTTGAGTGGAGGTCCGCTAGGGTAAGAACGTTGAGAACCAATTGTGTGCGTCAGACCAATGGCTGCAGGTTAATGCAAGCGTCTTTCGATTACGCGGTTGAGTACGTTCACCAGCGCAAACAATTTGGCCAACCAGTCGGGACGTTCCAGTTGATGCAAGGTAAGCCAGCGACTTTGCTCTGCTGTTGGTAACACAGGCTGAGGTGCATGCAAAGCCAAAATCGCTGACATGTACACAAAGATCAATGCAAGCAGATCGTATGTGTATGCCGTGGCCAGGGCATGTGATCAGGGCCACATCAGTCGTCGGGTATGTCGTATACACGTTATTTCGATATCTGCTGGTGTCTCATGTTCACTACAAGGACTGTGCTGGAGCGATATTGTACAGCACTGAGAGAGCCATAGAAGTAGCCATGGATGGCATGCAATGCTTGGGTGGTAATGGATACATCAATGGTCGGTACTGTCGTATTGCAATCTTCATGTCATGTCTGAGAGACATGTTCAGAGTATCCAATGGGCAGGATACTAAGAGACTCAAGGCTCTATGCTGTTGGCGCTGGCACACAGGAAATTCGGCGGATGCTGATTGGGAGAGAGTTCAACGAACAATTCAAGTCATCCCTCTAAGCAGAGAACCTTGGAGTCTGTCGAGAGAGATGTCTGCACTCTGGTGGCTTGGCGACAAGTTTGAATACAAGCTTGGCACTGGTAACATCATCGACCAGAAGTTTCTGTCATATCACGATCTCTCCCGGGTTCTCAGATTTGTATAATACAGCTAGTTGAATAAAAGATTACCTACTACGTCTGGGATTACATCAAGGTAGATTAAAGCAGAGTTTCCCCTTTTGAAAGATTCAAGATCGGAATGAGGGATACAATCTACTTGCTCACCTAGTGCTGACCGAACGAGAGAACAGCCTACAGCCACAGTCTCCCGCACGCTCTCCGGGTCTGCTAGGGATGGGTTGACCTCCTGTGCAAGGGTGAGTACAACGATGATCAGAGCTGGATACAGCAGACCATTAGATCTAATGCGACGAGAAGACCAGTTTCGTGAATGGCTTCACAGATATAGTGACCCTCCCTGAAGGTCAAACCGCCGCGCACCTGGACGACAGAGGTTCAGCAACCCAAGGTTGACCAGGTGCACAGCAGACCCCCACCGGTGTGCCAGTAGACGGTGCGACGGATGGGTCTAGAGCATCAACATCAAAGCTGAGGTGAATAGGGAGGTCCCGATTAGGGTTTACGTGATCGAGTGCCATCTCCATCACTTTGCCGATGCCATATTTATCTACCTCGTGCATGGAGAATGCCCTAATCTTGTGATCCCTGAGGATGCGCTTCTCGCCAGCGTCCACGTCACGCAGGCCGATGTAGACGATTCGTTCTGGCTTGAGCACAGGCTGAACCCACGAAAATTCGGGGACCTTTTCTCCAAGTCCAAGAAGGAATGAAACGGGCATACCGTGGATGTTTCCTGGAGACCAGATAGATCCATTGGAAGGTAGAGTAGGGTAGTGTACGTACCACTTTCGGTCGTCTCTGTGGTATTGATATCGGCATGAGCGTCGACCCAAATGACGCATGCTTCGGGGTATGTGCTCGAATAGAGAGGTCAATAGATTGCAATGTGTCGCGGGCGGCACTCACTCTAGAGTCCCAGAAATCGTGCCCAAAGCCTGCCAAGATGCATCAGAAGGAAGTTGAAAATGTACGAAAGAAGGCACGAACGAGAGAGTGGTCGCCACCCAGGGTGACTGGAAGCTGGCCATTTTTAGCATGGCCGCCTACGACACTGGCGACAGACTGGCAGACACGGGAAACCAGCCTCGGGTTCTTCAATATGCCGATTGGAGGGTCGTCAGCGGCCTGAATTTCCTCGAACTGATGGTGGCCATCGAAGTCGACCTTCCAGCCGATCTCGTGAAGCTGTTCGATGAGTCCAGCTTCGACAAGGTGGATTGGACCTTTATCGACGCCTAATTTTGGCTGCGATAGCCGAGAGATAAGGGTGTGTGTGTGTTTGGAGCGAGGTACATACCTGACCGCCACTTGACAGGGTTTACGGAATCAGAGCAAGGAACGATTGGCTGTCTTTCGTGCTCACCTGAAAGGGCAACCCACGATCTGATGAGACGTGGATGAGCGAGCGATGCTGTGCAAAGGAGCCGAACGACCGACCGCGATCGTCTTTGGGTTGGGAAGAAACTTGTTGACGAGAGACATGGAGGAGGGAAGAAGAGAACAAGGAGCGAAATCGCGGCGGGGTGGTACTTATAGCTGTCTGGGCTGCAGCAGCTGTGGATGGCGGCAGTTTCCGCTTCCGGCGTGCTCTGCGACGATCGTGCGGGTGCAACGTATAAATACAGCAGCCACCGCCCCTCGCCATTTTACCTCAACCACCTGCAATGTCCGTCCCTTCCAGCAGAGCCCCCAGCAGGCTGCCGTCTCGCAGCGGCACCCCCAGTATAAAAGAGATGGTCTGTGCTTCCTCCGTCTTCAGTCTCCCCCCCCCACCCCCACCACATGCACCTCCACTTACCTCGTCTCCCCGCCGTCGCATCTTTCGCGCAGCAGGTGCACGACGTCTTCAAGCACTTCAAGCATGAAAAGGAGTCCGAGGCGCACCAGGTACTCGCTCTCCCTCGTGCCCTTGTCGGATCGCCCTCACTCAGTCCGCCAGATCTACCGCGAGCGAGTTGGCCATCAGCCCAAAGGCATCGTCCCCCAGACCGTCAACCCCGTCAGCGACTCGCTTCTCCATTCCTCAGTCGCCCGCTGATCTCCATCCTCGACATCACAGGACGAAGAAACTGTGCCCGGTATCGAGCATCCCGGCAGCACCGGCGTGATCTACTGTTCCGATCGCGCGATGGTTAACGGCTTCAGTTACGCCAATTCTCACGAATGGGCCAACCTCGGCCAGGGCGCCCCAGAAGTTGGACCCATTCCCAACGCGCATCCCCGTCCCGATTCGATACCCATGCCCGTCGACTCCTTGGAGTATGCCCCCACGACCGGTGTAAAAGGTCCGTCACGTCCCAGTTTCTGCCACACATCGGAATTCATTTCTGCTCAAAGCACTTCGCGAAGCCGTCGCGAACTTGTATAACCACACGTACCGTCAGGGAAAGACCAGCCAATATACTTACGAGAACGTCTGCATAGTGCCAGGTGGCCGTTCCGGGCTGTCCCGTGTCGCCGCTGTCGTCAGTGACGTCTATTGTGTGCGTACCCTGTGTCGCTTTCCAACGTGATCATCAACTAGTGACGATTCGTAGTCCTACCAGATTCCCGACTACACCGCGTACGATCAGGTTTTGAGCGCGTTCAAGCGTCTCGTCCCTGTTCCGACAGTGTGAGTCCCCGCCCCGTCCTCGATTGTCGGATGGCTGATTCTCTCAGTCTTGATCCCGAGGTCCATCTCCTTCAGGTTTCACTCACTAGGTGCTGATGCTTTGTCAGCATAAATACCGGCTCGACATTGAGCAGACCAAGGTACATTCACCTATCGTCCTTATGTGGTTCGACTCAAAGATCGCCATCGGTAGAAAGACATTCGGAACCATGGGCTCGCCGTCATCATCGCATCGAATCCACGAAACCCGACGGGACAAGTCATTGCGTATGTTAAACAACGCCCTTGACGGGTGTATCTCACTTCCAAGTTGTTTAGCGGAAAAGATCTCAAAGAACTCGTTTCCCTTAGCAGGGAGGGAACGACTCTCATCCTCGACGAGGTTCGCCACACGTTCCTTGTTTGTGATGCTATTGTCAGCTCCTTTTAATACGCTCGTTTGTTACCACCACAGTTCTACTCCTGGTACATTTATCCTGAGCACGAGCGAGACTTTGGAAAATCTATCTCGTCCGCCGAGTACGTGGATGATGTCAATGCGGATTCAGTCGTCATCATCGATGGTCTCACAAAGGTAGACTGGCCTTCTGTCGCTCGGAACCCGTCACTAATTCGACCTCATAGAACTGGCGACTCCCTGGCTGGCGTGTTTGTTGGGTCATTGGGCCAAAGAACTTGATCACAGCCCTCTCCCAGTCAGGTCAGTTGATTAGAAGAACTTGTGATGCTCCTTGCTCAAAGTAAGCTAGGGTCCTTTTTGGATGGTGGAGCAAACCACCCGTATGTTCATATTCTACGTCTCTCATCTCAGGCAATTGATGGTTACTCAGTATGCAACTCGCTGCTATCTCCCTCTTAGAACCCAGTCACGTAGCTCAGGAAAAGGTGATTTTGGATTGCCAGCTGCGTGTTGTTAGGTGTCCTAATACCTTGTGACCCAGCTCGCATTACAGAAGCATTTCAAAGCTAAGCGCGACCACGTACTCAAGCGACTTCATAGTCTCCATCTCGACGTTGATATCCCACCTCAAGCGACCTTCTACATCTGGCTCAACTTAGAGAAGCTTCCTCCACCACTGAACAACGGCTTGGTTAGTGTACTTGCTGCCCGCATAACATGCTGTACATATCGTTTTTATAGACTTTCTTCGAGGAACTCCTCAAGGAAAAAACCATTGTGATCCCCGGTATCTTCTTTGATATAAACCCGGCTCACCGCAGGAATTTGTTCAATTCCCCCTGTCATCACTTCGTGCGGTTGTCCTTCGGACCTCCTCTGGAGGACCTTGACAAGGGTGTGTATGCTTTGATTGTTTCATATCCAGGTTAACCACCGTAATGATTAACAGGCCTTGATGCGATCGAGAGGGTAGTCAAGGCTGCGAGAAGGGAGGGCACAAGGAAATTCGGCCACAGTTACAAGAAGAGCTTGGAAGCGGCCCCCGAACACATCTAGACGTCGTGGCAGATGGCACATTGTAGAGGTTTAGTCGGGCAGGAGTCCTGCGCGAGGTAAATAAATTGTTTTTACGAACAGAATATTTATTACAACGATGGGTCAAATGATGCGAAAGTTCTCTTAAATAGTTCGACATCGGCTTTGTCTTCCTCCTCCGAAAGAATACAAGTCTTCCAATCTAGTCTTTGCTTTATGTTCAGGAGAGACACTAATACTTGTCTACGAAAATTGAGAGGCCTGTCGTAGGAATGATTTGCAGAAGTACGTACCTTCCGAATTGAACACTGAAGGGAACATCGTGTTTCATCAGATGGACTAATTTACGTCCATCTGGGAGGTCGACACGGAAGTAGCTGCGTGCGCCATCAACGCAGGCTTCCAAGGCACCGTCAGCATCCCGCTCGAAATCTATTCCTAGGGCTCGTCCCTCTTCGCGGAAGGCAGCTTCAACTTCATTTTGTAGGGAAACAGGTACGGGCACAGCTTGAACATGCGCATGACCTCCTTTTGCGCTCAGCCGGGCAACTTCATAGAATACGGGCACGGCACCGTGTTTAGCAAATAGCTTTCGAAGAGCATCTTTGTACCTGCGCAGAGTCTGATGAAGACAAAACTCAGTCAAGAGGTCGAGCACTACCTCTGCGTTTCATCGAGAATGGGCGGTGAAATGTCAGCAGGAATCGAGTTGTATGTGGGTTGATGGCAGATCGGGACGATTAGGACATGGCCACCTCCCGGAACACGAGCGACATTACTCTCGTCTGAGGCAGATTGTGTTGGGATGATCTGACCTTTCGGGAGTGTTAAGTAGCACTCTGTACCAATCGAGACGATCAAGTGTTTTCTGTTGGTAAATCAAGACTAAGGTCAGCTCTTTTTGAGATTACTTACGCCAGGTTCGGATTTGACAGACAGAACCAACACTCCTCTGCTGAATGGGTATCGTCAATGCAGAGACAAAGGTAATAAGAACACAGGGCATACGTCCAATCTCCTTCGCTCGTCCTTTTTTGCCGCTGTGACTGTGTGGTCCATGTTGATTCGCCACTGGGCAGTCGGCGATATAATGCAATTCACTCCCACAGGCACGGCATACGTATCCTTCGCGTGGTCTGTGACCTCCAGTGTCCCCCACGGCATGCTTGGCTGGACAGTCGCGAACGAGATGTCCAGGGACGCCGCAGATCCTACACAGATAACCTTCTGGCGGTTTCGTTCGTTCAGGACAGCTGTCAATAAAATGCTAATTGTCATATGAGCTGACTCCTCCTTCATATCGGGCAGAGGCTAACCTCGGTCGATTGGCATCGTTTGCACTTGTATCCGATTGGAGGTTTCTTGGTTTGTCCATTTGATGTTTCTATGGATAACGGTAACAGGAAAGCGAAAATTAGGTATTGACGTAGGACAAACCTGGTTTAGAGCGCTTTGTAGGGTGGTAGAGATTTCCAAAGATGAAGTTTTCTCCTTCGACGGCTTCATGGACTCGCTTCGGTAGGCGAACAGAAACTTCCGCAAACGGATTCTTTGTGGCGTTGTTTGGTCGTTGCGTTGCGGCTGCCGATGGCGTGATAGAAAATGCATAAAACCACTGGGAAGACATTAATCATCACAAGTGTCTCGACAAGCTGGTCGACAAACCCTTTGTTTTTCACCAGCATTCTCTTCACCAAATGAACCGAGGCTTATGAAACGGGTAATCCTCCCAGACTCGTCATCCCAGGTAAATGGCTCACGTTCCCAGAACTTCGGGGATGGCCCAGCACGGGCAGCAAAATGATATCTCGGTTTTATTTTTCGGACGATGTCGTCGAGAGGGGGTGAGCCAGAATGTTCATACTCGGGAGGAGGGTGAGATGCGAGGCAATGAGACGTAATGGTAGCTGGCCAGTCATTGGTGATAAAAACATCGACAAGTTGCAACGTGGACGTGAAGTCGCGAATTGAAGCAAGAGAGCTATAGTTTTGCCCCGCCGTTGTGTTGAGCGACTTATTCATTGTATTCGAGAGGAGCCGTTCGACTGTGTGGGTTGTGTAGAAGGGAGAAGTGAAACCCTGGACGACCCACATTAGTACGCGAGGGTAAACTGAAAGGTG
Source organism: Tylopilus cervinicoccineus (assembly GCA_038094635.1). Classification (NCBI taxonomy): domain Eukaryota; kingdom Fungi; phylum Basidiomycota; class Agaricomycetes; order Boletales; family Boletaceae; genus Tylopilus; species Tylopilus cervinicoccineus. The sequence goes on along the minus strand of JBBPUK010000003.1, from coordinate 306,303 downwards.
GTTGCCTACAGGAGGACCATCGGAAGAGTCATAAATACCAGCGTTGTAAATGCCACCCAGACAGGCGATCCTCAAACCATGAGCTGTAGACACGATCCCGGATTTGTCTTTCCGGGATTTGAGCTCGGTTCGAGGACTGTGTGCATCATAACTTACTTAGAAGAAAGACATCTTTGCACAGCTGTCCACCAGTTCGAGCGTATTGTTCTATGACTGACTCTGGGAGTGGATTATGTCCTTGCATGATATAGCATCTTAGGGGAGCTATGATGGAACAAAATTAGCGAATGTGTCAGATAAGATGCGTGAGCTTGCCTTTGAGGGACCCGTTCAATAATTCTGCAATCTGATTCTGACTGTCACTGTGTTCTTGAAGCAGGCCAAAAAAGTCGCCAAGGCAAAGAACGCAATCAAACTTGCCATGCTTTGCGTTGATGGAATGAATTTTTGAGAAGAGACTGCGTATTGAACCACAGGCAGAGCCAACAGTCAGTCTAGCGAGTCGTCGTCATTTCTCTGCGTCGGGTGCGACAGGGACAAGCTTACATTTTCACGGGCGCTGTTGAGGCGGACGCCATTGAACACTCGAGTGACAAGCTGTGCTGACATAAAACCACTGCATCCATTTTCTCACTACATGGACTCGCTCGAGGACGAGATCATTTCTGTCCTGTATGTTGTGCGAGAAATCTCAGGTCATTAAGACATTGCAGGTCTGAAGCATGGCTCAAGGACAACCTCTAGTGTACAAAATCCCTCCACTGAAGGCAAACGAGGGCCATCGCGCCAATGACTGGGGAGATCTCGCAAATCCACTGTGGAAGGGCAGACTGCGCATCATCGAGAAGGCTGGAAATGCTGTTCTGCTCTTTGAAGATCCACAGACCGGTGAGCCAGTCGTCAGCCAAGTAGGATCACGATCAGCTTATCCATGTCCACGATCCCAGACGAGCGTGAGTGCACACGCAAGGTCAAGGATACGACTAGCTCTGACCGTCCTGCAGTGTTTGCGCGTGCCGAATACGATCCAATGAAGCCGTCCGTCGATGCTGTGCTCGATTCATCCCGTTACTTTGTCGTGAGGGTAGAGGACTCGGGAAGGAAGGCGTATATTGGCATGGGATTTGCGGAACGTGCCGATAGCTTTGATTTCAGTGAGTGAATTCGTTCATCGCCTCCGATCGCTGGCTCAGAACGTCGCGTCAGACGTTGCTTTGCAAGACTTTACCAAGTAAGTGATGAACGAGACTGGGAGCCCGACTGACGGGTGGGGGTTTATAGGCGTGCTAAAGCAGCACTTAATCCACCCAGTCCCACTACCGACACACCGTCTCCACACGTTCCCTCAGGCCCAAAGAAGGACTATTCTTTGAAGGAAGGACAGACGTTCACGATCTCCATTCCTGGGAGGGGCTCCAGTAAGCCTGGGGGTGCATCGCTGTTGGGGACCGGGAACACGATCGCGACTAGTAGTGGCAATATTCCACTGTTACCTCCTCCCCCAGGGAGAAGGTGAGCTGATGTAAGATAATATTACGTAATGTCATGTGGTATGCCGAATGGCTTGGTCACTTGGTCTCCGCTAGACTCCCAAGGAGGTCTGGTAACTTGCCCCTTCAAATGCTGTCGAGAATACCCAAAAGTACGGCTGCCAGTTCGTCTAGACGTTCCCTCGAATGGGCAGTCTTTGGAGCGCAGAGGGGGCTGGTTCAGCCCTCAGGTACGGACAGAGCTAGGATCGTCGACGTCCCTCCTTCTTACAAGGACGCCCATTTCGCACCTCGCCCGGGTTCGCCCTTCCCTGCGTCATCTCATTCCTCACTTCTGATTCCGTGTGCGTGCAGACATGCTTGGGTTTAGGCTTGCAAATCCTGCACGTGAGAATGCTATGACGCTGAAGACCCGTCCCATCTATCTCGACATGCAGGTAAGGAATGAAACACAGTGGCACATTAGTCGTGTTATTTTCTCACTTTACTTAGGCCACCACCCCTGTTGACCCAAGGGTCCTTGATGCCATGCTGCCCTATCTTACCGACCAGTATGGTAATCCTCATAGTCGCACCCACGCGTATGGCTGGGAAGCTGAACAAGCAGTCGAGGATGCACGTAAGGCGAGTCTCATAGTCCAAGCTCTGTTTCTGTTATTTCATTGTGGAGTTCAGCATGTTGCAGACCTCATCGGTGCCGAGCCAAAAGACATTGTCTTCACCTCTGGTGCTACAGAGAGTAACAATATGATCATCAAAGGAGTGGCGCGATTTAATAAGGAGAAGAAAAAGCATATCATCACAACCCAAACTGTAAGTTACTTGGCTCTCGCGGCGTAATAAGGTTTCACATATCATTGTTTTCCAGGAGCACAAATGTGTATTGGACTCCTGCAGGAAACTTGGCGAAGAAGGATTCGACATAACATATCTGCCAGTCCAACCAAATGGTGTAATTGACCTTAAGACTCTCGAGGACGCCATTCGACCGGACACCTCCCTGGTCTCCATCATGACAGTGAACAACGAGACTGGTGTCATTCAGCCAATGAAGGAGATTGGCACAATCATCAGGAAGCACCGTGGTGTGTACCTTCACACAGATGCAGCGCAAGCTGTTGGGAAAATCCCCATCGATGTCAACGAGTCAAATATTGACCTCATGAGCATTTCCGGTCACAAAATCTACGGCCCTAAGGGGATCGGCGCGGCTTACGTTCGGCGGAGGCCGCGAGTCCGCCTCGAGCCAATTTTAAGTGGAGGTGGGCAAGAACGCGGATTACGCAGTGGTACATTACCTGCAGCGCTTGCGGTCGGAATGGGCGAAGCTGCACGGATAGCCAAGCCAGAGATGGAAGTGAGTCCATTTCTTTGCTAATCAAGGATGATAATTGCACACTGCCGTCTGGCGGAGCCAAGCGGCTGTCGACCAACGCGGACCGCCGGCTTGGCAATGACTTCGTGTGCAGGGGTCCTGATCGATACATCGATTCATTCATCCGTCTCCTGTCTGATAATTAAACTTGCAGAGAGACCATGCCCGAATAAAACAACTAGCGGATCGCCTGTTGCAGGGGATAAATTCTCAAGTCGAGTATGTCGTCCGTAACGGTGATGTCGACGGTTATCCTGGCTGCGTCAACCTATCTTTTTCGTACGTAGAAGGCGAGAGCCTTCTGATGGCCTTGAAAGTGAGTACCCCCCGATCCTTTTTTATACTCCTCACGAATGGGGCCTTGTGCAGGACATCGCGTTGTCTTCAGGTAGTGCCTGTACTTCAGCATCGCTGGAACCGTCTTACGTACTTCGTGCGCTGGGTAAGTACACTTGAAGTCACCGTTAAGCTTTCTGCCAATGACAATATACGTTCAGGAGCGGCTGAAGATATGGCGCACTCTTCTTTGCGTTTCGGAATTGGGCGGTTCACCACCGAAGCGGAGATTGACTTCGTGGTTAACCATATTGTCCGTGTCGTCAATCGCCTTCGCGATATGAGGTCCGTAGTTTTACACCGTCTGACTAGGTCTGTATTGACGTGCGTCCTAGTCCACTGTGGGAAATGGTGCAAGAGGGAATCGACCTGAATTCTATCAATTGGTCGCAACACTGATATCACCTAGGACGAAACAGCCATTATGTAGATACTGCTTCGAGTCTTACTCTATGTGTACAATTGGTTCGGACTTGCCAATAGTTTCTCTGTTTTATGTCTTGAGTATAAGTGGTGTGCGGGGTTTCGGCCATCCCGTGCACGGACCCTCAAAGTCGATGAATTCGAACTCAGACGAACTTCAACTTGTCTTTTTCGACTGTTACCACCATGGCCAGACGTCTCTATCTTGGTAGTAAGTCTGCTAAGAGTGGCTGTAATATATCGACAATCACACCGTTTCGTTCAATAGGACTTCCTCCTGATGCTCGTTCAGATGATGTGGCAAAGTTCTTCGACGGGTACGGTCGCATCGTGGATTGCCGAGTCATGACCGGTGACTTTCGTTTTGCAAGTGGTCCTTTTATCGCTAACTGTAAACTATCAGGCTTTGGTTTCGTCGAGTTTGAGAACTCAAGGGTCAGTTCTGGCCGTTAAGTCTGCTTCGCTACTAAATTTGTCCCAGGACGCCGAAGACGCTGTTCACCACTTTAACGGTAAGACGTTCATGGGTGCGAAGTGAGTTCCGTCTTTGATTGCCATTGTTGTGTGTGACCGTTTCATCACCATGGCCAGCATTGTAGTCGAGTTTGCCAAGGAAAGTCGACCGCGCCGAGAGGTATACGAAAGTGACCGAGGACATGGGTACATTCAAGCGATGACCGTCTTTGTGCATATGCTTAATTGCATTTCCTAGTGCTCGTGCTCGGAGACCTCCGGGTATTAGGTTGATTGTATCTGGCATTTCCCGCGACACGAGCTGGCAGGTAAGTACGGGATGAACTGGTGGATATGACTTTGGGCCTCCTTCAAGGTCCCACAGTTCGCCATGGCCGGCGGCTCTTATCGTATCTTGACAATTATGACTCTTAGGATCTCAAAGACTTTGGTCGTGAGGCGGGCAGCGTTTCCTTTGCAGATATTGACCGCGACTTCCCTGGACAAGGGTACGCCGAGCCATGTCTATGTCTCCCTGTCTCATCCAACCAATATTTAGCGTCCTCGAGTACCTGTCTCGTGATGATGCAGACCGCGCCGTGAAAGACTTGGATGGAAAAGATCTCCGTGGAAGGCCTGTTCGAGTTGCATATGACGATATGGTTTGTGTTCATCTTCAAGTCAACTGGTTTGATTCTTGACATTTACAACTGTAGCGTGGTGGCCCCGACAACTACCGACGGGACGACCGTCGTGAGCCTGTGCGCGATGACCGGTACCGGGAAGAACGCCCTTATAGAGAAGAACGGCCCTATCGTCGCGAACGATCAAGATCACCTCCTCGTCGCGCTGATTACGATGATCGTCGCCCCAGGTCTCCGCCTCCTGGTAGGAGGGATTATGAAGAGAGAAAACCTGCAGGGTACGATGATTATCGGCGGGGAGGCTATGATGATGACCGCAGAGTCCCTGATTACTATTATGATCGCCGCAGGGATGACTCTGACAACAGGCGACGTGACGATCGTGGAGGCAGGCGCGATGAAAGGGACGATCGGTACGACGATAGAGCTATGAGACATGCCAATGGCGACGGTGGATGGGCGCGTTAAAGGACTTATGGTCGTTCGTGGACTACACCGAGCGACGCCCCTGCATTATGGTCTTGCGATTTCGTTTAGGAAATGGTCAACTCGAGCTTTGGCTTTGGCGTGTTATGGGACGAGCCGAACAGCTGTACTTACTGGTCGAAACCCCCTGGTCCATATTATCGCGCCGTTTGGATAAGGTCGCTCGTGGATTTTCGGACCCTCTGCGATTGGAGGTCAACTTACAGTGTCCTGAGTTTCGAGACGTGGCATTAACGTCTGTCTTTCTGGGTACCAAGGACTGGTTCCACGCGATCCGACTGGCGCGGAATGGAAATGTACCACTCGAATATACTTTAGCCCTTGTGCGTACGCGAGGCGAATCGGCAATTGCTACCCGAACGCGCGAAGGTCTTGAATTAGGTTGGTCGTAATTAAGGTACGCATATCTCAGTACCGGTCCAGGTCGACTGACGGGCGTCTCGAGGACTCTTGTGTTGAAGCACCGGTGCTTCAGTGAGAAGTAGTGATATTCGGTACATCATTTCCCTGTATACACCACCAAAGTTGTCCCGTTTTCAATTCCATACCATTCCAAATCATGTTCGTCGTTGTCCAACGCAACATAGCCATCCTGTAACTTGAGCCACACTTGCATCGTCCCATGTGAGTTAGAAATCTTGAATGTCTTTACAAGCTTCAGTCGAAAGTTGCCCAGCTTCATGCTTTTTATGGCCTTGACTGCAACGGGTGGACTAAGGACGTCGATAGGGTCGTGCAGCTCAGCTGGGCTCTCAGCAGATCGCTGAACAAGGATACCTGCGAACGTTGAATATGCCTCCGAGGGTCTGAGTAAACACGCATATAATCACTTATTAGACGGTTGCTGAGTTTATCCTCCTGCTCGCCCTGAGCCAAAGATTCAGTGGGACGGCCATGTTCTATCAATGGATGCACTATGAGTGATTCCAACTTTGATCAGCTCTAGCCTGATGGAACCCACTGTTGCAGAGAGTAATCCACTGTGGATGTGGCTGTGCTTTCTCATAGTCATTCCCAGGAATATGCTTTGAGACAAATGAGAGATAAAACAGCTCGCAATCAGTTCGTTCCCGAACAGAGATCTAAACGGTCGAGCGCTTGAGCGTAAATGAATAGATTCCGATCAGTGTCATACCACAGCTGAGTCCAGAACCAGCAAAGAAGGAATCTTGGCTATGATGAACTGTCGGGCATGTCCGGCGAGGGCTGTGTCTAATATGCATCTTGACTGACAATATTATCATCACCGTCATGCACCGCACCTTCAGTCAGTGGATTGCCGACCATTCGTAAGGACTCGAGATTAGGACACCAGTCGTGCAATGCATCCATGTACTGCCATTGCCTAAGATTATTCCTTGACAGTGCAAGGGATTTGATGCTTCGGAGGGGTGATGACGCCGAACTGAGAGGCGGGATGGAGCAAATACCGTTTCCGGAGAGAACCAAGTGTTCTAGGCTGTGAGAGTGTCAGTGTCACCGATGGACAATCACTGGGATCATACCTAGTGAGACCGCAAAGTGATTCAGTCGTTCGTATCCAATCGACCAGGAGATTGTCCTCGAAATTGAGGGATAAAAGCTTTAGGGCAGATGATGAAGATTGAACACTCAAAGATTCGAGATAGTTGTGACCCAGCTCTGCGGACTGCAGACTTGTCATGTACCGTGCAGCATCCCTGAATTCCGCCCAGGAGATAAGTGTACTGTTCAGCTGGAGCTCGCGAAGACGTGAAAATGCCAGCATCGGAAGTTCATGATCCAGTGGCAAAAAACGGCTTCGGCTGTTTACCGAGTGGAGCGATCAGCTTCTCGTTTAGCAAGGAGACACTTACTTCAACGCCAACCGCTCCAGCTGAGGGAGTTCAGCAGTTATGTCTGCTATGGATTCCCATGTAGCTAGCAAACTAGCAGACAGGTCGAGACCGCGGATATCTTTTCTGTGCTCAGAAATACAACGCAAGCAGACGGCCACTGATCTCACTCGGGCAAGTCGCAAGAATGCGACCTTTGGCATCGCCAGTCGCAACTAGCTCGCCGTCGAGACTCACCTCTCGAAGGCGACCGAGATTACCGAGGTTCCGTCTGACTTTATCGAGGCCGACTGCTTCCACCTCTATGGTGCCACTGGAAGATCCGAGGACGATCTTTTCGATAGTAACCGAGCCGTGTTCGGCTTCAACGTATTTCAACGTAAGTGCGGTCAAGAAGGAGTGGCCGAAAGACAAGGGCGCAGATGGGCGGATGAAAGACCCGGCATTCTGTATGCTTCCGATGGAAAATTTGAGTGCACTGGTAGGCTAAAAACAAGAAGGCGTACCGGCAATTGAAGTAGCGTTTCCCGTCCTTGACGCCGTCGTGTCGTCCGCGAGTAGGATCATCCCATTCTACGCCGTACCATAGGCCATTCGTGTCCGTAACCTGACCAATGTATTTGATTGTACCAAAGTGGCTCGAGGATAGCTTGAACCTCGTTCCTACAGCCAAGTCCTGGGTGGAAGCCATGGATTACTGTATTTATGTAACGGCTATTCTCATACCCAAAGCCGCACGAGTTTCTTCACAGACGTAGGTCGCTCGGCCACTCGATATCCACAGTATGCTGGCAGCCATTACAATTGCAAGGATGTCCCGTAACAGATCATCATCTGCACTTGCTAGAACGCGTGCCATTGCTGCCCACATGTCAACGAGCGCGACCCCCGCACTCGACCAGGTAGTTCTTTTGCTTTCCGCTCCTACGAGTTTCGTCTCAATTGATCTATCTCAGCCGGTCCTCTTCCAGTCGAATGGATGCGCCCGCACATACGTACTCAACAGACCTAAGAAACTTAATGCGCTGAATAGCGAGATGATCCATTCACTGCGACCACAGCTTGACGTCAGTTGGCGTGGTGTCTTTTTGTTTTTTTTTGGGGGGGGGTTCATTCCTGATTAGTTTGTATAGATATGGTCCAAGTCCGACCTCTGTCACATGGTAATTGGAACTGGGCTTGGCCGGGCTTTCTGTGCGGGAGGAGACGTGGCGAGTAAGTCCCTATCCAAGGAGCACACACGCATAGCTTCACGACAGTAGCCGTTCTGAAGGATTCACTCAAGGAAGATACGCGTCCCGCGGCCATACAATTTTTCAAGGACGAGCAAGTACCTAGTCACGAACCCTGTACCAATGCCTGACCCATTGCATAGATTTGAGTTGGATTTCATCTTGTCCCAGCTACTAAAACCTTATGTAGCTGTCCTTGACGGAATCACCAGTATGTCTTGGAGTGTAATTTCTGCCCTTGTCTTCTAATATCAATCCTGACATCAGTGGGAGGAGGTGTCGGTCTTGGCATAGGCGCACCCTTTAGGATAGCGACGGAGAGGACCATCTTCGCTATGCCAGAAACCAAGATTGGATACTGTCCCGATGTAGGGGCAAGCTTTTTTCTGTCGAGGATGGACGGAGAGGTAGGCACGTATCTCGCCCTAACGTCAGAGACGTTGGTTGGCAGGGAAGTCTTGTGAGTGCAAAGCATCGCTGCACTGATCACAAGTCATTACTTACTCTTTGTTGGCAGTGAGCTTGGCCTTGCGACACATTATGTTCCCTCGAGGACTATTCCCGGTCTCATGGCTCGTCTGGCAGAACATGAAAACCCAACACCCAGTCAAATTAATTGCACGATCGAGGAACTACACAGCGAGCGTCAGCCAGATGAAGCGTCTGGGAAATTGACGGGTGTTGTCCGCAATGCTCTGGACTCTGCTTTCTGCCATGATTCCGTGGAAGAGATATTCGAAAACCTGGTGAAACTTTCAAGCTCCCCTGATACCCGCGTCAGTGGGTGGGCAAAGCAAACCTTGGAAACTCTTCACATGCGCAGCCCCACGAGCCTCAAAGTAGCACTTACAGCCATCCGCCGTGGGAGGAACATGTCCTTGCGGGATACTTTGCAGATGGAGATGGGAATCGCGACGGCTTACTGTGTGAGTTGTGTGCCATTAAGATCCGTCTTTATCTCAATGCCTTGCAGAGCGGTGCTAGCTCCGATTTTTGCACGGGCATCAGTGCCGTCTTGGTGGACAAAATTCAACAACGGCCGGCGTGGTCCCCCGAGAAGGTCGAAGACGTTCCGCCTGAAGTTCTGGACCGGTTTTTCTCGGACGATTCGCCCTACCGCTTGAACATGCCGCAACTCGCGTTTCCTGACGCTGCTCTGGATCGCACTGTTGACCCCATGGCGTTTTCACTGCCGTCCGAGTCCAAGGTTGCAGAGCTGATCAGATTGTCGTGCAAGGATGGCCCCGTCTCGCTCTCCAAGATGCTCTCTGACATGGAGAGCCTCCTCGTCAAGGAGAAGATGGGCACTCGAGAGAAGATTCTTGATGTAGTGTACCGGAGATGTCGGGTAGCTGACGATCAAGGGACGACGATCGTGGCTTGGGAAGAGCAGTGAAGTGGGTGATGGAGGTCGTGTTATTACGTAATTGTCGTCATGAGTCACGGTGAATTTCTGCGTCCAAGGCCATTGATTGATGGCGTTGGATGGTGCTCAGCCTCGCCTTCCAGCCCAGGGACTGCCACTGGCCGGGCTGTTAGCGTTGCGACCTTGTCCTTTCCTTGCTCTCTGCCCGCTGAAACACACGACGAGGTACCGAGCCTGTGCTGCCCTCTCTGTACGATCGTGAGAGCCACCGCAGGCGACAGGACTACCGTGCGTATCAGCTCGCCCGCACGACGACAGGACATGAACACAGTTCGGTCTGCGCCATGCAAGGTACGTCCAGCAACACGACAACTGCGCTGGGTAGATCTCCCCTGCCAGCGACACGTGGCTCACGAAGTCGACAGCACTGTGTACCGGTGCACACATCACTGATATCTCAATCGGGCTTGATCAGCGGTGGAAACCCTCTGTGCCACGGATCTGAATAGCTGGGCGCTTGGCCTGTCCATAACGATGTGCTAAAATAGCAAGGCCGCAACCGTGCGTAAGCCTTGTTCCGAACGAAGAAAATGATTCCGTCGCACGAGCGCCCCAGCATTCCGGGGATGCATTGTTCCTGGCCGACGTGCTGACGAACTGACTCGGAACTAGGTTGGCTCCACTCTCGGACTAGAAGCACAGATACTGGCACGGCCATTGGATGATTAATCTGATTGGTGACCGAAAAAACTCGACGAGCCTCGGAGGACAGAATCGGATATCACGGACAACAGGCACACGGTGATGCCGTTTGGGCAGTAAGATGCCAGCCACTGCAGCTCTATGACTAGGTTGCCTCGGTGATGTGATCCATTGCAGGACTTGCAGTGGTATGTGCTATATAAAAGGGAGTCACTCACTTCCTTCTCTTCAACTTCACGACCTCCCATGTATCCGATAGATCTTCTACCCTCGCCCTTCCACATATTCAACGATGTTTCATGGATCCTACAGTCCCTGCATGCTAGCAGACGAGTATCAAATGAGGTGCATCCCGTCCCCGCGGACTTCGACGTCAATCTCCACACCAACACTGGGTTCTTGCCGCCACAACCACTCCCCAAACTGCAGCAGCCTTTTGACGTGTGGGAGGAGGCCCTGTCGGAAGCGCAGAAGGTGCTGAAACTTGGAGAGGATCTACTTGGGGACCACTCTAGGGAAGAACGAGCTGAAGGTGAACGTTGGCGACAGCGGATACGTTCGGTAAGTTCTGAGGATGTTTCTAATAAGATATGGGTGCTTACGCAAACGAAAGCTCCCGATACTCACAACGGAAACACTTCATCAAGACCCACAACTTCTTCGTCGTGCCCACAAAGTCCTGGCATTCCTTGTCCACTTCTACGTCCACTCTATACCCCCAGACACTGTCGAGGGATCAATATTGGTGCCACGATCCTTGGTGGCTCCTCTCATGACGGTTTCGCACGTCTTAAGAATTGCACCCGTCCTCACTTTCGCAGACACCGTTCTTTGGAACTGGGAGCTTATTGATCCCAAGCAACCTGTCACCATTGACAACATGCGATTTGGTCAGGAGCTATTCTCGGGATCGGAGGACGAGCGCAATTTTTACTTTGGATCGGCCAGGGCGGAGCTAATTGGGGTGCAAATGCTCCATATCTTCAATGACTACCATAATCTCCCAAATGTCACGGACTTGTCCTCCATCAGCAAGATAAACAGGCTTCTCGCTCGGCTGTCCACGGTCATCCAGGAGATCAGCGAAAGCACGCAGTCGATGCGCCAAATAGTTGACCCCCACATGTTCTACTGGGAGGTTCGTCCGTGGTTCAACGGAAGTGCAAGCGGACCCTCCGAACCGGCATGGATATATGAAGGGGTCGACGACATGTCAACGCTTGATCTTAGCGGGCCATCCGCTGGACAGAGCAGTGTCATGCATGCACTTGACCTCTTTCTTGATATCGACCACAGGCTCCGACAGCGGCGATACCCTGCACCGTCGGATGCAAACAAACGGGCAGACCGCGGTTTCATGGAGCGCATGCGGCGATACATGCCTGGGAAGCACAAAGACTACCTGGCATATATTGCTAACCATTCCCGTCCTATCAGAGAGGTCGCTCAGAACACGCCGGCGATTAGAGAGGCATACGACACCGCAGTCATGGCGTTGAAGAAGCTCAGGGACTCTCACATGCGCATTGCATGCCTATACGTCGTGACCATGTCGCGGTCCACGATGCCTCCTGTGGGCTGCCCCATGTTTGCGATGGCACAGCGGATGCAGAGAGAAGCGTCCAAGTCCGGACCGGTCACCGGAACAGGAGGGAACGAGCTCTCGCTGTTGCTCAAGGCCGGTCGAGATGCCACTGCTCGCGCGGTCTTGAAGAACTGAATACAAGAACTGAAGGATCATACTCACCACTTGACTATTAATTATTGCATCCGTCACAGTCCCCTTAATACTCGCAAGTTGCACCGGACAGATGACTATTTATTGACTAATTCTTGTGTAGCCCTATCATACTTGTCCACTGTAGTGTTAGATGGCACGCAGAGCGTACCTAGTTTATTATTTGTGTATCAACAATGGTGTTCTGGATTCATAGATTTTGCGGCCTGCCCATGAGACGGTGTTGAAAGAGGATGAAGAGCTGTGTTGTAACACATTGCAACACGTTGAATATTCTGAATCACGATCACTGTGTGCTTTCCATCCTGTCGAAGCTGGGGCCCTGTCGCATCATGATGTAGTATGCCTACACCGCGCATATTCCGTGTCTCCGGTCTGGTTTGGAGAGTAGCTTCCGGTTGATCAGCGACTGGAATGCGCTGAGCACGTAACGCCTACCCAGTTGGATTCTGGCCGGACTGACAGGCCCACCAGTCGACATGACTCGCACCTGGCGGTAGCGGGGCGGACTTCGGCAATCAGAACAGCCTCGGCCTAGTGGGGATGGCGTCTTTCGGGCCCCGGCGTTGGCTGCGTCTGCACCGCGATTCGGTCAGAGAGTCACAGCATACTCGCGGGCAGACCTCAAGCTGTGCCCGTAAAGTTTGGGTAGGCCATTTATCTGATCAGTGAATCGCTTGCTCGAGTGCGGCTCCCAAGACACCATTCATCGTCGGTAGCTCTGCAGTCAGAGAGTAGATGTAAATATAGAGATACAACAGTAACGAATCGTACACTAGCACCACGATCTACTATGGGGGATCTAGTGGGTAATGGTACGCTTTCCTGAATATCTGCCATACGATACCCAGCCCCCCCAAAACCTTGTCAACAGTTTTCCGAGCAGCGGGAGGGAGATCTATTCGAATTTTTGACCATTCGAATGGCAATGTCGGGATCAGGGCAAGGGTGCTCTCACTGAGACGCGGGGATGGGGATGATGTGGGTATTGGTGTGAACGTAGTAGTGTCAGTCTGAGATGCATCACCAGTGCGCAAACGCAAGGGGGAAGAGGCTAGGTCAGTGGATGCCGCTGTGACAATTGACACGCTTGACGTGAGCAAGGCGGTGGGCTGACTGTTTGAATTATCGGTTTCTATGGCTGCGCTTGACAGTGGCCGAAAGACAGTAGTCGTGACAGTTATTGTCTCGGTCACAGGAGCGGGAACCCTGCTGTGATCAAAGTCGTGAACAGCGAGATGATCGAGGGACTGTCGTATATACTTGAACTCGGTGCCGAGATTGACCAGAAGCAAGAGAATAAGAGCGGCGAGGAGTATCCCAAGGAGTGAAAGAAAAAACCTCCCCAGCGACGGCATGCGGATGTAGGAAGCATGCCGTTCAAGCGTTAGGGACAGCGTGGGGGTAAAAAATTGATCCAGCGAGTAATGCAAGAGCTTGTAGCCGTCGGGAGATTTTCGCTGGTGAGCAAAATTTGATTGCAAAGTTGCCGTCTCTAGACCGATATCCAGTTCCACTATAATCAATAGACTGAACCATAGCATACCTAAGTAGGTCTCCACTGCCACTTCCAGCCTACCGACTGGGAGTGCAAAGGTTGGAATCAATATGTCTATCTTGCCTTGGGTGTTTCTCTTCGTGTCCCTGGGGTTCTCTATCTTGCTGACAATGTAGTCCACTGCGACCAAGCCACCTTGATCGCCAACATGAACCTTGATCCACATGATCCAGTCATTCCGAGGCTTTTCATTGTAGGATGGGACAAGGTCAATCATAGGTTTATTGTCTCGCTCAGTAAAAGCGCTACTTTCGAAGCGCACGGGGACACCGTCAATGCTCACGCTGACAATGTCAACTTGATATTGCCGCCTGATTCCTTCGGGTGGTAGAGCTGTTACTTGAGCAAGGCCGAATTCCAGCCATTCTGAATCTGTCTCGGATGGGGCGTGTATTTGCACGCGAACCGCGTGAGTGCCGGGGGGACTGGTTCCACTGAGATACAAGGGGGTCGCGATAACATCGACTAAAGAGATCATCAATGGCCCGTTACGTTTCCGTCTCATCATTCCACCATGATTGGGAGCCAGTTGCAGAGGACTGAGCGAAACCTTGTTTCCATTCAGCGGGTTGTGCCGGGGAGAGAGTCGTGGATTATCTATGGTCTGTTCTCCACCCCGTTGCAAGATGGCTGTGCGGGAGATAGGACGAAGCGCCACTCGTGCACCGTCATTGCCACATCGGTTTATTGCATTGCGTTGTAACACAGTCTTCCGTGTCTGCGCATCGCGTAAATCGCCCGAAATGTAGTAGACTTCGACAGTACTGCCCTCACTTTCGTTTCTAATGATCGTTGAAACTGTTTCCGAGTCGGCGGCGAGGACACAAAAGCGCGGCAGAATGATGGGGTTGACATCCGTGTCACTGTCCAGCCCATGCTCGTTCGTAATGCGAGGACGGTACTGCGGAAGGACAAGGACGGTACCGATAACAGAGAACGTGAAGACGTTTTTTGATGGTGGGATGATGTCATTCATGTTGATATGAACTGTGATAGGGACTGCGGGTGATCGACACGAAGCAACAGCCTCCGAAGAGGCACGGCTTGGTCCGGGAAGAGAGCTAACAGAAGACAGCACAACGGAGGGTGTCAAGGAGGTCGGAGAGCCTTCGAACGAGTAGTCGGGGAGATGGTCACTAGGCAACGGGGCGCGCAGCAAGGATGATGTCGAAGAGTTCTGTCGAGTAGTCATAGGAGAGGGATACAGCACGCTACTAGTGGACATGCTGGTGGGGAACTCGAGCGAGGGTTGTCTGGATATGGGTGTGGAGGGTGGGCCAACGTCGAAACCGGTATAACCTGTACCACCAGTGACAGTCCACTTCGTATCCTCTCCAGGTGGCCAGACAACATCGGCACCTTTAACCTCAAGCCTGATGTCCATACCCAGCATCGTGGCCACTCCGGGGAACCAGATGCCCTTGCAGGTCCCTTTATATTCTAAGCGCATCAGGATGCCCTCGCGGTCCTCTAACGGATCCTGAGCCTTGCCCAAGACTACAGCTGACATTTCTCCTTTAGCCTCCTTTACGCCAACGCGTCGCCTGCCATCGCTGTTAGCGATATTTTTGGTAGGCTGTGCCCAGCGTACGCGCAGGCGTTCCGTTGATGGAAACGATCCTCTTACAAGGATTACGCCAGAAGACCCTTCCGTATATGCTGATGAGTCGGATGATTCGTCGTCGGCCATGTCAGCAGATGAACCCGAACGGGAAGGAGTCCGCGTGACAGGGGGTTCAGATGCTAACTCCCAAGCACCCAGGTCTTCTTCTGCAGAGGAAAGCGAGGCCATGGATGAAGAAGTACTCGTCGTGGTTGGTGGATATATGCGCAACTTGATGTTATTCGACAGGCATCGTGGAAGAGGAATAGCGACCTAACAGATCATGGAGTTGCGGCAGACGGAGAATGACAAACGCTACCTACTAGGAAAGGTGCAATGGGAGGACGGGAAGCATACGGGGTCCAGAGCTCTATAGCGGCCATGAAATGCATGCTGTTCCGTTCGCTGATAGAGGGACGTCTCATCTGAGTGGCAGAAAATGTGGAAATACGCGAAGCACTCTCGCCGCCATTGAATCGAGGCGGAAACTCCTTTGGAAGAATATACGAGATATTGTAACCACTGACAATGATATGGCCGGTATACTTTTCGTCCAGAGGAGGCGGGTTGTAGACGGTCGAGGAGGTACGACTGGAATGCATTGTAGAGGAGACAGGGGTCGGCACACCGAATACAGTGAGATATGATTTCTGTGAAAGGGTGGGTAGGTGAAGCGCGCGCACTGCGTTGTCGAGGAGGGGAAAGGAGGTAGGAGAAAAGTGGTAGGGAGCAGAGTGAGTATCCAGAGGATGGACCTGAGCGGAGAGCAGTTTCAGGTTTTCCTCTGCAGCGCAAGATTAGAGAAGCATGGACAGGCTGTGTCGCAGATGATCGAACCTGGAAACAGTGGGACGGTTGAGCCTGGGGAAACACTGTCCATCGGAATGGAGAGCTGCGGAAGAGTAAGAGGAAACGAAGCGAGACAAGAAGAGCAGTCGCACCTTGAGATACATTCTGATAGTGGCACCATCGTCTGCGTGTTTTGCCTTTCCCTCGAGGGCCAGGCGAGTCACGACGTTGAGTTTTGGTTGTGGTGTGGTGGTGAACTGGGACGAGCCAGCGGCGGAGAGGGGGGGACTCGGGGCGCGCTTGTGACGTGACTGCGGGGGAGTGTACATCGAGATGGCGGTCGGCGGGCAAGACGCGTCTCGTGTACGCGTTTGTGCGCGTGAGAGCGAGAAGGGGACCAGTACGTAAGCATCCGAAAAGGCTATACCACCGCTCGTCAACTTTGGCACGTGATCAACCGGGTGGGTACCCGCTCGGTGTGTGTTGTGTACTTATCTCCCTTCCCTTGCGTCTTCGCATGCTGCGTTCCGTTTTTCGCCGTCTGCCAGCGCACGTCCCATCCCACGCTTCCTTCTTTCCCTTCCACCGTCACCTCGTCATGCCTGCTTCAGACTGGTCATCCATACCACCGCGCGGCCCAGTTCCCCCATACTCGCTCTTCACAAAGCCCATAGAGAAATCGCTCTTCGACCAGAGACATTACAGGATCATGCGCCTTGACAACGGTCTCACTGCTATGTTGGTACACGACCCCAACACAGAAAACGCTGCCGCTAGTCTAGACGTTGCCGTCGGCCACCTCTCGGACCCCGTCTGTCACTCCTTGTCACTCCCTTGAAGCATGCTCACAACCGCGCTTTGTCTAGGACGACATGCCAGGTTTGGCTCATTTCTGTGAGCACTTGTTATTCATGGTATGCGGAGTGATAGCTACCGCGCCGGATCTCGTCTGACACCACTTCAGGGCACGCAGCAATTTCCCAAGGAGAACGAGTATTCCGAAGTACGTCTTATCCTAGATTTCACCCATCGAGTCTGAATTCTATGGCGTCCAGTATTTATCCAAGAACAACGGCGCTTCAAATGCGTACACTTCGTCATCGAATACTAACTATCATTTCCGTGTGTCCCCTACTGCCCTCTCTGGCGCTATCGAGAGGTTTGCGGGCTTCTTTCACAGTCCCCTCTTTGCGCCATCCTGTACCACTAGGGAGCTTAACGCTGTCGATTCAGAGCATAAGAAAAACCACCAGACAGACCTTTGGCGAGTTTTCCAGCTTAATAAAACTCTTACTAAGTACGGCCACCCTTGGAGCAAGTTTGGCACTGGAAACCGCGACACCCTGAGTGCAGCTGGGAGGGAGATGAAAGCCAAGGCAAAATCACTTATCGATGGAAATGAAAAGAGACACATCGGCATTCCGGCCTTTTCCCCTGTACCATCAAGGGTTCCTTCGCCCACGCCATCCTCTCGGTCGACCACAAGTGAGACTGAGCCGGATGGAGGTACAGTCGGTCGTGAAACCCGCCGTAGGTTGGTCGAATGGTGGACTGAGCAATATTGCGCGAGTTGGATGAACGTCTGTGTGATTGGCAGAGGTACGCCAAGATCAATGCACGGTCCACTTTTTGGTGTCGATCTTAGTCGGCAGAATCGCTGGATGAACTCTCTGATATGGTTTCTCGGCATTTTTCGCCCGTCCTAAAACGTCGCGAAGATCGACCTCGAATCATCAATGACCATCCGTTTGGGCCAGATGAGATGGGCGTGAGTCCGTGTAATATCATGTTCGAACTTTTATAGAGCTCTTTTTAGACTCTTGTACGCATCCAGACGATCATGGGTTTCCATGCAGTCGAGTTATCGTTCCCTCTCGCCTGGCAATCACCACTCTGGAAGTACAAGCCTGGGTATTTCTTGTCCCACTTCCTCGGACATGAAGGTCCTGGGTCTCTGGACTCCTATCTCAAGGGTAAAGGATGGATCACATCCTTAAATGCTGCTCCTCAGGCTCTCGGACGTGGTTTTGCGATGATCAAGATAACCATGATGCTGACGAGAGAAGGTTTTGGTATGTAATTTATTGTCTTTGCAAGGAGCAAGAGCGCTGATGGTACTCTGTAGACAATTACCGTTCTGTTGTTCTTGCCACGTTCAAATATATCTCGCTTCTGCGGTCATCTGATGTCGGTTCTTGGTACCAGACCGAAGTAGCAACGATATCAAGAACACAGTTTGAGTTTGCAGAGAAGCGTGAAGCAGAAGCATACGCGGTTTTCATCGCTGAAAGAATGTCATGGCCAGTTCCCACCGAGAAAACTCTTTCTGCTCCTGTCCTGATATCTGAGTGGGAAGACGAGACAGGCCTGCAGGAGGTACGAGACGCGCTCAAAGCTATCCGGATAGACACAGGACGAGTGGTGTTGATGGCTAGGAGAGAAGAACACGAGCGCGTTTCGGGTGCACTGCTGTGGCAGAGCGAAAAATGGTATGGTGCGGGCTACACCGTCGAGCGATGGGACAGCGAGTTTTTGGCTCAGGTATGTCAGCCAGCTTTTCTAGTAATGGTGGCTTGGCTGATACGTCATTCAACAAGGCACAAGGTCCAAATGATATTCAGCAACTTCGTCTCCCCGCCAGGAATCAATTCATACCAACCAACCTTGATGTCGAGAAGCATGAGGTCCCCAAGGTGCAGCGTTGTTTTCATACGTGGTGATCTGTTGTTGACGTTACGTCATAAGCCACAAGGGCGGCCTCATCTCATCTATGAAACCCGTATATCGCAAGTTTGGCATAAGAAGGATGATCAGTTCTGGCTCCCGAAAGCAAGCGTAGTTATTGAAATCCGCAGGTAAGATATACGCCAAATAATGCCAGACAATCATTGACAATTCTATTGCAGTCCTGTTGTGAATGATACGCCGCGTGCTAGCGTGTTAACACGGTGAGAAGTGGTTTGTATTCTCATGGCCAGGCATTAAACTACGTGTAGCATCTTTTCAGATCTTGTTAATGACTTCCTTACAGAATACACGTATGATGCAGATCTGGCCGGTCTTGCGTACAACCTGGGTGCACACAATCTCGGAGTTACAATATCTCTGAATGGTTACAGCGATAAGTTGCCCGATCTGACCCGGCGTATCATCGAGGCAGTCAGGAATCTGCAAGTGCGTCAAGACCGGTTGGAAGTAATGAAGGAGAAAGTAAATAGAATCTTCCTCTATTTTATGTTTTCGCAGCTGATACGCTGGTTCAGCTCAAGCGTCAATGGGAAAATTTTTTTATGTCCCAAAGCTACCAGCTTTCAGACTATTACGCGCGGCATATCCTCACGCACGGTGTGTGGACAGTGGAAGAGCAACTACAAGAAGTGCCCAGTGGGTTGGTTTCATGTTAACAACAAAGCCTGGTCGATAGAGCCTTGTGAAATTTTAGGTATCACTGCAGAGGAAGTCAAATCTCATAGCGACCGGCTTCTCGCGAACGTCGATATTCGGATGCTCGCACTTGGCAACTTATACAAGGATGTATGCGCTTATTGCATGACATGATATCACGTTGACTAATGAGCCACATCTAGCAAGCCATCGCATTGTCAAAGGATATTGAGGACATCCTTCGTTCAAAGCCGTTATCGTCAATACCCACGGATCTTTCTCTTATTCTCCCCGAAGGTATGACTTCTATTATACTTTACGCATTTGCTTGACGTCAAGGTAGGGTGCAATTATGCGTGGACTTCCCCGGTGCAAAACACAAATGAAGCAAACTCAGCACTGTCATACTACCTCTACCTTGGTCAATTGACAAACTCGCGGCAACGGGTAGTTGGTTTACTTCTCGTACGGATGATGTCGGAACCTGCGTTTGATGTGCTCCGAACCAAAGAGCAATTGGGCTACGTTGTTTCATGTTCATGGTGGAATCTTCCTGGAGACTCGCAGTTCGGCGTTCGCATCGTTGTGCAGAGCGAGCGTGGCTCTGCCTACCTTGAACAACGCGTAGAGGCATTCCTGGACAAGATGGATCAAAAAATTCAGGAAATGGGATCTGGGGAGTTCCATGACTTCAAGAATGGCCTGCAACAGAGGTGGAAAGAGCCCCCCAAGAACCTAGCGGAGGAGGCATCGCGATACTGGTCACAGATTGATTCCGGATATCTCGACTTTTTGCGGGGTGAGTACAAATGCCTGACTTTCTAGGTGCACACGACATACCTATTCTTTGATTTATAGGTCGCAACGATGCCAACTTGCTCGAGGATGTGGAGAAACAGGAAGTTTTGGATTTGTTCCGGGAGCGCGTTCATCCTCAGGCGAACAAGCGAGCAAAACTTTCAGTCCATCTGAAATCACAGAAGCCACCTGTCCCTCGAGTCAGCACTGAGGCTATAAAAGCATTCGAAACCCGTCTCCAAGGAGCTAATATTATCATCGACTTTACGGCCATCAGGGAGGAATTCCAGGAAGTGAATCCCACTGTAACAGATTTTATTAACGCATGGCGGGAGGTCTTGACAGAAGATAGAGTATCCAACGCGGATGCTCGGGACTTGGTCGAGCAGATTCCCACTTTGATAGAACAATACCCCGTTTCAGGTGAAGACGCGGATGGATTGCCCGTCGGTGTTACGCGCATTGAAGAACTGAAGTCCTTCAAAGCGACATTGCAAGTCTCGGACACACCCAAACCTCTCGTCCAGTGGAATGACCTGCCAACACCCAATCTTTAGAGGGCGGTGGATTAAAGTTATGTATTCGCACTGCTTCGGTGATATCAACGGATGTACAGTTAGTATCAAACAGCAGTTTGCCCCGGGCGTTATGATCTGTCAGCGTTTCAGCTCGAGACTTGACTTGCTTGACTGACCGAGTACCAATGTTGAAACACTCAGATTGAGTTCAGTGAGATGAGTGACAATCACAAATTCATTCTCTACTATGGAGACAGCTACATCCGATCTATGGCCTTGAATCGAGGACAAGAAACCGATCTCAGAAATAAGTGCAGGGGACGAACAATGTCAAACGACGGAACATGCGTTATGGGGTGCTGAATATGATCGTATTATTTCCTTCTTAGGTTAGCTTTGGCAGCAGCTAGTTGAGGTTGGGCGGGTGGCACGTAGTTTTTAGGGCGACGGAAAAGAAGTACGTGGGGTTCTGGGGCTGGGATTCAAAATAAGAATCTTCAAGACGAAAAAAAAGACAAGTCAGGACCGTGAACTTCGTAGTGTTGCCATCCTAGACTTTGAGTGATACCAATACCCCTCCACTCTGCTTCAGTGAGGAGGCGAAGTGTACCTTCCTTCTCGTCGAACAACTCCTTTGGTATCAGCTTCAGAAGAGGCTTTGGTAAGATGACGTGACGGTATTCATAATGATCGTCTGAGTATCTATCGGAATAGTGTATTCTGTGGACAGTTGTCGATCTTCTAGTCCAGCATAATTGAGGAGATGACCTACTTCTCGATATACTCCTCGAGTTTGTTATTAGCCGCACGGTCTGCCATCTTTCAAAGTAGCGGATGTACGCGGGTAAAAAAGATGTCGAGTCTTTGGAGCGGAACTTCGCCTGTTGACCGCCACTTTGGATGCGATTGATCTCGCGTGATGTGACAACGCGTAGGTGACAGTTGTCACATTGCTTATTGGGCGCGCGTCGCGTTTGGGTCTGACGCGTTTTGTTCTCAACCACCATGAATCCCAACACTTGGACTCTCGGTAATCGGGTAGCAAGGCAGGAAGGTGGTCTCCGGCCCCATGAATGTTATGAAACAGAGCCGTTTTCATCCCAAACTTCAGATTCGTCAGATGCTTTGCATGTCCATCGTGAACCCCAGCATCATTGGAACAGTGCTGGTGAGTGTATGCGCTTTACTTGCATTGCATCTTAGCATATGCTATCTCAGACCTATCTCCGACTCCGTCTGCATTTCAGGGGACGAGTTATGCTCACTCTCCGTCACCTTTCGCAAGACTCTCAAACTGTGACGAACATGGCCACAATGAGGTGCCATTTTCTGGGGCTTCGATCCAATCGTTTAGCCATACTTCATCGCATCAGCAACGTGGTGAGTATTTGTTTTCCATCTCTGCATATATTCTCTTTCCATCCTGCAGAACATTCCAACTATAATATATGTTTGGACCATTCGAAGGTCTCGGAGTTGTATGATCCGATTGATAAATATCAGTACTCTTCTCGGTCACTCTGTTTATCTAGCTCAGACGAATGTACCTCTGGGTACCGTGTTACTCCTGACATTGAGCACACCACACGAAACGGATTTGGATGGGAACTACGCCCTGTCTCTGAATTGCGTGCGTCAGCAGGGATTTGTCGCCCCTTCTCCATCACAGGTCAATTGCAGCTGACAGGTTCCGTGGGGTATTCAAATTTGGGGTATTCAATGCGATACAATCAGCATGTTTTAATCAGGTTTGAATCAGTTTACACGGGCGAGATTGAAATTCATTGCCACTTTCTGTAGGTGCTGCATTCAGACGAAAATCTGGTAAACATAATCTTCTATGATCGGCTCTCGTTGCTGAAAAGCTCTTAGGTTATCAGTGGTCGGTTCCGTGACCTGCGTGTTGGTCATGATTCTTCAACTCCTTTTAGCGCCTACCGGAAGTGGAAAGACTGTCCTTTTTGAGCTGAGCATGATTCGAATGTTCACACAATCCGCGGATGATGCACGGTCCGCCAAGTGTGTTTATGTTGCGCCAACCAAGGTCAGGCTTTCTTTTTTTGACTTCGAACGCGAGCTCATCGAAGATTTTAGGCATTATGCGCCGAGAAGCATAATGAGTGGACTGCAAAATTCGGCGGGCTCGGTATTAAATGTGGGCACATTGCAAATGCCAATGCCATATTAGTGATCTTGTATCAGGTTGCGAATTAACGGGGGATACCCTTCTGTCAGGAAGGGGAGTCTGGGGTGATGCTAAAGGCTCACACATAATGTGGGTGTCAAGGAAGTCTTGCTATGGATTAATTCATACATTGTCTACACAGTGTAACAACGGTAGCGGTGTTTTACCGATTTCTTTCAGAATGCTGGCTTATATCGTTTTAGGCAGAAAAGTGGGATAGTTTGACCCGAAACTGGTGCGTTCTTCGTTCTCGGACCAATTTGCGATGACCATTAGATTAGGTCTGATCACTCTGGAATACTGTCCCGGGTCAAATTATTCTTAGTGGATGAGGTGCGTCAACTTCGCCTGAGACAATGTCTGAATTGTTCATGTTGTGTCCAGGTCCATGTCCTGAATGAATCACGGGGAAGCACTTTGGAAGTCATAGTTTCTCGTATGAGAGTACGCGGATCCGGTACCAGATTTCTTCTCATGTCTGCCACTGTTCCAAATATGGAAGATGTTGCATGTTGGATCGGGAGCCGTGACAGCAGTGATCGACCTGCTAGAACATTCCAGGTTAACTTACTTTCCCATGTGCTATAGTCTTCTAACAGGTATTTACAGTTTGGTGAAGATTTCCGGCCTTGCAAGCTCACAAAATTCGTCTATGGTGTGGCGAAACCAATGGGCCAGAATGATTTTGCATATGCCCGTACACTTGACCTCCGCTTGTTTCCAGTAATACAGCAGCACTCGACCAACAAGCCTATCCTTGTCTTCTGTCCTACTAGGAAAGGTATGGAATGGTCTGTCATATCTGATGTAGAGAGCGCTCATTTTTTAACATGTACAGGCACACTGGATGCAGCCAAACAGTTAGCAAAGGATTATGAACATGCCATGCAGGGGAAGAAGGATTTGCCATGGCCCTTTCCTACACGGTATGCCTCTTCTATTTCCCAAGGTTGTTATTCAGCTTCGTTCAGTATCAGTCAGAAGTTTCATGACAAGGATTTGTCTGGTGTGTCTACGTAGTCAGTGAGTACAACAGGTGAAACTTAACAACGTACTAGCTCTTGCATTGGTGGGAATTGCAGTACACCATGCTGGCTTGAATATGGACGATAGGAGAGCGGTGGAAGGGTTATTTCTACGAAAAGCTCTGCACGTCTTAGTTGCCACATCTGTACGAGATTCTTCCATCTTTCACCAGCTACCCTCACTGTTCCGTAGACCCTGGCGGTTGGCGTTAATTTGCGTAAGTTTATCCTTACCAGCGATGCTATTATCTTACCATCGTCGAGCTGCCCAAATGGTTGTCATCAAGGGTGTCAAGCTATACCAAAATGGAGAGATGAGAGAGTACTCAGATCTTGATATCATGCAGATGATGGGTCGAGCAGTAAGCTTTCCTCTTTTGATTCTGTGTTCAAACTGTCAATACAGTCATTGTCAACTTAGGGTCGACCGCAATTCGGTACGAATCCTTGTCTGTCTGCCTATATCTGTTGACGTGCATCTTAGATGATGAAGGAATTGCGATCATCCTGTGTGAGCCAGAACTTGAGTATAAATATCGCACACTGGCCCATGGAAATACCACTCTGGAAAGTAACCTTCATCTAAACCTCGCAGAACACCTCAATTCAGAAATTGGGCTGGGTACTATATCAAACGTCGAGAATGCGAAGGAATGGCTTCGGCACTCCTTTCTCTTTCATCGTATCCAAAAAAATCCTCGTCACTATGGTATCGGCAAAAACGAAAGTCAGACTTGGAAAGGAAAGATTGACGAGATTGTCATGCAGAGCATACTCAGTTTGCGCGACACGCAGTTGATCGAGTATACGGAGAATGACGGAAAACTTTCTTCAACTGAGTATGGAGACGTTATGAGCAAGGTAGGCCAGTATTCAGGCTTTGTGGCACTCTGCAATGATAGTGTTCCAGTTTTACATTAGACAACCAACTGTGCGTACTCAGTCAAACCTTCCTGGCTCTCTAGTCTCATATTGGTGGGAGATGCGAGCAATACTCGATATTCCCCTTCCAACTACAATGCGCGAAATTGTGAGATTTGTCGTGACGAAATGGAGCAAATTACATTCTGAAGTGTTTAGCTTCAACTCATATCTGCCTCTGAAGAGTGAGCCATCCCCTTTGATAGGTTTTAATACTAATGCTAGATGTAGGGTTTTGAACCTGAAGCTACGAAGTGGGGAGAAATCAGTCTGTAACAGGGTTGCCTGTCACAAGTACGCGAACTTAAGTGCCTTCAGATGTACGAGAAGATCCGCCGTCATAACGACATTCGATTTCCGCCTAAGAAGGCCGTTAGTACCAGCGACAAAATACTTCTATTGATCCAAGTGAGAACCACACTTTCCTTCGGAAGTGGGCCCTGATTTCTCATAAAACTACAGGCAATCCTTGCGGGTCTTCCTCTCAACAGCCCCGAATTTAAACCTACAGAAGGTCAACCATACCTGGAAGCCATTTCCATATTTCGCCACGCAACACGCATCGTAACAGGTGAGCGGTCCCCACATGTATACTCATTACTCACTACGTCTCAGCTATAGCAGAGGTTGCTATTATCAAGCGGAGTGGAGCACAACTGAAAAACGCACTCGAACTGCAAGTTTCGCTTTAACTCTTGGTAAATTCTGCACTTCTTAAGGGTTGGCTCACAGAGCACGTTGTTTCAATGCAAAGGCATGGGAGGATAGACCACTTGTGCTCAGACAGATTGAGCACATCGGAGAAAAATCGCAAGTGGTGGTTCAGACTCGAATATACTGTGTTCTAATGTCCTTGACAGAATAAAGGTAGACATCGAATGATACTAGTCGATGAATGGATATTGACTGCACAAGATACTGGCTGAGAACGATATTACCTCAATCCAAAAGCTATTGCAGACATCTCCGTTTCGAATCGAGGAGGTGAGGTCCCGTTTCTACGGTCGCATGTTATCACTGAGAAACGATGGTCCTCAGCTTCTGAACCGCCGTCCTCCCTTTGGCTTCGAAGTTATAGCTGCCGCAAATGAATTCCCAAGATATATTCTGGATATTAAAGAACTTAGGTCAATCCGTAGTAAAGGAAATTCGCCGGTGGAAGTGGAGTTTGTCATTCAATGTAGTCTCGCTCTTGACGACTCAGCACCCCAAAGGGTCAAGAAGCTCAAGTGGGGTAAGACTGAGATGACGACTCTTCTAATAGTGACCTCCGATATGTCCTTCATTGACTTCCGCCGCATCGCGTGAGGTTCACCTCATCACTGTTAATCGACTATTAATTCTGTTCTTCGATTCAAGCACGAAGGCACTCAAGGAAAAGAGAGAGTTTACTCTCAGAGCGGAACTCACGAAACCCAGTCAATCGATCAATGTATACATCGCTTCTGTATTCACCCCTTCCTTTTTTGACGCCTGTCAACTCATAAATATGTAGGAGAACATTGCGGGTGTCACGGTTGTCCGTACGTTGGTACCCAGTGTTCCACCGGACCAGTATCCAACACTAGAAACTCGACCACTGACATCAATTGTACGCGCACCGTTTCATTTAGTCGTTACCGAGACATTAACGCAGCCAAGGAAATGGACCTACAGGGACTCGAGGACGTCCCCGACTTCTGGGATATTGATTTGGACGATGATGGGGATGAGGCTCTGGATTCCCGTATATCGGACTCTACGAAACTTGGTAGCTCGACCGTCTGAAGCAGACATTCACTCATGGGGTTTTCCTTAGGCATAGATGAAGATTCATCCAAAGTGCAACAGCCTCGATCAAATCCGACTATAAAGGAGCAGACGGAACGGGACTGCAGAAAGCGTCCAGACGGGAAATATGAGTGAGCTTGCCCTTTTCCAAATGTGAATATGATGTATGCATGTTTATCCAGGTGCAACCATCTTTGCAAAGACAAGCTCTCCTGCCGCCATTACTGGTGGGTTGTCACTTTTTTAAAATAAATAAATAACACCAAACCTCGGTTACAGCTGCCAGGAGGGATTACTGGAGCCGCCTCGTACGACGAGAAAAAGACAGCAAGTAACTGTATATCATTCCGACACGAAACGCGTTCCACCGCGAAATACCACGGTAGCAAGGTCGCTGCAAGACGAGCAGAAATTGCAGGCAGAAGCAACTCAAATTCCAGTACAAAACCAAATCAAGCCCACCAAACGGTACCACACACCTCAGCAGTTAAACAAGATGTATGGGAATGCTGAGACTTCACCCCTTCGTCCCATTGGGCCAAACTCGGAGTTGGCCAACCGATGCAAGAAGTCAAGGATTAGCAAAACAACACCAAATTTTGACTTGCATTTAATGACATTGAAACGCTCATCGTCATCTACCCCAACAGAATCTGCACTGACAGATGACTACGGTGATGAGCTTCCATTAATTTCTGAGACCCATGGACAAGACAATGCGACGTATCGAATCGATAGTGTTACTTTCGAGGGATGCGAAGCCCCTCCGCCGAAACGGAGAAGAGTAGATGTTGCCACGGGGGAGCCGGAACCACCTCAGTCAAGCAAAAAGGTTCATCGTACCTCGTCTATTTGTCCATACTGATCGAGTTCAGGTCATTTCACACAATAGTTCTCGATCCTCCACCCAGTTTTTCAGGGAACAATTGTTTCTCCCTGGCTCTAATGACGAAGATCCAGTGGATCGAAGTGACAACCACTCTGTAAAGAGGGATCCAACCTCTCGCTCGAACGGAAGCTGCTCTGATACTGTTGACTCCATTGTCTATCAGTTCTCTGCGAATAGTCGGGATACCATTCAACTAGCCTCTAGCCAATGCTCCAGGGACGATGCAAGCACGCACCGAATCTTGCTTCACGCTGGAGTTGGGGTGTCTACTCCGGAAAGAAGCACTCAAGGACACACTCCGTCAACCTTAAGAAGAAACGATAGTTACGCGCTTTCTCCTTCGAGGATCGCAGGCTTTATGCGGCGTTCTGGACCATATATCCGAAATCACTCGACGAAGAACGATGCTACAGTCGATCCACAAGGTTTCGCTTCATACGGAAGACGGTCATCTGCTACCAACGGCATCAATTCGCAGGCCCGTGTCGATCATGGTGACCCGGATGACATTGTGACCGACGCTCTTGCAGAGTTTGATCGCTGGGTCGCGAGTGGAGCCGTGGAGATAATTCCGGACTAAATTCTCTTTTGCGTTCGAATTCTATTTCCTCTCATTGTCGCTCGAGCATTTGATGGAGTTCCAATCGGCTGCAGGGGTCATGGCAGTCCCAGCCTAGATCACCAAATGTAGTAGGTCTGATAGGTCATTACATGCTCTGGCTGTGGTTAAGGAGATGGTTTTTGTTACGTTGCACTAGATGATGACGTCCACGTGGTATTGATAAGGCAAAAGCTAATGTACTAGCAGGCATTGGGTGATCATGTCCGCAAGGACTCGGTGTGAGCCCATTGACTATCGAACACTCTCAGTACTCCCCTGAACCTCTCGTCCCAACTCACGCCGCTGCCTGGTCCAACAATCTCCCAAGCTTCCTCTTCTCCCCTCCATCTCAGTTCCTTGTTGAGGCGCTCTGCTCTAAGCTCGACCTCGCTTGGCGGGGGTGTTCCTTCCTCCTGCCTGGTGGGTTCCCGTCCACCACGCGCAAGCTGGCGCGCAGTGGCTAGACGTTCGGGGAGTGTTTTGTAATAGGATTTGCGAGAGGAAGCAATGTTAGATATGGGGGAGTGAGGCACAAGCACAAATTCCGAGGTTAAGCCAAAGTCGAGATCACCGCCCTGAGGCCTGCTTTGCGCGATTTTCAATTGTCCTTCGTTACTACCTGCTTCCTGACCTTCACTGGGTTGATCATCGTGGTTAGGGTCGGGGAATGAGTTTGGACCCTGGAATTCTCGGGTTTTATTGATAACTAAAGAGTAAGCAGCTTCGCAACCAACTTGTGTTTTCCGTCGCTCGTTGAAGAAACCCCATATCATGTGGGGAATGAAGCGAAAGCCGATGTAGTTGACGCATGGTACAAGAAGGAGTGGAGGCTGGGGATGGATAGTGGCGGGAGACATAGAACCTATTGGTGATGGATTTGACGCAGTAGACGTTTGATACTTCGGAGGACTATGCAACTTGAGAGGAGAAAAGGAGTGTGCGTTATGAGGAGGGAGCCGGGAGGGAGTCGGTATTGGTTCAGTGTTGGAGTCATCCACAATTCCAAGCGGAGAGCTGTCGAGTTCATCCGTCTCGTCAAATGCTCCGTCCGACGCCAATTCTTGAGCCAACTTTTCCTCTCTGTCTATGGGGTCTAACCCTCTGCTCCACCCTCGTTTCAGACCAGCCATATATTCCTTGAAGGTGTGCCTTCCCACGAGAACAATGCCACCCTCTAGTTCTCGAGCACGTTTTTGTTCCCGAGTGGGTTGGTTAGGAAGTATGGCCGGGAGTGCGATAGACTGGTCAAGCCCCATCTCCCGACGACGGTCTTTGACGACGGCGGAAGCGACGCGTTCGGCCAGATCACCCGAGTGGCGAGTAGTAACAATGTCAAAATCAATAGCAGCTGCGACGAGTACGGGCTACGATGCATGGTTCACGATTTTCTGCTTGCAGGGGAAACTGTACACACCTTGACATACTTTTTGAAGAACCTGACAGCGCGTTGATGGTCCTCGTCCCCTGGCCACTTCGCACCATACACGACGACTTTGCGAGGAAATTCTGTGCTTTTCATAGGCTCGTCGGCAAAGTGCTTAACACGGTCTATGTATGACTGGCGGATGGCGCGTGCTTGGTGACGGTCATACGCATAGTAGGAGATGAGCGAGGAGGTTAGGGTGATGAAAATGCACCAGTTCCTCGATGGAAGACGCGGCCTCGCAGACAACCAACTTGCTGGGATGCCCGTGTACTCGAGCGCAGCCCGAACACCAGACTTTGGCGGATCCATGACACGATACAGAACGGATCGGAAGCCGGAAACAACTTTCAACACAGCCACTTAGGAACAAATACAGCCATACAATATGCTGACATAAGCTAGGACCTTCGAGTTTGTAAGTCGACATCCATGGCTACTCTCGCTGCGTGCGTGATTTCTTCTCCTTCGTGTCGTCACCTCACCTCACCGACCAGGGTACTCCCACAACCCATACACGTCCACGACACCCCAGACGATGATGACCAGGAGGCCCTTGCACTCCCTTCCCAGTCCATCGCCATCAGAACAGCAGTTCCGCCTTACAGGAAGCGCAAAGGATGGAAGCCCACATCGCTAGAGGACTTTGGTATGCCTCATGCACTCTCCCGATGCTCACCGCTTACCCCATCTCCACAGGGGATGGTGGTGCCTATCCCGAGTGCCACGTCGCTCAGTATCCTCTCGACCTCGGAAAGAAAAAAGTTGGTCTAGTCTTCTCGTCCGTGCACATCCCGTTGATACATTTCCCAGACACAAGCAGGAAACACCCTCGCCCTTCAGGTAGATTCCGAGGGCAACGTTCGATACGATGCCATCGCGCACCAAGGCCAGAGAGCCGGAAAGATAATACAATCTCAATTCAAAGACCTCGTTCCTCTTTCTCACCGCAAAGACCTCACCGATGTACAACGTTCTATGGAGAGACCATCCGAAGAGGAAGTTCAGGCCACTGCAGAACGAACCAGGCAAGCCCTCGAAAAGCTGGTGACCGGCAAGATTAAGGCTGCTCAGCCCAAGAATGTACCTGATGCAGTTGGTAAGACGACATACGTTCGCTATACTCCCGGTCAGCAACAAGGTGGAGACGGCGGGTTGAAGCAAAGGATCATTAAAATGTCTGAAGTGGTCGAGGACCCGTTGGAGCCCCCTCGCTTCAAGCACAAGAAGATCCCTCGAGGTCCACCAAGTCCGCCTCCGCCTGTCTTGCGGAGTCCACCACGAAAGGCGACGGCCGCAGAGCAGAAAGAATGGATGATTCCCCCATGCATATCAAATTGGAAGAACAACAAAGGCTTCACTATTCCACTCGACAAACGTTTGGCTGCAGATGGGCGAGGTCTCCAAGATGTTTGTTCTTCCATACCCTCTCGGTCGATATTCATGCTCACCATTACCCCAGGTATCCATCAACGATAACTTTGCAAAGTTCTCCGAGGCTTTGTTTATCGCAGACAGGCACGCACGTGAGGAAGTCCGTCAACGAGCACTCATGCAACAAAAACTAGCACAGAAAGAAAAGGAAGCCAAAGAAGAGAACCTGCGTCTTCTTGCCCAGCGAGCGCGTGAGGAACGCTACGGCGCTGTTCCAACCCCCCGCCCTACTGTGGAATCACGCACTGCCGTTACTTCTGCTCTAGGGGGCTATGGAAGCGAGTCAGAGGCCGAGTCGGCTTCCCGGTCTGAAGATGAGGAAGACGAAGAAGCTGCCAAGATTAGGGACACTATGCGCGCAGAGAAACGCCGCGAACGCGAGCGGGAAATGCGGATGTCAAATATGGGCACCGAGCAGCGTGCTAAGATGCTTGCCCGCCAACAAAATCGCGACATCTCCGAGAAAATTGCACTTGGTCTGGCGAAACCAACGCTATCTAAGGAGAGTATGTTGGACTCGAGACTTTTCAACAGAGAGCAGCTGAACAACACGTTTGGGGATGACGAGAGCTACTCGTTATATGACCGGTCATTGTTCCACGGGTCGACCGCAGCGGCAGCGATCTACAAAGCGCGCGGTAATATTGCCGCTGAAGGGAGTAACGAGGAGGCATTCGGTGGCGGAACAGAAGAGGGGATAGGAAAGGCCCTCTCCAATGACCGGTTCGGGCTGGGTCAACCACGTGTAGGCTTCGAAGGCGCGAGTGAACAGGAGGTGAGGGAGGGGCCTGTGCAGTTTGAGAAGGACACTGGGGATGTGTTTGGGCTGGACAAATTCCTGGACGAGGCAAAGGGCGGTCGGAAACGAGGACTGGACACGGAAGTGGGGGGATCGAGGAAAAGGGTACAGCTGGAGAAGGCAGGAGACATGTAGCAATTCCTTGTTGTCTGTAGTACGGTACACCTTGTTTGGACGTTCCAAGTTTGTGCTGGGTTCGTTGGCATGGCGGCACATTTTTTTGTGTTTCACCCCTTGCTCACCATCCGAGCTCGTCGTTCGTTACAGTCTACTCTCTTCACGCTCTTTGGTAGCACACTGTCTCTAACCATCACTGCTACGACCCCAGAAGAGCTCGCCCATAAGTATCCCCAGGATGCATGCGGAAAAGCGTCGCGTACCCGCCGAGCGGGCCCGTCATGCAAAGCGTCTGGGACACGTTCAAGCAGGGTCGGGACCCGCCTTTCCAATACTCGCAGATGCTGGCAATGGCAACGGAACGACGACGGCCCCGCCGAGTACGACCGCATCGTCCAGTCAGTCTGTATCTGCCACCGCATCTGCCGTCCATTCCTCGAGCAGCGCTCTCACTTCTCTGTCCTCCGTGTCCTCTTCCCCTTCCACGTCATCGACCTTGTCCGTCGCTGATGGGTCACAACCACTCACGACTTCTCCATCCCTTGCCACGTCCCAATCTGCGCTGACGTCCGCATTCCCGACTTCCTCAACAGCCACTCCCCGGCCAAATGCCGCTCAAGTGACGCACAGCGGTCTCTCCGGTGGTGCGATTGCAGGGATCATTGCTGGAGCCGCCGTTGTCGGTGCAGTGCTCATCGTATTTTTCGTTCGAAAGACCTATCTTCGCCGCCGAGAACGCAGGCGGGTCTCGTGGAGCGGGGCTCCAGGGGTGCGAGCAGGTATCTTCGACGAACCCAAACCTCTCACAGATGCATCCACCTCTTTTTCCAGCCCGTCCAAGGCACCACAAGCAATTCTTCCCCAATCACCTTTCGAGGCTCGTGGTCAGTCCACGTACTCAACCCCCCTTGCACACTCGCAGTCCCCCACCACCCCCACTTACGCTGCTCCTGCGCTTCCCCCAGCAACATATAACAACCCTACTCCAGTCACTGCTTATCCCACCCACTCTGCTTCTTCGACATACAATCACATTGCCGCATTCTCGACACCACGTACGACCGCAGGCACAGGCATTTCCTCTACCTCACCCTCTGTTCGTGCACAGCGTGCACCAATGGAGGCGACAGTCAAGTGCACGTTTGTTCCCACTCTTCCAGATGAGCTTTCCATCACGACAGGCGACCGCGTCTTCATCGTCGAAGAGTATGATGATGGCTGGGACTTGTGCGCGAATGCAAGGGGTGAACGAGGGATGGTTCCCCGCGAATGCTTAGAGCATGTACCCACCAGTCAGCTTGACATCAGCTGGAGAAACGTGAAGCGAACAAGCAGTCTGAATCCCGATGGAAAGAGGTTTTAGTCGTTGTTGACCAGGATCCTAAATAGGTACGAATACATTAAGACTGTCAAATGATACCTAAGCACCACTAAGACGTCGCCCAGAAGTTATCGTGATACCCGTATCTGCCTGTGGCATATATGACCATCGTTTTGACAATGACTCCAAGACCCCCCACCCTCGTTTTTGTTGTACAGCGTGATGCATGTATCCTTTCGATATCGTTACGTAGGTGCCTCAGTTGTAGCTTTTTTGGGGGGGATGGTCGAGTTGTACTGCAACGTCGACCTCGGGAGAACCATGTATCGTCTGATTGCTGAACGAGCCTGGGGACTACCCGTAGTAATCGCGGTGATCTAGCACTGGTTGAGATTGAGTCATGTCGTCGATGCAACTTGTCGAGGCTGAGCCCCAGTTCGCCCCCAGTGCTAGCTTTGAAGTGCTAGGTAAAGGGATCGTTCGACCAGCTGCCAAACTCACTAGGAATCCCGCTAGTTCAAGAGCGTTCCAATTACGATGCCGACAGGCCTCCGCTCGGTGCTCAGCTGTGTCTCGATTCATGGCAGACCGGAGACGAGGCATTCGAGGTGCGGACAACATGTCAGTCCGCCCACCCTGCGGCCGCATGTCTCCTTCGCCACCGGCCAAAGTTTACCAGCTGCTCCAAGCTCTCTTCCCTTCCATCACATCCGACATGCTGCCCAGAGTCCATCCCAGATACGTCACAAGATGTTATCATGGTCACCAAGCTGAGGGTATACTACGCGTATCCTATCCCGGCACATAACAATACAACTGATGCTGAAACTGGCCAGCTATTCAAGCCAAAACTTGAACCTTTCAATGGTTCGTTCCATTACCGTTCCCATCCCCATCTCCATCCTGCCTAGACTTGCGGCGGACTACTACATATGCATCACTTGTTGCTCCCCCCTCGACGGCCTCAATATTGCCAGGAATGACGCCGGCACGGTCATGTTTGCTTTTTTGTCTGGCATGTACAGTAAGAATGACTGGAGACGTACTGAAATTGGGGGACAGTACCTCTCTGCACGGATGAGGTTGAGGTCATGAGAAAGAAGACCATGACCAGCAACGGGACCCCAGTATGAGGTTCCCGCCAACGATCCAATGATGCAAGTGCCGACAAGAATAGACAAGTAGAAGCGATACTGGGAGTACCATCTCGGTGCTAATAGGGTGAGTAGGGAGGAGGATGGATATCAAACAAAAAAGACTCACTCCATCCAGCCGCAGTGGCTCTATTATCGGCATACCAGAGGGCGGTGAAGGCGAGCCATTGGCACAGAAGCGCAGAAGTGGGCTGGAGAGTGATGGTGGACCACGCGACGACAGCAGGAGACACACCCAACAACAGGCGGGGATAGCCTTTGAAACCACCCAAACCAGCGAACTCCATGCCCCAGTGAAGGGCACCTACTACAAGATGAACTCTGGAAAGACAGACCGAAAAGAGACGCACCGAGGAAGGATAGCAAGACGGCGCCGTAAGTGACTTGGAAGTCGAGGGCTCGATCCAAGATTGTGAGTGCGACACCGGGATCCATGTTTGTAAGCGCCCCCGCGGCAGCCAGGCCAGCCTGGTGGGAAAGATAGACGGTAGTGCCTGCGGATGCGACATACGGCAAGCCGCCAGCGAGACCCATGACAAGGTAAGGAGTTGGCACAGTCGTGGCAACTGCTGTGGTGATTCCAATCTGGTGACAGAGAATAGGTAGTGTGCAGGGTAGGAGACGGTGGGACACTCACGAAGGAGTCCTTCGCGGGTTTGACGCTATCGACAGTGAACACGCCGCCAGCGATAGAGCGGGCCCAATCTGTAAGAGAGTTGCCCACTTCCTCTTTGACATTCAGCCGGGCGTGCTCGAGAGTCTGGCTGCCAGGTCTCCCAGAGACGGAGCTCGCAGCGAGGCGAGCATGTAGGATGGGCATGACAGGTCGATGGGGCAGATATTGGAACCGGGACGAGGCGCGCAAGGCGGGAACGAGGGAACGAAGCGGGCGGGAAAGGGAGCTCATGCGGGGCAACGAGGCGATGGAGTTGAACTTGGGTCCAGCACTCCTATATATTTTAGTCGCGTGACTGACTCATCCCATGATAACTCAGCTCGCTCTCACAGACCCAGAAATCGAGACATTCTTGGACATTAAGCTACGGTCCATTACAGCTTGATGAACGACGTATCGATCCCATGGGAAAAGTCCCAGATACAGATCCTCTACCATACACCAGACAGCCGTCAGTCCTGCAAGCATCCGCAATGTCGAACACACCCTCACCTGATCCTCTCCACACGACACGATCTGCACACAGCGCCAGTCAGTCACAAGACGACAACCATACGCCCTCTTCCTCACCTTTGTACTATCCTGCGCAACACAAAAGATTCGTCCCGTGTGTCCATTAGTCAGGTCAGCTACTAATGCCCCTGTCTTCCTGTCCCACACCTACCCCATTCGATTTAGCCCAATGATTCTGACACGATCTATTTCGGCCCTTACCTTGACCGTACAATCATAGCTGCCACTCACTGCAAATTCGTCCCCTACCGCCACGCTTCGCACTGGGTGCGAGTGTCTCTCAGGCCCACGAACTGTCCCCGTAGAAACAACTCGAGTTCCGCAAGTGCCGCAGACCTTCATTTCGCCCTCTGGTCTATGTAAGCCCTGTCGTGACTGTTGAAAAGACTGCGACAATGAGGAATGCAAGAAAAATGGGCCCCCAGACGTTGGCATATCGCCGTTCAAACCTTCCTGTACAAGCAATAAAGGATTCAGTGGCTGGCCTGTCGCTGGGTTATCAAACTCTGGACAAGTTGACCATCCTCGTTTAGTCCTCATATCAAACATCCGAACATGTCTGTCCGAGGAACCTGATAAGATGAACGGCAGACTGAGCTCTACCGAAGATATCCTAAATGGCGGGAACAAGGTAGAGATCAGAATTGTCTTGTCTCAAGGGTGAAGGGACGCACGCTCTTGCATGATGGTCCTCGAAATTGCTTATCAATGTCCCTGTTCGTGCATCCCAAACTCGCACTGATCGATCTCCAGACCCGGAAACTATCACGTCACCAGCGATGGATACTGCGTTCACAGCAGCTCGGTGTCCTCGGAGAACCAACTCCGGTTTGAGCTGGGGAAATACATAAGTCCTAATGGTTCGATCTGAGACCACTGATACTTAGCTCGGTTGCCTCCCTTGCAACCAAAAGTCACATACCTTTGGAACACGACACCAACCTTCCGTTATCAGTTCGGACACACAGAACACTGTCTTGGTGATCTCTCAATACCTTGATCGATTTGAATTTGGCCAGGTCCCAGACAACAACACAACAGTCGCTTCCGCCGCTGACAAGGACGCCAGCTTCAGAGTTCTTGTAGCCTTCCTTCACATGACCAACCGATCCAG
Organism: Tylopilus cervinicoccineus; assembly: GCA_038094635.1. Classification (NCBI taxonomy): domain Eukaryota; kingdom Fungi; phylum Basidiomycota; class Agaricomycetes; order Boletales; family Boletaceae; genus Tylopilus; species Tylopilus cervinicoccineus. The sequence continues at coordinate 269,652 of JBBPUK010000003.1, read as the reverse complement.
AGGTACCATCCTCGGGCACCCGTACTGCCGTGGCTGTGACGCACAGGCTTAGCACGCTAGAAGCATGCACGCCCACAACCCTGCGTCGAATTTTGTTTGTGTTGAGATCCCATTCACGAACGGTACGATCCTTAGAACCCGTAAAGAGAACTTGAAGCGGCCCATAGGCTGAATTATAGGACCACAATGCAAGACAGTAAACAGCAGCAGTGTGGCCACCTCCCTCGGCTCCCGGTAGGGTTCGTAGACGGTATGCACTGCGGCGAACGCGACTACGGAGAAGTGTATGGATTTGATGGAGGTGTTTGTAGTCGACAGGTGAAGATATACCAGCCTGAAAACTGCTGGGCGATGCATGGTGCTGTGAGAAAGATCGGATCATAGTAGTGGCAGCGGAATTACTTCTGCTTATCGGCATTGGCGCCGTTGGAGACGAGATAGAGACGAACTGGCCGGTCATATTTTGGAAATCGTGATCCTGAAGGCTCAAGTTCATAGATGTGAACTCGTTGTCAGAGCTCACATCCTCATTCGGGACATGGGATACTTCCTCAGCATCCACGACACTACCCTCATCTTCTTCCTCTTCTTCGTCGCCCATACCTTCATCTTCGTCCCTGTCTTCACCTGTTGTGCCAGAAGTGGATGGGTTGATGATAGCCTCACTTTGCCGAGGGGAAGGGCTAATCAGCTGCGACCGCCACTTCCATCCGCGGGCATGACAGAGATTGCGCCAGAGAGTTTGATCGTTGGCAAGCAAGTTCCATCGCTTGCAAACTAGTGTACATTCCAGGAGTGCAGTAGCAGGGAGCAATGTGAATATCTGCAAAGACAATTCGGGTGGCAGAGACTAAGCGGAGATGTGAATCGAATAAATAAATGAGGAAGCACGAAACCCACTCCAACAAGATCGAACTGGAGAAGAGGCACGATTCGTCGCTGGACAGCGGCCAGCTGAGAACGAGGTAGAGATGCCAGCAATTGGTATGCGAGCTCTATGTGTGTATACAAAGGTCACCATGACCTGAATCCCATGGATTGATGACAGCAACGACTTGCCTTGACGTTCTGAGTCGGACGCATCATGGGCAAGCATGTACCGATCAAGACTGCGCTGTACGCCTTTTCCTTTGTTGTTGGTCCTTGCGCCTTTGAGTTCGTGTGCCCTCTGAGAGGTGGACTGTGGCATGAACTCACACCACAGTTCTGGAGAGTGTGTGATACCAGTATAAGTAGGACCGAGAGCAGAGGTGAGAGCAGACTGAAATGAGGACGTGTCCAGATGAGGTGGGGAGGCGAACAAGCTATTTGCTGTGTCTTGTCTCATATCCTGATCATGGTCGGGGAGCCTGGGCCTGGTCATGGTATGTTGTCAAGAGGAAAGGCGGTTCACCAGCTTCATATACGTTTAGACGGCAGCGGCACCAGTAGCAATGACCAGCTGTTGGCAAGCTAGAAGTGAAGGATCTAGTAGCTGTCTATTCACAACCACCCGGACCCCATGCCGACACAGAAGCACTCCAACTTGGAGCTCTCAAACAGCTGGCAATGCTACGAGCAACATCCCGTTCAGGCTACTACTTAAGTTGGCCCACTGTGTCTTGTGTAGACTGGTCTGGCATTGAGCTTGGCTTCCTATAGCGTGCTATCGGACGAGTTCCTTGTGAACAGAGCGACGTCGCTCCGCCATCGCAAGTGTGCGCCATGTTCTTTGCCTACTGGACGTTGATTTCTCAAGGGCACATATCCCGTAGAGTCGGCGAACTGAAGGGCTTGCTAGCGCTGTGTGATGTGAGCTGGCAATGTTGCGAGTACATGATAGAATGTTCTGGAGCTGAGATACATACACTCTGATTTAATTCACGACACTCGGCGCGCTTCACGACCTCAATCTGACCGTAGTGCTCACATTCAGCTTTCGATCACCCAAGCTCGAACCTTGTACGAGTCGTTGTCTAGGATGTCGATGTCGAGTACCACTGCAAACTGGCACTGGAAGAACAAGAACGTGACACCATGGGCCAAGATTTGGTTCCGCGAAGAACTCACGAAAATCTTCATTGGAGGAGACAACGGGGAGAGCATCAGGGTCACCTCGACTTCGTGGCTAGACGGAGACGTGGAACTTGGTCAACGCAAATCAAAGTGTGTATCCCGCTTATGTTGCGGCTACGTTTCTTGACCTGTTTCGATCCACAGACTGATCACCATCTACGACATCAAAATCTCTGTTGAATGGACTGGGACCGCGAGTGATGGAACCGAGGTCTCAGGCAAGGTGACCATCCCCGAAGTGTCCCATGAAATCACACTGGACCGCCTCTCCGATTATGTTGCAAGTCACCCTCGTTTTTTATGTGCTGGTATCTTCCCTGTTGATCAGATAATGTGACAGTACCAATGGTCGGAGAACCCGAGCACCAACTCGGCTGTCACAGCACTCCACACTCTTGCCAAGGAACGTCTTCCTGCAGCTCTCGAGGTCAAGTTTGCTGAGCTTCCGGTCGCGATCATCGAGAAGCATGGCAAGGACTTGACTGTTAGTGGAGAACCTAGTAGGACAGGGACCCCCGTTCCTACGTCCGTGTCCGTTGCAGCTACCGCTGGCCCTGCCGCGTCGTCGGTGCCTGCCCAGGCGAAACCTGCCGTGGCACCGAAAACTGCTCTCAACACGTCCACGATTGTCAAGGAAGCAACGTTCATGGCTGCAGCTGATGATCTGTTTGGATTGCTCACTGACCCGCAGCGCATACCTTCATGGACACGTGCACACGCAGAGGTGCGCCGATTGACAATGAATAGAACTGGCCCGAGTTGATTCTTTGCAACCTATAGTCGGAGGCCAAGGCCGATACGCTGTACTCGCTCTTTGGTGGGGGCGTAAAGGGTAGATATATCTCGTTGATGCCAGGCAAAGAAATCGTCCAAACATGGGTGTTGACAAACCCAACCTGGCCATCGGGTATGCATGCATGTTTAGTGCCTTTGAACAGTTATTTAAAGCGTTCGGTAGGACACGAGGCCACGCTCACCACGACGTTCGAGCAGTATTCTGACTCGACGAAGGTGACGTTTACCCTAGCAGGCGTGCCCAAGGGCATGGAGGACGAGCTTGAACGCAATATCGATGGATATTAGTACGTGCTTCCGCACGGTCCACTAGACGTGATTGACGATTTTATAGTGTTCATGGTTTGAAATCCATCGGGTATGTGCAGTTGATTGTTTCTCCTACATATATGCAGCCCGGACAAGTGCCAAGAACAACTGGATTGCGAGCGTCCTCCCCGAGGAACAAAGGCGACGTTGCAGACACGAAAGCGGCCACAGCGGTCGCAATCGTGGTTGTGGTCCTCGCTACGGCGTTCTGTCTACCTTACTTTTCGTATTCGCCCATTTCGCTTCAGTCCTTTTCCAAGTGAATCCGTGTGTCGTCGTTATGCTGATACTAATAATCTATTGCTTTGTGCGTTTTGTGATACAGGCTGGGCACCGTGCTTTAAGCAAGCGATCTAGTGGACAGAGGGGATGTTGGCAAGGGCACTCGGTTGACAAGTAGACTAGACTTGAATAAGGGGGTGTCAGGAGGACGGGCAAAAGTTTTGTTAGGTAAAGGACCCCGAAGTGAGGGTAAACAAGCAAACAAATTTGGCGCCACATTCGAATTCTGTTTGACACTCGTCGCCGAGAATTTCGTTCGCTTTGCTCCTTCTCCCAACCTTCCTCTCCTTTCAAAAGACGACTCGCTGACGATGGCCGCCGCTGCAGTCGAGGAAATCCGTGCTACTTCCTACGTCGGTTTTGACTCCATCACCCAGCAAATCGAGCACAAGCTCTTGAAGCGTGGCTTCCAGTTCAATGTCATCGTTGTTGGTGCGTCGTGGTGGTCTCCAACTACTTGGGCTGTCGACATGACAGTTTCTAAATGCAGGGCAAACCGGTCTTGGGAAGTCGACGCTCATCAACACTATCTTTGCGTCGCACTTGATCGACTCCAAGGGTCGTCTGGAATCTGATGAGCCAGTCAGACAGACGACTGAGATTCAGGCTGTTTCGCATGGCAAGTTTTTCGCCTGAGGTGGATTCGCGATCATGTTCACAATGAGCCGGACAGTCATCGTTGAAAATGGTGTCAAGCTTCGTTTGAACATTGTCGACACTCCTGGTTACGGTGACCAGGTCAATAACGAAAACTGGTGAGTGAAATTGATAGGGGCGTGGCGTGTTCTCATTATAGGTTTAGCTGGGATCCGATTGTGAAATACATCAAGGACCAACACAGCGCGTACTTGCGCAAGGAGCTGACTGCTATGCGTGACCGGTACATCCAGGACACGCGCATTCACTGCTGCCTCTACTTTATCAGTCCGACTGGACATTCACTGCGTGCGATTGACGTTATTGTGATGAAAAAACTGAGCGAAGTTGTGAATGTCGTTCCTGTTATCGCCAAGGCGGACAGCTTGACTCTGGAAGAGAGGGAGGCATTCAAGCAAAAGGTGGATTACAGTGATTTGAATAGGAAGGAGACGCTGACGGAAGTACAGATCCGGGCTGAACTGGTCTACCACAACATTCGGTTGTATCCGTTTGACACTGACGACAACGACGAAGAGGAGGTTCAGCTGAATGAAAGCATCCGGGTATGTACGTCGAAACGGGTGTATGGCTGTGCACTGATTCAGTTATCTTTCTTGCAGAACATCATTCCGTTCGCTGTGGTTGGATCGGAGCGCAGTGTGATCATCGACGGCAAGTCGGTGCGTGGTCGGAAGAACCGTTGGGGAGTGGTGAATGTGGAGAACGAGAACCACTGCGAGTTTGTGCACCTGCGCAACTTTTTGACGAGGACGCACCTGCAGGACTTGATTGAGACGACCGCGCAGATCCACTATGAGGCGTTCCGGTCGAAGCAGCTGCTGGCGTTGAAGGAGGGAGTGCAGCAGAAGCCTGCGACGAGCCAATGAGCGGCTGACTTGGCTGTGCTGGAGGATACCCCGATGGCTGTGGTTTTGGACTTTTCTTTTTTTTTTTTTTTTTTTTCTTGATTTCGGTCGCTCACGTTCGTTTAAAATAATAATTTTGATCTCGATTTGATTATTCTCATGTGTCATCGTCGGACCGTCTAATTTCTAATCAACTCGTATGCACTCTCACCGTGTCTTCCCCTGGCCCCACCATGGCCCCCTCCTCCTCCCCCCCCCCGTCCCTCCTCGTCCGCTGCCGTGCGGCCCTCGCTGCCCTCAGTCTCGAGTCCCTCTTTCCCCGGAAACGCAGCTCCAGCACACCCCGCACCGTCTTCGTGAACCAACCTCTCCCCGACCACTTCTTCGACCACAAGCACAGACCCGTCAAGGCGCGCGTCTCACCCGCCAACCAGGTCATCTCCTCAAAGTACACCATCATCACGTTTCTCCCCCGCAATCTCCTCGAGCAGTTCCGTCGCATCGCCAACATGTGCGCCTTTCGCCCCCTTTCCCCCCCTGTCGTCGTGCCCCTCACCCTCCCCAGCTTTTTCCTCCTCATAGCCGTCCTCCAGTTCTTCCCAGAGTTTTCCACCATCTCTCCTGGTCTTGTCATCCTGCCCCTCATCATCGTCCTCGGCATCACCGCCATCAAGGACGCTTACGAAGACATTAAGCGCCATCAGTCAGACCGTCGCGTGAATCACTCCACTGTCAGAGTCCTCTCTGGTCCAGGCTGGTCCAACCCGAACTTTTCAGGCACAAAAAGCCGCACCTTTGTCAGGGGCATCGTCCCTGAACGCATTCGTGCCCGAAGTGACTCCGAGTCTCCCGCGCTTTCCGACCCTGCTATCGAGTTCGACCTTGACCACTCGCCTGATCCGCTCCCTCCCCACGACACCCCCGGCGTTTACTGGCGAAAGATCCTCTGGGAGGATGTTCGCGTCGGCGACTTCGTCAAAATCATGAACAACGAGCCGATTCCCGCGGACATCCTTATATGTGCTACCTCCGAGGAGGAAAACGTCGCCTTTGTCGAAACCAAGAACCTCGATGGGGAGACCAACCTCAAGTCCCGCAATGCATCACCGGCCCTATCTGACCTTCGCACTGCCGAGGACTGTGCCAGTTCGTTCAACGCGTTCACAGTCGAATGCGACCGTCCCGATACCAACATGTACAAGCTCAACGCTACCGCTACTCGCGACGGACAAAAGTCACCCGCCGATATCCAGATGGTTCTCCTACGTGGCACCATTCTCCGGAACACAAATTGGGCCATCGGTCTCGTGCTCTTCACTGGTGTGGACACCAAGATCGTCCTCAACTCTGGGAGTACTCCAAGCAAGCGTAGCAGAGTAGAACGTCAGATCAATCCTCAGGTGTACGTTCCTCGCTCCCATTCCCTGCTCCCGTTCCCTGACAACCGTTCTTACTTGCACCCAGTCTCGTCAACCTTGCTCTGCTTGCTCTGATGGCAGTCGTTTGTGGTATCGCTGACTCATTGATCGAGAAGCAATTTTACCCGGAAGGCGCGCCGTGGCTGTATGATGACAACACCTCTTACGACAACCCAAGCATCAACGGCCTCATCACGTGGGCATTTGCGCTTATCACGTCCGTAGTCGCATCGCATTTTATCCCAGGTGTCAGATGTTCACACACTCTTCTAGGTTTCAGAACGTTGTCCCAATATCACTGTACATATCCATAGAGGCCGTGAAAACCTGCCAGGCACTGTTCATTTACTTTGACTATGACATGTTTTACAAGAAGACGAATCAGCCTGCGCTCGCCAGGAGCTACAATCTGTCTGACGATCTTGGTCAAATCGAGTACATATTTTCCGACAAAACTGGCACATTGACGCAGGCAAGTTTGTGTCTCGTGCAATTTTTGACAAGTTTTTTACTTGACCCCAGAATTCGATGGTATTTAGAGAGTGTTCCATCGGCGGTGCAGTATACCATGGTGACCCCGAGGACGACGTTGACAAGAAGGGCACAGGAGACGATGACGTGAATGGCGTCAGCCGCGACTCGTCATTTGGCTCTACCTCCAATGGACCTTCGTCCGTCGCGAGTCCCACGATTGATGCGGACACTATCCACCAGCAGGCAGTGATCAAGCTGTCCAGTGGTGTGCTCAGGCATTTCAATGATCAGCAGCTGAAGCAGGATCTGGCTCAGGCTGTTCACGCCGAACCTGGATCCGAAAACGAGGCACAAGCCCGCGCGTTGAATGGATTTTTCTCCGTCCTAGCGCTATGTCACACTGTTCTTACCGCTATCGATCCGGAGACTGGTATCATTGAATACAAGGCCCAGTCACCCGATGAAGCAGCCCTTGTTCAGGCAGCTGCGGACGTTGGGTTCGTCTTCCGTGGTCGTGATAGGGAGATACTCTTGCTTCAAACACCGTTTTCCAAGGAAATAGAACGGTACGAGTTGCTTGACATCCTCGAGTTCACAAGTGCTCGCAAGCGTATGAGTATAATTGTACGCAGACTCAACGGGGATGATTCTCGGCTATTCCTTTTAGTAAAGGGGGCCGACAGTATCATCTTTGAGAGGCTGAAGTCGGGCGGCGACGAGCTGAAGCGAACCACAGAGAGGCACCTGGACGATTTTGCTAATGCGGGGCTGAGGACGCTCACATTAGCCTACAAGGTCATACCGGGTATGTATGGCTTATTTCCTCTTCCTCGCATATTCATCTTTTGCGCTCAGAGGATGAGTACGGGCGTTGGAGCGAACGATATCACGAGGCCTCCACTGCGCTTGAGGATCGGGAAAAGAAAGTGGAAGATGTGAGCGACGAGATGGAAAGAGATCTTCGTCTTCTGGGAGCTACTGCGATTGAAGATCGCCTGCAAGATGGCGTGCCGGAAACGATCGCAGACCTGAAGCTTGCTGGCATAAAGGTCTGGGTGGCAACAGGGGACAAGCTTGAGACCGCCATCGGTATTCGCCCCTTCTGTTTGGTCATGCTACATTCACTGACTTTCTCGCTGTCATATAGCCATCGGTTACAGTACAAACCTGATCGCCGATGACTCGAATATCGTCATCATTCGTGGTGGGGACACTGGACCCTCCGTTTACGAGCAAATGACCAGAGCTATTGAAGAGTTCTTTCCGGATACTGACGTCCGAGAAAAGGAAGACACCACGGACGTTGCGATTTCGAATTCTGGTCCGTATCCGCTCCGTCGTCTTAGCACCAGCGTCCCCTCCATTGTTGGCGAAGGCAACGGTACACGACCTGGGGGATATATACTTGTCATTGATGGCACGGCATTAGGTCATGTGGGTGTTGCGTGCATCGAAGGGTTCTGAACACTAACACGAGCTCTAGGCTCTTGCCGACGATCAGAACAAGCGATTGCTGTTGCATCTTGGGACCCGATGTGAAGGCGTTATTTGCTGTCGTGTCTCCCCTCTTCAGAAAGCGCTTGTCGTCAGACTCGTCAAAGAGGGCCTCCATGTAATGACCCTCGCGATTGGTGATGGTGCCAACGATGTTAGTATGATCCAAGCTGCTGATGTAGGAGTTGGCATTACCGGAGAAGAAGGTCTACAAGCTGTCAACTCTTCCGATTATGCTATCGCCCAAGTACGTTCTCCTGTCGAGGGAACATGCGCCACCTCAATATATAATCCATCTTTTTGAACAGTTCCGGTTTCTCAAGCGACTGCTTCTTGTCCACGGCCATTGGTCTTACGCGCGCAATGGAACCATGCAAGTTATTTTTCACCTGCATCAATCCAAACGCCCTGATCTTGGCTCATCGCAGGATTGTCAATTTTTTTTACAAAAACATTGTAGCAGTGGGAGCGCTTTGGTGGTTCCAAATCTATTGTGGTTGGAGTTCAGCATAGTACGTTCATTCAAACAGCGCTCTCGGTCCCGAATCTCACACCTTATAGTGCCTTTGAGTACACCTACCTCCTCTTTTGGAATTCATTCTGGACCATTGCTCCTGTGCTCGGTATCGGCCTTTTTGATCGCATAGTTGGTCCGTGGTTTTTCTCTGGCCATGGTATTCATCTCACTTGCCTTTAGATGCCGATGTCCTTATGGCCTTCCCCGAGTTGTACCGATATGGTCGCGAACGAACATGGTTCAGTTTAAAGCTATTTTTCATCTATATGATTGATGGTGTTATACAGGCATGTTATATTGGTCTTTAGAATGCTTAGTGCTGACCAGCCATTTAGTCCGTCTCATTATATTTCATTGTCACGTATACATACTTCACTACTACCACTCGTTCTGACGGTTATGGCATTCAGTTGTACGAGTACACCACGGTATGTCACTTCCCCCCGTTTTCGTCGTAGTTTTATAACGCCCCCAAGACGATGGTCTTCGCCGCCGTGATAGTCGTCAGCCTGTTCAACGGTCTCAATACTAATGTGTGGACCGGGTGGGTCTTCTTTGCGGTCTTTCTCGGGATTGTGTTGTTGCTGGTCTATACGGTATTACTTTTATTTTGCTCGATTTCCTGAAGGGGCTCATTACTTTGTTGCAGCTCGTGTACAATTCTATCAGCCCAGGCTGGATCGTGACTGACGTCTATGGCAACAACACATTCCTATTCCAGTCCGCCTTTTTCTGGCTGTGCCAGCCCCTTTGCGTCGCGATTGCGATACTTCCCAGATACCTTTACCGCGCGTGGCAAACTGGCTATGCTCCGGGTGATTTGGAGCTCCTTCGTTACATCAGGAAAACACAGCCAGATCTCGACATGGCCACCGCTCTGCGTCCTGACTACGATCGCGCAACTCCACGATCCTCGCTATCGAGATGGAGACCGTCATCACGAACGACACGACCAATATCGATCTCGTCAGCGCCTTCGGCTACCCCAGCAGCTTACAGCGTTGACACGCTTTCGCTGGATACACGCAGAACGCCCGTGAGCCGCACGGACATGTGCACCGGCGTTCGCACCGTGCACCGTGGCTTCGACTTTGCAACGGAGGAAGGCGGTGTTGCGATGCGTCGGATGCAAAGCAATCTATCCGAGCGTCGACAGAGCAACCGCCACCTTCCACTTGCGGACGAGCCGAAGCAGTCCCCAAAGAGAAAACCCTCCTTACGCATCTTCCATTCACTGAGGCGCAAAAAGCCCCCAACTCCAAACAAGGATGACTAATCGCGCGAACAGTTGTTCAGAATTTGCATGATCTATTACTATCTGTTTTGTCGCTCCACCTCTCCACACCACTTTGCATCCCCTCATCACTGTATCCGTTTTGGAATATTTATTCACTCTCACGGTTAGCTTCCACTCCCTGCCTTTGCGATTCTACGTAGTAAGGATAGGAGGATATCAGGGATTATTATAATGCGAGTAGCACAGCCATATACGGACATGATTAGTATCTTGATTCAGAGCGGAACGGCGGCTGTATGACGGGAATAATATACAAAAATGCGAATACAAACAGAGAGCAAGACAGCCGTCGGTGGTGTCGAGTCATGTAACGACGTCGTCCCACGTACCCCATTCCCCGCCGACTACCCGCACTTGGACTTTTTCCCCGGATACTCCAAAGTACGCAGCTTTGAACCAAGTTTTCATGTCTTCTTCCCCAAAAGGGCCATAAGACTCTCCTGGCTGTTGCCCAAGGTTAAGCCATCTATACTCGTACTTCAGATCGGCAGAGGGGGGAACCCAATCATCCTTGACCTGCCCGCTAGACCGCACACTGCGGACAAGTTCTTCATAGGTTTTCGAATAAATATCGGTGTCACCAAGTGACATGATAGTCGATGCGAGATGGGTGATCAGATCAATGTCAGGCAAACCCTTCGACGGCTGTTTGTCCACCACCATGCTGGAGTCTTGTGATCCGCTATTTGTATATTTTCTGGCGGCCAGAGTCGGATATGATCATTGTCACTTTGATACGAAGAACATACCCAGAATTTTTCTTCGTCCTTGTGCCCAGCCGTTGTAATGCCTCCAGCACTGTTTCGCCGCGCTTGAGCATACCGACCAGCTGGATTTCCAACGCGCTCTTGCCACCGCTTTGTTCGAGCTCTCTCTCTTCTGCCTTCATTTTCTCCCTCTGTATCCTATCTTGTTGACGTTTCCTCCGCCGAGCTGTCTTGATCTCCTTTTCGTCTACCCCGTCCATCCACCGGTCGTGCATGGCATGCGGATCAAACGTCTTCACATATGTCCCGTCCGCAGCAAACTTGCCCTCCTCCATCTCTTCTCGCATGTTGAATGACGATATTTCGTACCCCATCCCAGCTTGCCTCCTCCGTTTTGCATCATCCTCGTCTTCCGGTCCGTCTTCGTCTTCACTCTCGCTCTCGTCCTCGTCCTCGTCCTCGTTGAACTCCTGGCCCTCGATATCTCCCAGGCGCAAGAACTCTTCCTTCTTTTTGGGATGTGCGCTTTCTTCGTCTTTCTTCGTCTCCTTGTCTCCCATGGCGAACATATCGTCCTCGTCGTCACCTGTATTCCCGGACTCGTCCTTTCTGCGACTGTACACGACACCCTCTCCGTCATCGGTCGAGTCGCTTTCGTATCCCTCATCCCGTACGCGTCCCTTGCGTTTCGCGGACGGGTTCTCGAGAGCGCTGTCGACCTCTTCAGCAAAACTGAGGGGGTCATCGCCGGGGTCGACGAAGCGTGCCTTCTTCGATGTGAGGGGCTGTCGGGCGAGGGACTCTCCAGAGGCGGCAGATCGTTTCAATACTGTGCGAACCTGCATGTCGTGCAAGACGAGATTTACTCGTGTTTGTCCGAGGCTAATAGCCAACCGGTCCGGCGCGGTCCGGTTCTCATGATTGGCTGCATTCATCTAGATTAGAGCGACGAGCTATCAAACAGCGGTGTGTAATATGTAGTAAGCAACCAGGATAGTTAAAGAGCCGTCGCCTGCATCACAGCAGCTACATACGCCAGTTGATTTTCGATGGAAGCATGCGAAATGAGAATTGTGCTCGAAAGTCCCCTAAGGTAGGCTGGGGCCACAAGTTTCTCAGCGATATCGGCATTTTCGGACGAGTATAACACGCAGACTTCTTTACCAACTGGTGCGACAAGCTGGGGGGTGGGGCCTCAGTAGGAATCAAGAGCAGAAGAGACCACCATACCGTATGAGAGGACTCGAAGCGTTGCAGGAACATCGAAAAATATTCTCGTTGCATTGTCGTCGCATCGGGATCGAGAACGACTCGGGCCGTGCCATCGCCCTTCAGGGTACCTGCCATAGCAAGTCCGTCCTCTGCAGAGTAGAACACTGCGACTTTGCTGCCAGAAGAACTGCCAATCAAGATATCACTTATCCGTGCTTTGATCCCACCACAATCCTTAAGAACTAGCGGAAGTTCAACGCCATCACCAAGAATTACTTTGAATGTCGTCGAGGATCTGACATGGTACGGAGTCAAATATCAATATCCAACCATCAGGAGGAAGAAATCCTCACTCATTTTCAGTAACCGGGCCATGGTTTGTTGTGGACCCTTGGTATCTGTGGAATATTGGTATCTAGCATAAAGCATTATGATGAGGGGACTCTACTGACAATGGACCAAAGATGGTTGACCGGAAGGAGGTACTGGCAGTGCTGAAGGAGCTGAAAGACGTTTGAGTGAAGGGAAACAAGTGCTCTTTAGCGAGCTCGATGCTGTGTCATACATTGATCAGCGCAAAATCACTCATTTAAGTGGGAAACACTATACTTCGTTTTGATGGCCTCATCGACCGGGGCAACAACAGAAGGATCGCTAGTGTCTGGAGTCGGAGCTTTCTGCTCCAACTCAAACACGGAGGATAAGGCGTCCGCAACGTAATTGCTTGCCTTGGATCCTTCTGTAGCCTCGACCGAAGGTTGGTTGGGTAACTCGTCTTCGTCTGGTGCTGGTGTTGGATACGACCCTTGTATTTTGACATTTTGCGATTGCGTCGCTGAATCGTCTTCGTAATCGGGAAGTGTTTCAATGTCTGTATGGTGCCTCGCTGACTTGAGCAACTCATCTCCAGAGGGAGGCGGAACCGGTTGGGAATTTAACATCGTAACATCTTCATCACTCCATGGCGTGACAGAAAGTTTGTCTCCTTCAGTCATGCCAGGAACAGCTGGAGATTCTTCGATTTCATCGGGCTGATCACGCTCTGTGGCAGTGTCGGTAAAATTCCCTTTGATGCTCTTGAGAGTGCCTTTGGCAGCAGTGAGCAAGGAGCTGCGGTTCTTGGCGACTAAGCCAGCAGCAGACGAGCCAAGACCATGTTTTCCGCCTCGTTTGGCGACGCCACGACTCGAGCCACTGGTAGAAGGTATATCCGTTGTGCGGATAGACATCAGGCGAGCTTTAGCAGTTATACGGGATTGTTTGCTCGTCTCGGGCGTAGTCATGTCAATAAGTTTAACAAGCGGCTTGGAAGTCCGGGTATGGTGAGGGGGGAGATCTCTCGGGATTTCCGGTGGCTCATCAGAGAGATGTGGTGGCGCATCGAAAAGAGAATCAGAAGAGTTAAGGGGTGGCGAGGCAGGTTCTTGAAACTCAGGAGCGACTTTGTCGGGAGACAGAACGGTAGCTGGGGGTGAAGACTCTGGACGTGGTCGAGAATCTGGTTTCTGAGCAGCCACTTGTTCATCCATGTGCTGATCAATGTCAATCGGATTGCCACTGTAGAAGTGCTCGAGATCGTCGAATGCTATCTTTTTGGATTCATTTGCACTTGCGCTTGCCGTGTTCGGGTGCTGTGTCTCGATGTTATCTTCTTTCGCACCCTCCGTATTCACTTGCATGAGTTCGTCCTCTACCTCGCCTACATCTGGATCCGTCTCACCATCTGCGTCGAGTTGCGAGTCGCCTGCAGATGGAAGGCGTTTGGGGGCAGATTTCCGTGGTCCTGGGGAAGAGGCTCGTCTCCTTTTCGGTGCCCTGGCAGACTTCTCCCCATTGTTCAGATCCGCCGTAGATACCCCGTGCTTTGGCTTCAAGTCTTCCCATTCTTCGTCCACGGCAGTCTGCATTCGCCGGCGTTTTCTGGTGGTCAGGAATGGCGCTGAGATACTGACACCATTTGGGCTTGAAACAACCTTGGAAGGAGACACCTGAGCTTTCACAGGGTTTGTCTTTCGTTTTAGACCCTTTCTGCCTAGTAGAGTCAGCAACGCAATGAAATGAATCCTATTGAGATTCAAAGATACCTGGAGGTCCAGAGATGACCAACTCCTCTCCCTTCTTGAAAGCAGTAGCATCGGAGATATCTCTACCGCATGTGTCTATGCGTTCCCAGAAAGATTCAAGAATGTGTTCCGATCCTCCCTGAAACGAATCCGCGGGTTCCCAACTGAACTCGAATGCACTGGTCAGAGCCGGAATAGGTCGTCGAAAGCAACATACGTGCACTCGTCCCAGTCGTACCCCTTCCACTACGACGCGGCTGGTAAGTCAATGGTGAGTAAAATGACGGCGGCGACGAACCTTGACGTAGTATCTCTGCACAGCTCAGTTTAGCACGAGTGAACGTTTGGACAGTACAAGTAGATCGTACCCAGGTGATTTTCTTGCCTCTCTTGTCGTGAACGCGAGCCCTGGTGATGGACTCTGCACACCGATAGTTGGTGTTGGACCCCACAACAAACAGGAGACACTGACCGACTTCGTACTCTTGCGGGCCGTCCATGCGAGCGGTCAAGACCAACTTGCGTGGCACTCAACGCGACTCTGACAGCAGATGGGAAAGAACTTCCAATTTCGGTATTCAATTTCACTACTGTACAGTTACACGACTTCCAAGCAAGAACATGGATGGTATGGGAGAAACGTAGATAACAGTGAGGGAATCGTGTTAGTCCAACTCAGGAGGGATAAAGCGCGCTGCAACCAGGCACTCTTTCACCCACTTAACATTCCCCACGACGATGTCGCCCAGTTTGATGGATCCGAGAACGTCCCGTTCTTTGACGATGATATAGTCAAAGGTCTGCATGTGACCAGCGGACACTTGCTTAATATCAGTGACCGCCTCCACTTTGGCTGCTCCCATACATAGGATGATCCAGGGAACATATCGACTGGGTTCTTCCGCAGTAATCTGCAACGCTCGGCATTTGACTATGTGCATCGATGTTAAATTTAGCACACTTACTTTTCTTACTCGGTTCTGGGGAAGAGGAACCAAGTCTGTACCAACGCACAAGACCGTTTTCTGCGAAAATAACTTGGTTGGAACTCGACTAGCCATAATGTCCGTGAGATGTTCAGCACAATTTCCCCAGTCAAGGTCAACGAGCTGGGAGACTCTGGCACCGAGCGGATCAGAATATCCAGCCGGAAGAAGGAACGGTTGCCAATCCTAACATATACTCGATTCAACACCACTTGTTCGGAGGACGCAGAAAACATACCGATGACAGCTCGCCCTCTTTTGTCAACCAGTCAAACGAGAGGCAGGGAATGCCTAACGCGAGCGCCAGGAGGAATTTAGGCTTCTGATGAGCATCATCGGACAGAAGAAAGACGCGATCTAGGTTCACTTCCGGCTTCCAGCGAAAATCTTGCGATGTGGCGATCCACCGTTTGTTCGATTGACTATGTTTGCCCTCCATGATGAAAACACTAGACCAATCTTCAATTACCAGACCTCCACGCCATTTGATGGCGCGCATTGCCTCGTCCTTCGTCTGAGCGGGATCCAGATTTTTGGGATTGATAGTGACTACGAAGCCTGTCTTGACCAATTCACGCTGAGTTTTGCTCGTAGTGCTGATGACCGATTGTTTGGATGGCGTCGTGTCGATTGGCGGCTTTGGCCTGACCACAGTGACGATGGTCTCCGGGGCAACCATGCGTTCCTTCCACTGACTTTGAATGGTCCGATTCGCGATGGAGACCTCACTGAAACCTGCCCGAGCAGTCGATATTGCCTCCCCATCATCGATCTCCAATAAAAACCAGCCGTGAGAATCTGCGTGAGTGACATCGATGACTACGCCCTTGGTGTTTTCCTGATGGGCGATAACTCTGTCTCCTACTAAAAGCTCTCGGCGACGCATATTTTTAAGCTCGACTTCATCTTCCGTCCCATCGTCAAACTTGACCAAGTACTTGTTTTTCGCTCCGCAGGAATGGAGGACACCTGAGTAATAATGACCATCTTGTTTCCACAAAGCAAAAACCTGTGTGGCCAAGGATGCCTTGAGAGCACGGGTGGATGATACTCCAGAACGTAACTTCTTGGCTGAGCGTGTAGCAATTGCAGGAGTCTCGGATCTCTTGGTTCGAGTCGAAGTTGAAGTCTTCGACGTTCCACGAGTTGGATTTACGTCCTTAGTACGCTTTCTCTTCTTACGTGATGTATCGGGTTTCGGAGGTGGTGAGTCAACCTCATAATCCTCAGCAGAATCGGTTTCCTCTTCTTCCTCTTTCCGGGCCTTAAGCTGCACAACCCCCTCGTTCTTAGCGGGGATGCACGACAAGTCTCCTGAGGTCTCGGTATCGGATTTGTAGGATCGTTTCTCGCCTGCGACAGGCTCGAGAAGATCTGCAATAGAAGTGGGGTGTGCATGCGAGGGTATCTGATCATGTAGATCCTGCTCTGGGAGTGATGTCGGGACCTCTGTGGGCTCCGTTTTCGACAGTTTTACTCTTGAATTTCTCCCTTTAGTGGAGGACGAAGTAGGTTTTCGAGGTTGTCTTTCGGGAGCACATATCAAAGCCTACCGAACCAATGGCGACTCATCAGTTAAGGTCAATATGCACGGGACGAGTAGTGTAGATCACCTTTGCAGGGACAGCAGTAGTCCTTGTTATTCTGCCACAAACAGCCACGTCTTCTGTGGAGCCCACAGGCCTCTTTGCGTTTCTAGAAGCCACTTCCATGACCAATGGAATATCGGCCTCACTGTCGTCGCACTCCAAGGAATCAGGTACAGGATCGCCGGATCCGTGCTCGGATATCGGACTACAAGGACGGAAACGTTTCTCGGGGGAGACTTGCCGCACAACGGGGTGATAGCCAGATGTCTGACTAGCGGGAGCAGCTCGAAGGGGTTCGGAGTCGGGAATGATGTCCAGCACATCTTCAGGTTCATCATCCATATCTTTCTGAGGCCGATGTATAGTTGGGTGAGCAGGAGCCATTTTGGTCTGGTGAGGTGTTGGTCGAACTGGGGTGAAAGCATTTGAGTAAGTCGAATCATCGACGTGGCAAAGCTGAGTTTCTTCCATGCGAGAAGGCTGCGTTTCCGCACCAGCAGTGACGCACGAAGGAGGTTCCACAGTCCCAGCCAGGTGGCGCATCTTCGCGATCCGATATCGGTTCCCCGGATGCACCATTCGTAACAAGCTCCTGGGATTGCTGGATGCGATAGCTGCACTAGGGTTGGGGGCAATCCACTCGAAGGGCGGAGAGCGTTGGTCGCTACTCCGTGGTGGCATGGTAAAGATATCCTCTCTGATAGAGAGCTCGACATCAACAGTGCCGTCGGCCTGCTGCTGGATCTCCTTGGACTGGGTGGGCTCTGGAGTGGGATCCGGAGCATCTGCGAGACCCCGGTCGAGCATCTTATCGAAAGATGAGGAGCCATTAAACTCGAACCTGGACTCCTGACCAGCGAAGCCTGGACCATGATTGCTCAAAGAGAAACCATCGTCTCTGCGTTGTGACACACCTGAAGATCCAGCAGAATTGCTAGGAGTGGCAGCTACGAGAACATTGATGCGACGATTTGAAGTGGCACCATTTGCCCTTTGAGCTTCATACTCACGCATAGCAGCCTCGAGGAATTCCTTGTGTTCACTGGCATCCGGGAGAGTCATGCCAGGATCTATTGGGGAATGGACGACCTCCTGGGTTGGTGTCTCTCCCAGATCAGAAAGTGGCACATTGAACTGCTTTGCTGTGGCAAGATATAGTTCGGCTGGGTCCTGTGAGACGGCGCCACCGAACGAGTCTTGAGAAGGAAGGGAAGGAGAGCGGCGAAAATGCGTATTGCCGACGGGCATGGACTTTGTTGGTCGAGAGAGAGGACGGACGCCAGGAGCGGTAGGGGGGGACACGGAGGTTGTCCCTAGAGACTAAGAGGTAAACAACAGCTGAAAAGCAGGGGGGCATGAAGAGTGGCTTACCGATTACCTTTGCAGCGGATGCCGTGACTGGATTATTCCCGTGTTGGTGAAAAGGTTCCGAACCTGACCTCAATTGAACTGGATCGTTTGTCGCCGGGGCGGGCCAAGTTACGCGCCACGTTTCAAGTTCACTGCGATAACCCTCGTTCGGGGAATCTGCGAGTTCGCTACTGCCTTCGGGGCCCCCCAAAGATGGAGCGTGCAGGCGGTAACGAGGGGTCACCGAACGAACCGGGATTATCCTCGAATCCAAGGAAAAGTCAATTGGTGCATTGCCGTCGCTTGGGGAGGCTGAACCGCAACCCTTGCTGTGTTCCTGGGTTTGCGAGGCAGGTGCCAACGCGTGCTGTAATAGCTGTGATACAGGTGAATCACTACAAAACATGTCGGTCAGGCCATCGTCAGGTAGCAAGAGAGGCGCAGCCGCACGTGCACAAAATCACTCCACGTGACCACGACGCGCTGATGGGCACGTGCTGTCTTGTTTGTCCCTCACGTCCCCCAGTTCACTCGTCTGTCGCTATCCCAGTCGCTCCTTTCAGCTCGCGCCGGACGCTCACAGAAACAGAATCAATGTCACGCACGCCCCGCAGGGACACGCGATTGCGCAAGATATTCCCGCGCACACCCGCAGAACTCGCAGATGACACCGAAAAGTCCATCTCTGGCTCCGTGCAGAACTCGAAGGACATCGACACTGGTTCAATGCACGCGCATCCTCATCCCCGCCCCAAGCTACCGTCTGTGTCTCATCCGGTGCCTCATCGCGACTATAGCGCGCACGAGGTCACAAACGTTGCGGCACCCATCCCAGATACCGGTCTACCGCCCCCGTCAGTAAATACAACCACGTTCATTACACCATCCGTTTCCGCCCCTCAGTCCTTCGTTGCGTTCAAGGCTTCCCCAAGTCGTTCACGTGTTCCATCGAAATCGGCTTTTGTGCCGCTGCCCTCTTTGAAAACACAAAACCTCACGGAGATCGAAGAGGCAGCTGCGCACTCCTCCCCGGTAATCCATCCAGCACCGACCACCCTACCCGCGGTCACCGCTATATCGAGCGTCGACTTACATGATCCTAGTCCTCAGTCGAGCACTTCCCACTTGTCTACGGCGGGGGTTATCGCACTTGCTGTCGGTGGTGGTCTCACACTCTTCATTGTGGTCGTCCTAGCCAAGCTCATAAAGCGTCCTCGCCGACGAAGGACCCCTACTCCCTCCTTGCCCATCCTTCGCGATGGGACTTTTCTCGACGACAAGGCAGAAAGCGAAGGATCCCCGATATTCGGGGGC
Source organism: Tylopilus cervinicoccineus (assembly GCA_038094635.1). Lineage (NCBI taxonomy): Eukaryota > Fungi > Basidiomycota > Agaricomycetes > Boletales > Boletaceae > Tylopilus > Tylopilus cervinicoccineus. Next base: position 250,285 of record JBBPUK010000003.1, on the reverse strand, counting down.
AAGGAACACGCATCACCTACCCTCCAAGCACGCGACGCAAAAGGTAATACTGGACTTTGGACATGGACACAATACAACTCCGGGATCCCTAAACCTGTGCCGACGGTGACGGTGACCCGGTCGAGCTCACAGGGTCGACTGCTGGCCGTTAATCAAGCTGCCCAAGCAAGCATTCTTGGTACAGTCGACAGTAATACGACTTATGTTCAAAGACAAAATCAAGGCCAATATCCTTTTGTTGGACATGGAAACTCAAACGGTATCTCAAAAGCTAAGAGTCCTGTCCCCTTGCAACCAGTCCAGAATGCAATCGCTCGTGCGGTGTCGAGGCTCTCGACGGTGTCCATGTCCCTCTATCCGAATTCACCTTTGCAAGTAGGTGCAGATGTCGGTGTTGCTATAGATGGGGTCATGCAAGACGAACCAGGTATGGCGCCAAGACACAGGGAGAGGATGACAGGATCGCGCCACCGAACAAGTATGATAGCACCCGGGAGTGCCAAGGACGCCGCAGCGCTCAGGCGGTCACAAAGCTTTGCATATGGTGGAATGGAGCCCACTTCACCACCGACTGCGTCCCCTAACAAGGGGCAGTCAAACGGCGGACGGGCTCGAATTAAATCGACGTATTACACGCCGGGCTCATATCCTCGGGCATCAACAGCCGTAGCAAACCATGGTAAACAGGGTTTTGGACACGAACAAGATGGAATCCGAGCTGAGCAAGGTGTGACCGAGGGAACAGATTCCCGACGGGGAAGAGATCTAGCATCGGCCCTTGGCCTGACGTCGCCGATTCCACCGTCCCCACAGCCTACACTGTATCCTGACGATTCGATGAGCGTGATTGGAGAAGCGAAGAAGATGACACCCACGGGACGCAGTCAGAAAAAGCCAGTTCCGAAGGCGACTTGGCACTGTGACAGCCCTCCGTCTGACATGGCGGCGCTGGGAAGCTTGATGATGGTGGACTTTGCGGCCTCCAAGTCCAGCGCATCGTTGGTCAACATACGGCCATGTGAGGGTGAGGGGGCGGGCAAGAGCAGCCTGAAAAAGAGGGTGGAGGACCTGCCGCCGCGAGTGCCCTCACCACCACCGATTCCGTCGTTGGCGCAGATGGCGATGCAGCACGCGGACCGGGAGGGGTATGCAGAGTATCACAGTCCGACGTACAGCATCTACGGGCTGTATGATGGGGATCGAAAGAGCCGGGGACTGTCGTATGGATATTGATCTGTACACTTTATTTTATTTTATTCTTGATTTGTATGTATTACTGGTGCTGCGGAGAATTGAATACACGCCCGGCTGCGGACTCTCCACAGCGCAAGTTGACTTGGCTGCCATCATACCTTCCTTATACCCATTCTTCCATGTCCCAGCCCCAAATACAACCCCTCCAGGACATCGCAAAGCTCACGGGTGACCAGCTCGAATTCGAAGAGCTCGGTCTCCTGCCAGACCCGCCGCCAGTCCCCACTCTGTTCGGCGTCCCTCTGAAATACATTTCGTGCGTCCTCCCCACACCGCCCGCACCACGCCGCCGCTCAACGCTTCGTTCCGTTGACCAGTCTCGTCACCCTCGCCGTACAAAACTCCCTCTTAACGATAATAATGCATTATTCTCGCGTCTCTATCCCCCACTCCCAGGCATATTCCGCGCCAGCCGCCGTTCTGCTCAACGAACTCTTGAAGGGCTCGATATCGCTCGCGATTGCCTTCATCCAAATAGCTCCCTACACCTCTGACATGCCCCAGCTGGGTCTCACTACTGGCCGCTTTTGGAATCTCTCCAAGATATTTCTCCGCATGCGTAGGTTGGGAAGGGAGGTTTTCAGCCCCGATTGCTGGAAGTTGTCCATCCCTGCCATCCTCTATGGTACGTAGGTCCTCAGTTGTCATGAACTCCTCTTTTCATTCCTTCCTCAAGTCATCCAGAACAACTTGCAATACGTCGCTGCCACAAATCTAGAAGCTGCTACCTTTCAAGTCAGTTATCAAATGAAAATTCTTACAACCGCAGCTTTCTCTGTCCTGCTGCTCCGAAAACAGCTAAGCGCTAGTCAGTGGGTAGCGCTTTTCTTCCTCGCAATCGGTGTCGGCGTCGTACAGATTCAGACCGGGGCGGGCGATTCAGCCAAGACGGCCTCTCTGCTCTTCCAAGGTGCTTCAATGAACGCCCTCAAGGGCTTTCTCGCAGTGGTGGCGGCATGCTTTACTTCAGGTCTTGCTGGAGTCTATTTCGAAATGGTGTTGAAGAACTCTCAGTCGGACCTGTGGATCCGCAACGTACAGCTTTCTGCTTTCTCTCTACTCCCTGCGCTCATACCTATCCTCATCACCGAGTACCCACAATCCGGGTCTATTCATTCGCTCTTCCAAAATTTTGGTGCCTGGGCTTGGGCTACTGTTGCAATCCAGGTTCTGGGCGGTCTGGTGACTGCTATGGTCATCAAGTACTCTGACAACATTCTCAAGGGCTTCGCGACGAGTCTCAGTATCGTGATATCATTTCTGGCGTCTGTAGCTCTTTTCGACTTCCAAATCACGGTCACCTTCATCCTTGGATCTGTCATCGTCCTCATTGCCACCTGGTTGTATAACCAGCCCAACCGAAGTCCCAGCTCATCTCGACTAGGATATTCGATTGTAAAAACTTGACCGCTCCTGGGAACATCGAATTCTCGATCTATTCAAGATGACAGTCGAGGTGTTGGAGAGGGCCTTTACTTGTGATTATGACTCATCAGAGAGGCGGTCATGTGAACTCCCGCGTCGTATCTGTTTGTACGCCTTTCCTTTTGGACGTTTTTTTAACCGTCTTAGATTTGGACTCAACCGTTTGGACTCGGAGCTTTCGATACTCTCTGACGGAGCTTTTCATATGATATAGGCCGTTTTCGCATTTTGTGTCCCTCGTACTCGAGTTGCCCCTGATAGCGTGCCTGCCCCAGCAAGTTACGGTATAACGATGTGGTATATACACTACGATATCCCGCGAACAGTTTCCAGCCAAGTTCTCCCCGTTGGTAATTGAAGACGCGAAAACACCTATAGTGCGACCTGAAGGTGCGTCGAATCGGTAGCAGGGAGCACACAACACCAGGAATGGCGACAATTCTACAGACGAGTGGATATATATAATGTACAAGTTGTTGGAGTTACGAATGTGGGTGTGGCCTAGTTGCGTGACTCAAGACCCTTCTTGATAGCTGGGATCGTCACATGTAAGAGGAGGGTCGACAATGGGAGGATAGACACACCGTCACAGGTATCCTTTGCATCACCGAACAACATCTTCGTGTTCGGCATGTAAAACATGGGGTTTGGAACGTCAGCTAGATCAAATCAATCATCAATACATATACACAATACCAGTGCAGGTAACACATACCGTAACCACTTGACATACCCCTCTTCATCACAATGACTTGCTTGCTCTTCCACGCATGAAGAACAGGCATGCCCGCTATCGGTGAACCAGGCTCTAGGGAAATGGGATTCACGGTATCGTTTGCCCCTATCACGAGTGTGACGTCCGTCTCGCTGAAGTCGTTGTTAATTTCGTCCATTTCCAAGACGACTAATCAGGGATTGACGATGAAGGAGGGGTAAATATACATCAGTCAAGCTTCATCAGAGCAGGCATGTGTCTTACTGTCATATGGTACTGATGCCTCTGCCAGAAGTACATTGCATTGACCAGGCATGCGACCTGCCACCGGGTGAATGGCAAAGCGTACATTGATACCCTTTGCTCGGAGCATCGAGCAGATTTCCGAAATAGCGTATTGAGCTTTGGCCACAGCCATGCCATATCCGACGACCTGAACAGAGCAGATGAGATTGAGATGAGGGGTGGAGTGAACGGCTTGCCAAAATAACACTGTCGGCGTTGGCAAGGGCTTCAACTGTGTCATCCACAGTGGTTTTGGTGACAGTGCCTTCAATCTTGGTAACCTCCGATGGTGCGATTGTGCCAATACCACCAAATAAGACGTTGGTCAATGACCTGTTCATAGCCACGCACTACAAGCTGGTGAGCACGGGAGCGTTATGAAAGCAACTTGATTTACGAACCATGATGTATGAAAGAATAGAACCGCTGACACCAATCAATGAACCGACGGTCGTAAGCAGCGGGTTATCCAACATGAAACCTTCCGCAACAAGTGCGAAGCCCGAATAGGCATTTAAGACGGTAATGACGACGGCTATGAGTGTCCCCAACGAATGAGTTACATCAAGAACGCAGCTGTGATCAATACTCACGCATATCGGCCCCTCCAATAGCTGCTGTCGTCGTGAAGCCCTTAATAAAACTGAGCACCGTACTTGCACCAAGGTAACCTGCAGCAACAAGAGGTACTGTTGGTGCGGCAGCCACAAAGGCAGTCATTGTCAATGCATTGACACCAAGAAGCCCGGAATTAATGAGGTGTCTTCCTGGCATGATTAAAGGTCTCGAGCTCATCTTCCCAGCCAACTTTAAGAAAGCTACAACGGAACCGGTGAAGGTGACGCCACCAATCACGACTCCGAGGTAGGCTGTCACTTGGTGGAGCACGGAAAGATGCGATGGATCGGCGAGCACACTGGCAATGGAGGTGAACACAGCTGCCAGACCAACAACGGAGTGCAAGGCCGCAACCATCTGTGGAAGTTCCGTGGCTGTGATGCGCCGACCAATGATGGCGCCGACCGTGGCACCCACAGTGGCAACTCCAGCAAACTGCGCCAAAAGCTCTGGAGGGAAGCCAACGGCCAACAATGATGCCAAAATTCCAGATCCCACGCCAAGGATGCCGAGAGCATTGCCTTGACGCGCCGTGGTTTGTGAGGAGAGACCGGACAAAGAGCCTTTGAAAATTTACATTTAATTGAGAAAACTGGAGCCACAGCACTACTCACCAATGCAAAGCAGACTGCTAGTCAAATAGCCTGCTTGGACGAGACCTGCCATCCCAGTGCTCGCTGCGGCCAGAAACCCTCCTGTAAATACAACCGCAGGGACTCCGTACAACCATGAATACTCAGGCGGATCTCCCGGTCCTGTAACATATAAGCCATAGCATGAATACCATGGCCACGGGCTTACTCTTGAACATGTCAAGCATACGCTTGGTGATGACGAAACCCCCAGTAACATTCACACTGGCGAGGAGAACTGACAAAGCCCCAAGTACTTGAGGGATGGTCTCGGGAAAGTAACCTCCACCCATGACAAACAACCCCCCGATACCAACCATTCCTACAGGTCTCATTAGTATCGAATAGTTCATTTCAAGTATCAGCGAGCCAACCAGATATGGCGTTCGTGACCGACATCAACGGGGAGTGCAGAGCAGGAGCCACACCCCAAACGACGCGGTACCCAACCAAACCCGCCAATCCAAAGGTGAAGAAGTTACTCATAAAGGCGGCCCCGGTGAGCTTCCCAAGCGCAACTGTTGAGCCCATCCCCGCAGTGACGGTTGCGACTTCACGTGTGGTCTTCTGCCACGGAGTGATGGCCTTGATTTGCACTCCCTCCGCCTTGGGAGTTGGAGAAGGAGTTGGGAGAGGAGCCGGACGAGGAGCTGGTGGTAGTTGTTCACCTTTGTAAACCACAATCGAACCTCTGACCACTTCGTCACTCAGATTAATGGCGTACTTGTTCCCTTCACCAATAGACAAAAGAAACTTGGTGATGTTGTTCGAGTAAAGAGTCGATGACTGCGTTGGCAGTCGCGAAGCGAGATCAGTATAACCTGCACGAGTGAATCGGTCTCTGACAGATCTCTGTAGGAGATCACATTACCGATGATAGTGACTCCATCCTTGACAATCAACTCCCCAGGTACAGTAGCCTGACAGTTGCCTCCTGCTTCGGCTGCCAACTTGAAGAAGATGAGTTTTAGTCTCTCACGAGCTCGAAACAACATACGTCTACAACAACCGAGCCCTGTTTCATTGCCGCGACCATCTACAAGCAAACGTGAGTCCAGATAATTTGATTATTGGCCGATTACTGACCTCGTTTGTGATTAACTTAGGGGCGGGCTTGCCAGGGATAAGTGCAGTCGTTATGACGATATCAACCTCTTTGCATTGCTCCAGGAAAAGCGCCATCTCTGCTTCGATAAATTCTTTGGACATTTCCTTGGCATAACCCCCTGCTCCGCCACCTTCTTCCTGGACAGTGACTTCGAGGAACTCAGCCCCAAGAGATTGAACCTGTTCACGCGCAGCTGAGCGAGTGTCAAAACCGCGAACAATAGCACCAAGTCGACGGGCCTAACAAGAGTTAGTTGGTTTTCCCCTCTCTGGTCAGAAGGACCAACTGTAGCAATAGCACTGAGTCCAGCAACACCGGCACCAATGACGAGAACCTTGCCGGGGGGGACCTTATAGACGCGTGAGACGCGTGAAAGTGTCCTGCAAAACGTGCCTCTACCTTTCTGTAACAGAGGTCAGAAAATACATATCACTCTAGTACAGGTATGCACCCACCCAGCAGCCGTGACCTGTCCAGTAAGATATCGACCAAAGTGGTTGGAAGCTTCTAAAACGGCTTTGTAGCCTGCAATATTAGCCATAGAACTGAAACCGAGGCACTCAGCGTGCGCCCTGGGCGTTATCTTTAGGCTCACCTCAGGGCATCAAACGTCTGAGCGCGCGAAATGCGTGGAATCATATCCATAGCAAATGCGTTTATGTTATGCGAAGCCAACTTCTCGACAAGTGCCTTGTTCTGTGCAGGGTATAGAAACGAAATGACAGTACTACCTTCTTTCAAGGCGGTGACCACCTCATCTTGGGAAGGAGGTCGAACTTTGAGTAAAATGTCCGTCTTGTTGTAGAGTTCTTGTTTGGAGACCAAGGTAGCTCCAGCCTTGGCGTATTCTCCATCTAGGAATTGTGCGGCAGCACCGGCGTTTCTTTCGACCAGAACGCTGCCGAAACCCTTCTTCTTTAGCAAAGCAACGTTCTGAGGGGTAAGAGAAACACGACGTTCGTTCGGATATGTCTCTCTTGGTGCACCGACAACGAGAGAAGAATAAGGAATGCCTAGGAGAACAAGAAGTCGTATATCAGCTCATGTTAGGTGTCGCGAATCACTTGCTGCACCAAAATCGTTCTTTGTCTCTGAAGACAGTGGTGGTGATTGATTTCTACGGTATACAGACCAGTGGAATGATTGGATGCCTGTAAATAGAATCGTTGGATGCAGCGAATAACTCGTTGAAACTCGAGAGGTTTGCTTTCTGACCTGAAACAAATGGTTTGAACGCTACGCTGCCCAACGACCGACAGCGCATGGTCGTCACGGACGGCCTGCAGGCCGCCGACACGGACATGGTCGTGGTTCAAGAAACAACTGTTCGCAGGACTGCCCTAGACTTGCTGGAGAAGTTCGGAGTTGCACATGCGAAGTTACATAAAACTGGCCCGTTTTGCCATCTGGCATGATAACCTAACCCGACTTGCCCACTCGGGTAGACGATCTGGCCGATATGCCCCGCAACGTCTGTCGCATGTGAGTGTGTCGACTACCGCATCTCACAGTCATGCTCGACAGCGAACCGCTCATGAAACACACAACTCCGGGTCAGCGCGATCTGCCGTGTGTCGGAATGACTCGCGCCGTGTATGTACGTACATACAGTGGACGTCCCCCTCGGCCAGCTTGTTTCGCACAGGTGACATGATACAACACTATCTCATAGCCATGAGTCTCGACAGCCTCGGCTTCGTACCGACAGAGGTGAGACGGAATGGACCACCTTCTATTGCACCTTGGCGAGCGAGAGCTCCAACTCCACGAGTGCCCGCGTGTGTGGATGTTCCCACAGGGCCTCCCCTGCTGCAGGCTCGATCGGAGGGAGTGGCCGCCGAGGGTTGCCCCCATATCCGCAGAGCTTATCTAGCAAGAACTTGGTCCCCGCTATAGAGGACCTGGCGATTGTAGCGTCTGCTCGTGCAACAATTCCTTGCAATCTTTGGGCCTCGCCAAGAAGCTTTGGATCAGTCTTGCATCCCTCGCTTAATTGAAAGAGTCTGACTAGTGAATACTGTTATAACAGCGATTTCACTAACAAGTGTCGTGAAGTGTTTGCGCACTTACTGGTGCAACATTTGCGAGACCTGTGATGGCACCGTGGCCGTTGGCATATGCACCAGGGAGGAGGAAGTCGGCATAACCGCCAAGGACGAGGAATGCGTCGTTGTTCTTCCGTGGATGCTGCAAAAGAAATGCAGGGTCCGAGACAGCGGCAGCGATGCGCGTTAGCTTTCCAACGTCTCCACACCTATAAACAAGATCTTTCAATAGAGGCGCACGTATTGTTTTAGTGGACACACGTGAGTTTGACACCAGTTATATTAGGACACTCAACGGCGAGCTCGCTGATAAGATCAGAGTCCAAGTTGATGCCCCCAGCAGCTCCGGGATCTAAGACAAGATGCGCAAGTGAGCTATATGTCACATATACGAGCGGCACTCACAATTGTATATCATGACGGGTATTGGACTCTTTTGGCTGATCTCCGTCCAAAATGCCTTGAGCGCTTTCTTGTTTCCAGCAAGTGCCCCAGCAAAGTATCCACTACAGATGGCAATAGCGCAGTCCGCCCCAGCACCAGCTGCTTCATTTGCCAACTCGATGCACTCCCGCGTGCTGCCAGCACCGATTCCAGAGATGATCGGCATCTTCTTGAAACCTGACTTGTCCAAGACCTTTCTTGCTATCTTGATTAACGTCGATCGCTCGACGTGCGACAAGTGGATGGCTTCGCTCATGGACCCTGACAACAGTGGTCGGACGCCTGCTGAAGCTGTTCGAATAATATGCTTCTCAAACGCATCAAGATCTATTCTTTGCATCGGCGGCATGTCACCAGCATCCAATCGGTACCACTGACCAAGATCCTCGGACCCCAGTTGAAAGAAGGTTGGGATAGGAGCATAGATGCCGGGAGTCAAAGGGTGGTCTAAGGTGGTATGACTTTGCTCGCTGTTTCCGCTAGCTGCCATGCTTGAAGCCAGTAAAGGGAGAAATGGCCTCGACTGTGTGTATAAGGTCATCCGACGTGCGGCCCGAGCCGGTTGTGCTCCCCGGCCCGGATTGCCCATCCCTCCGGCGCTTCACGATCCCAGTGTCTGTTCGAACCTCCAATTGGGATTAGGATCAGGACCTAGAAATGTATGGTATAGGCTATTTACCCTTGCAACAGGCGCCGGGTTTCTTGCGGTCCACACCGGTCGACCGGATATTTCTGAGAATGGCACGAGTGGATGCAATCGACGCAACGTACATCATGGATGGATCGTTGAGCACTCTACTTTTTCCGTTCGTCGACTATCTCTAATCGATCAAGAACTTCCCTTTCCCATGGCCTCCAACCATCTTCACCAATCTCACCCTTGTCTTTCAATGCTTTCTCGAATATGTCCCATGGCACACATGATTTATCTTCAACTGTTCTGGGATCCAGGGTGAACCTCCCTTGCCGAGATCGGGTCAAGGTGACCACGTGCGCAGCAGAACCAAGCGCGCGACCAAGATCATGAACAATGGAGCGGACATAGGTCCCTCCGGAGACTTTCATGCTCAGAGTGAATGCCGTTGGCACCTGCTCGGTGTGTTCATCATAATCACTCTCGACAGATTCCAGGGCCATCTTGAGGGCGGCCTTCTGATCTTGGGTGAACTTCTTCTCTGGCAATCGAAATCTGTGGTCACTCCCTTTCCAGTCGACGAGGTCCAATGAGTGGACAGTGACCTTTCTCTTTTCGATGGGCCGAGGTAATGGTATACCTTGGCGAGCATATTCGTACAATGGCTTACCGTCCATTTTGAGCGCGGAGAATCTAACGAAGATTGAGACGAGGTTAAGAAATTGGTTGAAGAGACGAACATTGGCGGTGTTTGATATATCTCGCCTCTAAACTTGTGGAGCATTGCCTCTACTGCTTCCTTGGTGACATGACACCATGGAGCGTCACGCACACGGGACCCATGACAATCATAACTATCTGTTTCGCAGCCCAGAAGAGCGGTAGTTCTATACTCCTATACGTGCTAGCTGAAAACTCGAAATAGCGCGCAGACTGAGGGAATAAATACCTTGGCGCAGTCCAGAAAGTCAGAGAGCTGTTTAGTTCCTTTGCCAACACCGACGACTAGGGCCAACGAGGAGTCATTAATGTGTCGACACAAGATCTAATATGGATTTGCCTAGGACGCCATCAGCGAGTGGATCCAGCGTTCCACCTTGGCCAATCTTGACGGCATCTTTTCTTCTCTTCCTACTGTCCTTTCCTGACCGGTTTTCCAGCTTGCCGGCGTCCACAAATAGGCGCGAATTTCCGACAAGTCGCTTTAAGTCTTCGAGAACGGACATTGAAGTCGGACCCGAAGGTTTTGAGACTCCAAACAGCCCAGACAAGGGCAAGGGAGGAAGAACTGCCTTGGGCATGCTCGCAGGGAATTAAGATTGATGGACTCTGGAAAGCAGAGTGAGTGAGGAACGTGTCCTGGACGAACGAACCTAGTATAGAGCAGTAGTGCATTTTTGCAGGCACTGCCACTGATCATGACGGTGTTGGCTGCACCACCATAAACGTTGTGTTATCTTGCCGACGGTGCTGCCAGATCGCTCACTAGTAGGCCGTGAAGCTTTGACCAGCGCAACATGTAATTTCTTAAGCTAAGCAAGTACTCAAGTGGGTACAACTAGATTTGTGGATACAGTAATGGTGAGCAATTGAAAATTCAGAACGCTGAATTGGCAAGATTTGTCAGCACTAGTTCAGCCTTGAAGTGACAGTGCCATTCAAATATCGTAGACACTTATTCAGATCATGCAGAGTATCGGTGCTGAATGTGGTTCCCAGACGGGTACACGATTCATGGTGAGCTGTGGTTGATTGGTAACTTAACACTGAACACATCCGATAGACACAAGCTACTGGATCTGACTTTCTCAGGGTTTTGTGGTAAGCGAGTAGTGTCGCCCTGCTGAAACGTATGTGCCAGCCTGACAGATCGTACCTGTATATATAGTTGTGGATGGCAACCATCTTGTCGCCTGTAGGCCTACTCAGCGCGATGTCAGCACCCCATTGTTCCCCTGGCTTCTTCGTGGTGAAACTCCAGGAGTACATAAGTTACGGTATCAAGGCTGTGCACGGGTCACCTTATAAGCTCCCTCGAGTCTGTCAGAAGCTGGCTTGGCAATCGTACGCTCTTCTGATCTCTTCTATCATATAATGGGCGAATCAGAGGCACTTCGCGGCTCTCCCACTCTAGTCAGGACCAAGGAACTCGGCCAAAGCGAATTTTCAGAAACGAAACGTGTCGCCCTCGAAGGGTCTGTGTGGAGGAAGCTCGACAGATGGGTTCTTCCAATATGCACAATCTGCTATCTGCTTTCTTTCCTGGCATGTTTCATGCTTAGATTCACTCCCTGACACTGCTCATACTATAAGATACATGTAGGACAGGAGCAATGTCTCAAATGCCCGCATAGCTGGATTGCAGAAGTCCTTGAAACTTTCAAACTACGAGGTGCGCCCAGTGCACACTCCATTCAATTTTTGTTCCAGCTCATCGACGTGTAGTATTCCGTAGTCTTGACTATCACTTATGTGTAAGTCCCTCGACATTCGGCGCACTTGACATAACTTTTGAGATCCCCAGTCCATATATTGTTGCCGAGTTCCCCTCAAATGTGCTCCTAAAGGCAGGTCACAGCAACACTGTGGATGTGATTTATTATACATCTTTATCTTGCAGCATATCGGCCCAAATATCATGCTTCCCACCATGGTCACTATATGGGGTATTGTGTCTGCCTTACAAGGTGAGATAGTCGTTGTCAACCCGAATCGGTGATTCATTCGAAACCCAAGGTGTCGTCCATAATTATTCTGGATTGCTTGCCTGTCGTTTTTTTTTGGGCTTGATGGAAGGTTTGGTCGGTGTCTACTCATAGTAATTCTCATTGTGTACCACTACTCTAGGCGGCCTTTTCCCCGGGCTTGTTCTCTATCTCTCTTTCTTTTATCCTCGCGACAGACTGCAAATAAGGTGAGTATTAGATCACCCTCGACATACCTTTGTGTGACCCTCTTCGACAGAGTGGCCACTTTCTTCGCATCAGCTTCACTATCAGGTGCCTTTTCTGGTTTGCTCGCTGCGGCTATCGATGAGATCAGTAGAAAGAGTGGTAGGCCTGGCTGGGCTTGGATATTCATTATTGTACGTAGGTACACACTCTCTTGGGGGTTACTCACTCTCATGACAGGAAGGAATCTTTACTTTCCTCTTCGGAATCGTGTCCTTTTTTTTGCTTCCTGGTTCACCTCAAAAGGCACGCTTCTTGTCCGAAGAAGAGCGGACGTACGTTGTGTCTAAACTCAGAGAGGATGGCGCGGTATCACAAGATGATAAAAGTGATGGTTTTAGCTGGATGGAGGTCATTGGTTCCTTAAAATCACCGCATGTCTGGCTTCTTGCGGTTGTCCTGTTTTTTGATGGTGAGTCTGAACATTCATGTTGATTCCGAGTGCTTACTCGCATTTACTAGGCACAACCCTGTATGGTTTGGCTTAGTAAGTTTTGCGTCTGACTTTTGCTAGGTTTCGACTGATTTGGATGTTTAGTTTCGAACCAACGATTGTAGCTGGTCTTGGGTACGGGGGCAACCGCGCTCAGCTCATGAGCGTACCTCCGTTTGCTACTGCCTTCGTATGTACGTAATTCGGGGCGATTATCTTTGTGACGGCTCATCGACATCGCTCACCTCGACCAGGCTCAATAATATCTGCCTTTGTGTCAGACCGTTACCACTGTCGTGGGTGGACAGCAATATTCTTTTCTGTCTTGGAGGTTATTGGTTTTTCCATGTTTTACGGTATGTCTTGGGCGATCTAGCGAGGTTATGCTGACACACTTGTAGCAAGTGAATTACCACATGTCCGCTATGGATCTCTTTTCCTCTCGATTACAGGAGCTTACTGCGCTGCACCCGCGCTATCAACCTGGATGGCCAATAACAGCGCACCACACGTCAGACGAGCGACGTCTGTCGCGATTGCTTTCATCATGACGAATTCAGGTGGCATCCTCGCTACCTGGCTCCTTGGGTCCTTGTCCCCCGCCCCGAAATACACAAAAGCAACGATCACATTTATTATAATGTCCATTGGCATGGCAGCCTTCTCAGCAGTCAATCTGGCGTACCTTTCCCGGGAAAACCGCCTGAAAGCTGAGACAAGACAAAAGATGACAATGGAAGAAGAACCTACGGATTTGGGAGATCGCAGCGCGTGGTTCGTCTACAATCTTTAGATAATATCCTCCGGACGGACGTTCGGAACGCGTATCAAAATCTAGGCTTATTTCTCAAAGTTGTAATGAAAACGCGAAGGTGGATGAAGCAGGGGTGCGAGAGTTGTCCATATGCAGATTGCGCGAACTCGATTTTTGAACATACAAGAACTTTCCCGGGGTGTATGTGGGAACCCATAAATGATGTAGACCATGACATTGGATGCCCTACATGTGTCCGTTGATCCAAGCTCCCCCACAAACACACCGGCTTGCCCATAATTTCTCCCAGGTTCTCCACCTCAGTGAAACATGTCCTGCAACGTTCACTTCCCCACCCATCCTTGACCTATAACCGCACCGAAGACATAGCAAACCAGGGTCGTGTCGTATCAAAACACCTTTTGTAATGACGTCCCTTTCTTGCTCTTTACCAGGCTGCTCAAGTGTCGACAAGTTTGCGAAGGCATCAACAAGGTCCGCCGCCTTGATAAACAGACGCGGCTTGTCGATAGCAGTAGATGTATACAGCGTGTGTATCACTTTTCGTAGGCATGGATATTGAGTGGGGACCGGATGGCATTTCGATAGCGACAGCCTTGCTTCATCCCCTGACGTAGGTACAGCAGAGTTGACATTTGTAGCTTATAATGACGGCACAGAATATATTAACTTACCGGGAATGCTTCTCACCTCGGTTATTACACCTTTTAATATCTCTTCTATTCCCCTGAGTTCGAGCCCAGAGCAACCAATGACGTCTATGAGGATGTCCCGGGCCATTTGAGAGTTTTCTCCCTTGGGTGTGAGCGCACTAAGTGAATGGTAGAACCGATTCACATGCATTATCACCCCAATGAGATTCGTTAGGACAAATGGATGAGTGAGGTGGAGCAAGATAGGTGAATCAAAAGGCGAAGAGACAGGAGGTCGCTTGCTCTCTGGAGTGGGTGAGCTGTTTCACTACGCATGCACGATAGGAAAGTGCACACCGTCAAGGGCGAGAATTTCTATGTCCTCAACAGGCTCCAATTTTGGTCGCAGCTCGTTCGTACCGGAGGTTGGATTAGCGGAATCGGCGGCAAAAAGGCATTCCTTCATGAGTTTCTCTACAAAGCCCACTACCCAGCCGGAAAGACTAACGAGCTGCCAGATAGCCTCTGGATAGAATGGTAATTGTTTCCGGGGCAAAAAAAAAGAGTCATACCTAGATCATACCCTTCGGGTTCCTTACAGTCTTCGAATGCAGCCAGGCATGCTATTACAGAACACATGTCATGAGCGTTCCTCCAGAGTAACGACGATAATTCTCTCTCGTCGTCGTCTGCGAGAACTCGAGCTCTTGTTCTAGGGTGTCCCGTGACGAGCAGCTATAGAAACAAAAAGGAGCAACTGACTTATAAATCTCGACGGTCGCTCCCAGGACATCTGCAACACTAAACGAGCCAACCAGGCCAGCGCGTACATTCACCTCAAACGCTGTCCACGTCCCCTTCATGGTATCCACCACGATATTCAACGGCACCGTAGGCATTGCGAGGACATGAGCAATGTCCGTTATTGATCTGCGTGATTGGAGAGAAGTAATAAGTGCCATTGAAAGAGGCGAGATATGTCTCGGAGCAGAATCTAGGAGATATGAGACGGAAGATATCGATGGAAAAGGCGGAATGTATATACCTTCTGATACCGACACTCTTGTAAGTTGCTTAGGCAGAGCATGGATCAACATCCTACTCAAAGCTATTGTACACAGAAGTACTTGATTTGTTGACGCTACCATGTTGACGGGCCCTCAAATACACGAGTTCAAGTGCATACTTACTGATAGGGAAGTACTTACAATCCATCCCCGCCCTACTTATCGGTGCCACGATTGGCGACTGTTCCCATTCAGGATCATCACTGAGGTCAGGCCTGATGAATCTAATATGTGAGTGGCTCGATGTTTTACATCACAGCAACGCACAGTCGCAGAACGACAATACTACCAACCACCACTTCCATCGTATTTTGGCATCGTCGGGACACCGGGCCACATGTATCCGCCAGCAACGCTATTAGACCCCTCTTCCGGGGATGAACGGAGACCCATGCTGGACACGAGAGCGCTAAGACGAGTGGAGAGAATAAGCGCTCTCCAACCTGGTGGGTGGTCTGGCCAAGTGGGTCAGAGCTCACCGTCAAGACGATACCTTGACAAATATTACCCAAGTTGTCTTAATTGGCGCGGCAGACGACGGCGCACGACCTAGAGTATACGCCACAACAGCCGATTGGGGTACTGTGCTGTCTGAGTGACAGAAAGAATGAAGGTATTTACAGTCAGTTAGAACCAGTAGATCCTTGGAGACAGGGAAACGGGTAGCCCTACATTCTTCGAAGTCCAGGAAAGATGCCACTAGAAACGTTGATGAGGATTCGACTGGACGTATAGGCTGCTTATCCCTCTTAGGTGAGGTCCTTGGTGAAGCTGACGGATCGAGCTTTGGAGGTGGAGAGCAGACGAACGTGAGCCCGCTCATGCGGGGACAGGGATGATGAAGAGGTGGGAGTGGTTGACTGATCAGACCTAACATTTAACAATGTGTTCTTGAGTAGTTCATGGCGCAGCAACGGCAACCGAAATCATACTCATATACATTCCATCGAAACGGAGCTTAACTTCACATAGCTCGATTGTCTGTTCTTCCGCGAGTGCACCCCATTCTAACAGTGGAACATGTTCCTCCGGAGATTGATCCTGGGAAATATCTGATGGAACACCAAGGTCGAGATCGTTATACGCGGCCGATTTTAAGCTGTCAGAGGTGGGATACCTCCTGGATCTCATAGCGACCAGGATGGAGGACTCTGATGCCTCAACAAGGTGAGAGTGCATGACAAACAAAAAGAAGATAAAGACATACCGCCGTAGATGAAGCCGATAGCGGCGTAGATGCACAATCTCGAGGTTTTGGGACCAGCTGGAGTGTCGTGCATCGCACCGAGTGGCTGGCCCTCGGCAGTGAAGTATGGTTGTGTCAAAGAGCAGAGCAACATTTTGAAGGGCAGGACATAGGTGCGAAGGTAGCAAACATGAAGTTGGTGTGCCTGCGTCACGAGCAGGAGAGTTGGATTCGACACGGGTGTCAGTGGACCTCGAGACGGGAGACGAAATGATGAACCATCTGCAAAAGTTGTCCACTAACATATGTGAATTACAATGCTTGTCTGGACTCGAAATATGAGATAACGAACCTCACGTTCAGTGCCAGCCCAAGCACACGTTATGACGCCAGCGCCACGGCTAAATGACCAGTATTCTTT
The DNA here is from genome assembly GCA_038094635.1 of Tylopilus cervinicoccineus. Classification (NCBI taxonomy): domain Eukaryota; kingdom Fungi; phylum Basidiomycota; class Agaricomycetes; order Boletales; family Boletaceae; genus Tylopilus; species Tylopilus cervinicoccineus. The sequence continues at coordinate 233,660 of JBBPUK010000003.1, read as the reverse complement.
CACCATCCAGGCATCTACACAAGACCCACGATTCCAAAGGCAAGCGATTCCGTCGCTCTGGTGGCTAGGGAAAAATGCAAACAGCCAGAGGTCACTCGGGGATGTGCTGATGACTGTTGGTGGTTCATAGGAAGTGGGTGAGCGGAGAACTGGATCCGGGGACACGACAAAGAACTGTGTCTGAGATGGGAAAAGGCGACCGATGATGATGGGCTGAGTCGGATGGGGGGCGAATATAGTGGATGAGCTAGACCAAGCAACGGGTCTTGGATGATGGATCAGAGTTTAAATATCCCGGCAAAAACGCTGACATACCTGCGAAGGTCTTCCACGAGAGGATGGAAGTCCCACCAATTTGCCCTCCAACTTCCATCGTCGGTAGTCTTTCTTTTGGTAGGAGAACCTTGTGAAGTCGACATCCGTGTTACTTATATGATTGAAGCTCGGCTATCGGGCATGTCTGTCTGTGTGGTCACGTGATCCTAGTTATACTATCTGGCCACTATGTAGCTGTACCAACACTAGATGTCCAAGTTTCTCCAAACGTCTGTACTTGTGCACGATCTGCGCACAGAACTCATTGTCCAACCATTTGCGGATCGGATATTTGTTCTTGTCACCCAGGTGGGCAAGATAGGTCATCTGGTACACTCGTCTTTCTCTCAAGGCGCCACTGGTACTGATTGCTGGTACTCAGATCCAAGCTTCCATTCCGTCGACGGTGAACCTTGATGCCCACACTTCATTCAAAGTCACCGATCTGCAGGAACCTCTCCCTTCTCCCCCTCCCGCCATAGAGATCATGCCAATCTTTGGGAGTGCGCCATCAGCACATATGCAAACACTGTACTCGCTCTATGCAGCACAGATTGCAACTATACTCTGGCTAGCAATCGGAGGTAGACACCGGAATGTCGTCGTAGGGATTGCACTTCGCAGATCAAAGGGTCACGAAGGAGGGGATCTCAGCGAGTTGGATCAGCAAGTCTTTCATGCGGTGATGCAAGCATTGCGGACGTCACTCGGCTGAAGCAGCAATAATAAACGTAGATTCAGATGCCGGTGCATAGGGACAGCTAACCCAGTGCACGGACCAACCACTCGAGGTTCCTCTTGTTTAGCGAGATTTAGACGACCCGGAAGATCCTTCTGCTCCGCTTTGTCTACCTTGTCCTTCCTGCTGCCACTTGGCCCACTTCCACTGGACAAGAGCAGCCAGTCGTTGATCGGGAGGCAGCGCGGTGCGGGGGTTTGTTTCGTAGAGGTAGTAGGCCAAGCACCCCGTGAAGACACCCAACACGGGGTCTATTCCACTGTCAAACACTCTGAGTTGAAACGAGTTCCGCACAGAAAAGACGACAGACCGTGAAAGCAACGCCATTTCGTGTCTTTGTGCGAGCTGCCCCAGCACTTGAGAGGAACGACTTGTCCCACAGACCAGGCCCGGGAATAAGTTCACCGCCGAAAAATGCCGTATAATTCCGGAGCTTCGGTTAGTCGGAGGACTGTTAAAAAATTCGTGTCTACCACGTGTGGACTCCCCAAGTTTCTTCTGTCCTTTGTTCGAGGCGAGACAATCATTTCAGCCCAACTTGTCCTCGACACGAAATGTCTGTCGCAATGACCCTCGAACGCCAGATTCGTCCCATCTATGGTTAGTCCCAACCGAGCCCGTTCTTTGCCAAACTGCAATGCTGACCCTCGTCGTGACTTGCCCGCAGAGGCTCTCGATACAGGCTCGAACAAATCGGCCATCGTTTCCTGCAACAAGCTGCTCAAGAAATGTCCCAACAACTTGCTAGTCAAGGCGTGTCGTATCTGACTTTCATGCAAACTTTCACCTTACCTGTCTCATGCCAGTCTCTCAAGGCACTCGCACTTGTCCGTTCCCAAAAGGTAGAAGAATCTCTCGCACTGTGCGATGAGGTACTCGCTGTCAAACCACTGGATGACGCGACCATTTCCGCCATGATGCACGTCTTAAAAGGTCTTGGAAGGAGTGAGTCGAGGTCTTGGTGCCCTGTTGCTTTGAAAGATCTACATCGCTGCTCTTAGTCACCGATATGGTCAACATGTTTGAGGAGGCCTACAAACAACAGCCTTCGAACGAAGAATACGGCGCTCAGACGTTCTTTGCACATGTGCGCACTACGAACTGGAAGTCTGCACAGCAGGTATACATCTTAAAAATTCCCTCTACTCACCTGATATCTAGGCCATCCGTCTTCATAGGTTTCTACGAGAATGCACAAACAATTCCAAGAGGACCGGTATTTGTACTGGAGCGTGATGGGCGCGATTCTTCAGGTCCGTTTCGTCAGTGCAACCGATCACTAGCTCACATCACCCACTCCCAGGCCAGTGATCCATCGACGACCCCAAGCATGAAAACATTGCTATACAAGCTTGCTCACAGACTCGTCACCTCGTCACCAACCCCATCCTACCTAACCGCGGACCGTTTTCACATGCACATTAGCATCCTGAAGGAGTTGGAGTTGTATGACGAAGCGAACACTCTACTAGAAAGTGACATTGGGAAGACTATCTGCTCAACTAGTCTCGCGTGCGATCAGACACGTCGGGAAATTTGGCGAAGCAGAGGTCTCTTCGGGGAAGAAAGCCAACGTGCACAACAAAAAATCTTGAATGGGTCTCTGGCTCCATATTCGTGTCGTTTTGAAACTAACAATTTGTTCAGAGACCGTAACTGGTTAGAGTTCCTGTCCGTCCTCGACTCCACTTTCACGCCAGTCTCGTCCCAGCGAGAAGCAGGAATCACAGAAGAGAGCAAAGCCGAATGTTTAGAATGTATTTCCGAGACTCGTGCATTCCTTGGAGGGGTTGCCGACAAGGATGGCACAAAAAATCGGGCTGCCCCTCTGGCCTTGCTTGAATTAGAACATCGCGCGTACAAATTTGGATTGTGTGGTGAGTCTTACAGAAGATTTGCCGACCTTACGGACACTGAAAGTTAACTGCAGATGGCAGCGTGGTCGTCGGCTTGATGGAGAACTATTTCACTCAGTTTGGTGACAAGGCATGTTGCTTCGAGGATCTGATCAGCTTTCTTGACCCAGAAACTGCATCGCTTGACCGGTGGAAAGCATTCCTCGCGCATCATCAACCATCTTTCGTAAGTATCATCCGCAGTTACGCGGCGACGAGCCCTTTTTTCAATTCTCAGCCCTGACTCAGGCGTCCGTGGGTGACCTTCAAAGGCTGATCAATGTACGGAAGCTCGAGCGTTACACGCTTCTGGATTCGGAAATCACGATCCAGTCTGAGACCACTCGCGGGCTGAAGTATCTCAATGAATATTTGGATGGTCTCGCGCTCGGTGGAGACCTCCCAATTACTGAGCTACAACCTGCGGATGACCTGGTCCTTCTGGCCGCGAGTGCTTTTGTAATGGTCTGGGCCCTCAGCCGTTCGGAAGAGCCACTCTGTCAGGCGGTTACAGCCTTAGAGTATGGGTTGACTAAAAGTCGCATGTCATTTCAGATGCGCATTATGCTTGTTCGGATATACCGCATTTTGGGTACGTGGTTTGACTTGTAATTATTCCGTTTCTCACGCTTTGAATAAGGTGCACCGTCACTTGCCCTGGAGCACTATCGCCAGATGAACATCAAGCAAGTTCAGAATGACACTTTGTCCCATCTTATTCTTACTCGCGCTCTGACGTTTTCGCTTGCTGCCACCGGGGACCTAACATATCCCTCTGAATGCCTAGAGTCGAGTCAGATATACCTGGCGAGCTCTCAAGAGGTGCATTTCCCGTCGCGTTGGTGTTTTTTTGGTTCTAAGTCAGTCTAGACTGCGGACTTCATTGTTCGTTCGTTCACTGCGGAGAAGTACACCCAAATTCCAGACTTCATTGATTTCGAGAACAGACTGGAGAATTCCCTCCAGCGGGATGTCGTTAAACTGGAGCATGTCCGCATGCGCCTCACGCATGAGCCATTGCACACCGATCTCATAGACATGGAACTCATTGAACTTAAGTTCATGTTTGACCGCGGTACCTGCACTCCCTAAACCTGTCATGGTTGATTCTAACAAATCGGCGACACAGCTCACCAGGACAATCGCGATTTCATTATCATCCCTAACTATCAACCCCATTGTAAACCAACTTTCAATGAGCAGAGTTTATTGTTCGGGAAATCAACTAGCGTGAGTATTATTACAATGGTCACGTGATTCCGGGATATCGAAGCACTATTTCTTTTAGCAAGGATGGTTGTGGTGTTTTTTGAAGATCTATATCCGTGCATTTCAGCATGCCAGTGATTTGGATGACATTGTCGAAGAGAAATTGCTCGTGGGCGATCGGCCGAAGAAGAGTTCAGATCCCGAGGTACAGTTACCCCTACGAGAACGACTCGCTTTGAGGAGAGTGGAAGAAATCGCGGAGGTAACACTGCTTCAGCTCAGGTCTTCGCACCATGGTTGATGTTGCCTTCAGTTGACCTTTGAGGAGACCCAATTACTGGACTGGGCCACTACCCTCGGTGACTGGCTTGAACCTCATCACAACCATGTTCGGCCCCCACCAGCGGCAGTATTGGCGGAGGCCTCTAGGCAAACGGAATTGAAGACCGGATTCCCGTTGCGTGGTGTTGAACTCCAAGCTCATAATGGTGATGCAAACGGTCACCCCAAGAAGGACGAAGAGGCACCTCCTATCAAGGAAGCACCCAGCTTGCTCGTTGCATTCTTTGATGCCATGCTGTCTCGTTTCGAACATCTGCTAGAATCGAAACGCTCAATATCGGAATTATTGCACGTTGCTACAATCACGCAAGAGGTAACATTGACTTTGTACCGTCGTTATGTCTCCGGCTAATACGTTTACTTTAGGCGTTTATTCTCTTCACAATCGAGACGACGCGTTTCAAATCTTCTGCCATAGTCAAGATTCATAAACTTGGTAACGTGGGTGTAATATCTATGACCATCGGATTTGTTTACTAATGAGCGACTACATGGCAGCTTGTCTCACAGTTTAAGGATATCCGGCTGAAAGCCAGTTGGGTCTTGAAAGAGATGTCAGCGGGGCTGATCAAATTTGGAGAGGTCGCGGGTGCAGCAGAGCAACGCCGAGCATTTGTGCAAGCCTGCATAGCTGTGACTGTCCAACAGGTTCATCCATTTTTTGTCGAGAGGCATTGTGGTTTTTTAACAACCCCGTTCTTCGGTTATCAGATTACCCATGATTTTGTTGTAAACATTGCCAAGAGCGTGACTGACTCACGAAAGAAGGTGCTTGAAGGCGTCGGGAAGGGAATGGCGAAGCTTAACACTGTGCACGGGCAATCATAAGACTGTTACCATATCATTGCACCCGTTATCAGCCCCACTCATTTTTGTATAGATGGAACACTTACCTAGACGAACATGTATTGTGCGTGATGTGACGCGATGCTGTGACACTTCGCGTTATACGCGTCTCGTTGGATGACAAATGAATTCGACTTTGCACCGTTACCATGAGCCAATGTGGGTCCGCGCAGGAAACTGATGTTTGTTTCGATGCTTACTCGGATCATGCAGACAACGACAATAATTACTATGGCGGAACGGGGGGTGGTGGCTACATGACGACGGGTTCACCATACGGCAGCACAGGTGGTAGCCCAGGAGGATTCTCTCGTGTATGTTGGTCATTCACACCCTCAGAGGTTGTGTTTCATTCACCTCGATGTTCAGAAGAGTGAAATGTCACACTCACTGCGCCCTATGACAATCCACCAGCTCCTTCAAGCCAGCCAAGCACACACGGACGCTGACTGGGTCCTCGACGACCAAGAAATTGGACAGGTAGAGATTCATTTTACACGAATATGTGGCTTGTTGCTATATCGTCCAGGTCACCGTTGTCGCGTACGTTGCTTCAATACAAGCGCAGGCAACAAACAGTCAATATATGCTCGAGGATGGTTCAGGTCGAATTGAAGCCCGCCACTGGACCGATTCCTCTGTGGAGGACGAATCAGAGAAGAATGGAATTGTGTGAGTTTGCTTTTCACTGCCGCCTTTATGACTCATTGTTAATCCCTATAGTGAGGGTGCCTATGTGCGGGTTCTGGGGAGTCTCAAAACATTCGGGAACAAAAAATATATCAACACCAATCTTATCCGGAGTATTGATTCACCCACCGAGATCTACTTTCACCTCCTGGAAGCTATGACCGTCACTATGATATGGGAACGCGGCCCAGTAAGTTCTGTGCTTTTCGCATCGGCTCGGTCTCAACTTGCTACAGCCACCAAGACCCGGACAGGAAGTAACATCACGGCAGAACGGGGCTGTTCCAAGCACTGCATATTCAGCTCAACCCACAATCACTTCTAACGACCAGTTTTCACACTTACCAAAATTGCATCGCTCTATAATTGCCTTTGTTCAAGCACAGCCGAGCAGTGCAGAAGGCATTCATGTCAGTGCCATCGCCCGCGCGGTGGGAGGGGATGCTGTGACAATAAGGTATGCAGTCACGCTGCGTTATCGCCCCATGATGCCTGATCCAACTGTTTAGTAATGCTCTCGACAAATTGACGGATGATGGAATCGTGTACTCTACCGGCGATGAATCCCATTTCGCGCTCTGTTGAGTGAGGAACACATGCCAGAGTTATTGACACTGTATGGACATTCTCTTGTATCGCCAATACTTGCAGCCCGGCATGTGGTCGGACTGTTGAGGACTGGTTGACAGTAAACAGTTGACAACACTGCCAAGCAGTGTACTACGGGCATGTCTCGCTGTAGCAAATTCATCTCATCATGTCTGATCAACATTGCAGTGAAGAACCCATTATCATTTCTTGCTTCACTCCGCCTGTAGATGATGCCTGGGGGAAAATTCATCCTATGACAATCTCCCAAGTCCTCTCTGAGGACAACCCTTTGATGATGGAGGGGAAAAATGTTGCAGCTGTAAGCATACTGGGGAAGTTGAGGGTTGATAGTAGATTTGAACTGTATTGCAGATTTCACTTGTTGCTCATGTAACAGGTGTAAACATAAATGCAGCAAGAGCATCCTTTGTGCTTGAAGATGGAACAGGCAAAATATATGCTGAAAAAGACTTCATTAATTTGATTCATCAGGTAGGATTAGAGGCAGAGGCAGTAGAAGTTGCTCAATACATGGCCTTGTGAGTCTGTCATTATAAATGTTAGGTAGATCAACAATGATCTGTGTTTTCAAGTGAGCACACCTATGTTGAGATTATGGGGTTGCTAAAGAAGAACAACTTCAAAAGGATTCAGATCAAGTCTATTCATCCAGTCCATGGCTACCATCAAGTCATGTATCACATTTTGAATGTGATCCATAGCAAAATACTCTCTCAACAATGCAAGCAGGTGGGCTAGCTATTTTTAGTGGTACAAGGCTATTTATACCCTTGGATCAGCCATACAACCTTGTTCAAGACTTTGGATCCAAAGAGAATTCTGTTTCCCATCCAATCCTTCCCAGTACATTCTCACCACAAAGGCATCAACCATATGCTACCCTTAAGCCACTTGAAAAAGCTATCATGAAGTACATGAATTGCTATAGGGACCACCTTATTTCAACTATAGAGCTGGCACAAGCAATCCAGGCATCACAAGGATGTACAGAAGTTGAATTCAGGTGGAGTTTTCTCCAACTGCAAATTGGAAATGTTGACAATCAAAGAATCATCTCAGACTTGCTTTTCAGGTGCTGCTCTCAGAGGCTTACCTTACAAGCCCACTTGATGATGGATATGTGGTTGTGACACCCAGGCACTAGGGCATTTGCTTGGTTGTATGAGAGATGCCATTTACTTTTTGAAATTATTCACCCTATTATAGTGATGAGAAAAGGATGAAGCAGTAAGTCTTGTTTAATGAAAAACTGGCAGTCATCAATGCAAGGTAAAATAATAATGTTCAATGTACACGAGGACTGATGCTAGATGGTACAATGTTCTAAGTAATTTGGGATTAGCGATGTTTGTACTTGGCCTCATTTTCGAGTCGAATGTTAGGGTCCAGGGTATTATGGAGTCCCATAAGGGTCTGGCTGACTGCCTCAGAGGCACCAATCATAGGTTTCAAAACCGCAATCGGAACTGCGCGTACAACAGCTCTGACCACTCCCTAGCGAGTGAAGACGATAATCCCAAAGTCAGTTCAGATATCGAGACCACCTTCCGCCACCCACCTCATCGCCAGATCTCTCGTATACCTCCATAGGCACCGCAAGTATAGTCTGAGCAGCAGAGTGCAGATTTCTTTGCAAACTACGGTAAGCCGACTGTACACCTTCTTTGAGGCCAGCGGGCTGAGCGGCATAACGACTGATCAGGTCATCATCCGAGCCTTCTGTATTCTCGCTCTCGTATGGTATTTGGAGGGCTTCAGCGGTAACAGAGCCTTTGAACTGCCCACCTAACACGTTCTCGGCTTGCTCCAGGATTACCTGCGTACCAGTGGCCAGGCGAGCACCAAGTTTGATTGCCTCCATGGCGGTGGACTGGAAAAATGCCTTGGTACCTTTTTGTACCCCACGAACTATGCGTCCGTCCTTCTTATATTGTGCAATGGGAAGTAGGATAAGGTCTGCAACTCCCGATCCAACATTGACTACAGACCGAATCGGAGACACACCAGATATGACATCGACGAGCTGTGTAGCCTTTACATCTGGAGTCCAGAGGTCATTCAAGGTGTCAAAGAAACGTGACCACCCGGTGATCTAACAGTACGTTAGTTGGATATCTGTCTTGTTTACGAGCGGACGCACGCCGTGCAGAGTCAGATGTCGCAAAGTCATTTCCGCTCCATCGAAATGGAAAAAGTTCATCAACTCTATCGTTCTGCCATCTCGCAATGCCTTGTAGTCAACGCGTCGAGGTTTGTAATCCAGCTTGATGTCCACGGGAAAAACCTCGGCACGCTCTATCCCAAACTCGTGAGTGGACATGACACAAACGCAGGAAAACTGCTTACGGAAATAAATCGCGTCTTTCTTTTCCCCGTCTTCTGGTACAGAACAATTATCTGGATCTTGAAAGGCAAAGAACTTCTTGAAGAAGTCGAGGGCATCCTGATCAACATACAGCCGCAGGGGTAAAATCTTTGCCTAGGGATAAGATCGGCTATTTCAGCACTGAGTTCTCGATGGACAAAAATTCAGTACTTACGCGAAGTCGTGCTTCTTCTGCGGGATGCGATGAAGAGGGACGCACGCTCAACAGTTCCACTCGTGCCATATTAGAATCGGTTTCCCTGACATTCCCTCGCGAATCCGATCGCATATCAGTGAGGAACTTCTTCCATGTCGATGTCTTGATATGATCAAGGATTTCAAGATCCCTGATCAAGATTAGCGTACGGGACACCAAAGTATCTCGAGGCCGGTAATTGTCGATCTCTGCGTTCAAGCCTTCCAATCGAATTTCAATCGAAGGTCCTTTGGATCGTGTTAGACGCTTTCCATACAAGCGTGTCGACGAAATTTGCGGTCGACCAGGTGAAGTGGGATGGAGGGACTGCCAAGAACTTTCAGTTCCAGTTTCGGCAGAATTAGCGAGTTCTTCATCAATCGCGGCAATGAGTGCGTCTGGATTCATGCTTTCCATGTCTTGTTCGAGTCCAATATGGAACGAATTGAAGAGTGTTGTACTGGTCGCCTCGTCTAGGGGCTCCTGTGTCTGTCCAGTTGCGACTAGCTGACGTATACGTGCGAGCTTCTTGCGCATTTCCTTGACTTCTTTCTCAATCACTTTACGTGTGCGAGGCCAATCAAAGCCATCATGTAAGAAGAGCACTATATCAGAGTTGTGAACCCTAATCCGTAGGGTAGTATCGCTGCGGCTACGTGAAAGTCAGCTGCGTATACGTCATCATCGGCCTCTTACCTGTCTGAATCGCGGTTGGTGTCGGGAGGAATCGTGTCAAAATGGTGTTCAACAAAAGAGAGAGGTCTCAGGATGCGGACAGTTTCGCCGCCAACATTCGATACAATACCGAGCTGACCCGTTGTGGAAGTGTTCTGCTCTTCAATGTCGAAATCTTCAAGGTCATCATCCCTGAGTTCCCGGAGGCCTGCAGCAGTTCCAAAAGATGCGTCCAGGTAGTCCTGGTTGACGGGCAAGTCATCAGATATCATATCTGCTATACTCCCAACTTCGGGGATGAGCTTGAAGGCATGTTCATCCAATGAAGCTATACACCGGAATTTAGCTACACAGTGGGTTTGGACGAATTTCGTGTCACACCGGTTATATCGTGTTTACGACCACCACTGATGGTATTTGGGGTTCTTGACGTTGCGTGAGAAGGGCTTGAACAGATTTTAGTTTAATACCCGCTATCTAGAAGAGACGTACCTGACGTCTGCCTCGATATTTGAGGAATATGTCATGTTGCTTACCAAGCTCGTGAGAGCGCTGATGGTGTCCGCACATAGATGTATTTGGAGGCCAGTTCGTTCGACGACGATCTAAGAAATGTGATTCAGATCATCTCTACGGACCGAAAACATTTACAAACACTAATGCTGGGTGGTACAGCGGCATTATCTGCTCGAAAGTGGAGCTGAGAATGAGAAATCTCCGCGATCAATGCATAACCGGAGTTCTGAACCAGCAGTCAGCAGGCCAGCCATCAGCAAAGAGCCTGCGACTGACCTTCCAGAAGTCAACGGCAAATGAATTTTGATTGGTCCCTACTGATTCGAGTGCATCCTGGATCGAATCCACCAGAAAAAAGTGCGATGACGAAACCCTCAATTTGAATGAGGATTCAGATGAGTTTCCAATCAGTTCTGTCGAAAATTCGGCCTCGCCGAGGTGCAACGCAATGGCTCCAGGATGCCCGAGTGCACGCAAATGAATCGATACATCGACGATGCCGATTGTGAGCTTAGTGCACTCAGATGGTACGACAGTCTCGAATACCTGTGATACTATGTTTATCAGAGTGGACGGATGGATTCAAAACACACACTCCTGGTGGTGCCTTAGCAAATGCAGCGAGATCATTCCCGAAGTTACTATCAAGTGGCTGATGCATCGTAAAACCCCAAAGAGAGAGCCTGAGCCGCGATTCCTTAGCATTTGTTTCTGGGGCTGCGAGAGATGTTATCCTGGACTTCACGGAGTGTTTGGGTGCTGATGACTGACATACGCCTTAATGAATGTGCAAAACCAAGATCTAGTACTCACAAAACTTCGGGTTGGACCCTGTACTAGGAGCAGATACGTTCCTTCACTAGATGTGTCCATGATGTGAAGGTCCATAATCCTAGCGGTGACCACATTCTCATTCTGATCCACTTGCAGCGTCAGAATGATCAAAACGTCATGATAGCGTACACACCCTGCCCTCCGGTTTCAACTCGATCAGTGCGTCAATATTGAAAGCGAATATGTCAAATGGTCGGGCATGACGTGATTCACCATTTCGGGGGACAATAAACCTGAGTAGAGCTGATGAAAGTGATATAATTGCTTTCTTTTTTCTGGCGAAGGAAAACTTGCCTTCCGTAATGCCAACTTTCACCACGGTTTCACCGGTACTTTGCGCACTGGAATTTTCCACAATTCTATCATCGGTATCATCAGTTGCACTGCGCCTCGACTGGGTGAAGTAGTGGCTTCCGATCAGGCTCGGATTGTGACTCGGGACAGTCCCAATTACACTCTTGGGATCTGCGAAGTTCCGTCCAATTAGTTGAGCCACATCATCTGCCCAACACTGAAGCCCGTCGAGTACGGCTTTCTCCATGACCAGGTTTACCAGAGGAATGTCAACCGACATTGACATCTTGCTCGAAGGGCTCAAAGGCTTGCCTGATGATTTCTTCGCTATGTTGGGTCTTCCGAGCACGACAGAGAGAGGCAATGTATCTGGTACGGTTTCCGCGGCCAATAGCAGACTCGTATCGTGCCCAACATCCTTAGGCAGAAAACCAAGTGTCAAAATAGTGTGGGCCACATTATCGCCAACCAAGGAGTAGGCAGCGAGTATCTCCTGCAAGTATACGCTCAGGATTACATTTGAAACCTTGTCGCCCGAGCACGGCGATAGCGGTTTCGTCTCTTCTGAAAACCTGAGACGAGACTTGGTGGAAAGAGAATGGTTGGAAATTGTCAAACCACGGAGGTCAAATAGCATACAGCCAGACCGCAATGAGTGGGAAGGCGGTGGAAGACAGCGTAATTCCACCCGGATCATTGTGCATATCAGGCGGAGGCTGAAAGGAGTGTCACTCGGGACTGTTTCCTAAAAATTTTTCAGTGAAGAGAGTTAAAAAAAAAAAAAAAAAGTACCAACCTTCCGCGAGGCTGAGTGTTGCCGAGAAGATTTCAGTTTTGCAGTCTCTGTGTGACGATAATTCACGCCGAGGCTGAGGTCTTCCAAAATGACTGCCTCGAGTCGTCTTCTCTCGTCTTCTCTCTCTCTCGCACGGGCGGATATTTGTTGGAGTTGCATATCTGCATCTACGTCGTCCTCGCTCGCTTCTCCGAAACTTTGTTGACGAAAGGTTTCACATCCCATGTATGTTGCTTTCCTTGGCATGAAGATCGTGGCCGACGCGATGTCCTCAGCGAACTGCATAAATAAGTTGTCGTTGAAAAGCATGCCAAGATCGAAGAAGAAGTGCAGTGGTGCCACCCTAACATCCACAGTGCCTGAACTTCTACTAGACGAGGGCAGCGCCAGCCGACCGGAAACTTCGACGGCAGGGGGCAGTGATAGTTTATGTCCCGCTTCAGATAAGGGGCTGGAGATGAAAGGATTCGGAGAACCGGGCAAGTCAGAAGGTATTTGGGATGGTGTGTGTAGCCTGTCCACTTTCCCAATTGCAGCTCGATTTCTCGAACGCCATGTTGACAGCTTCGCTGAGCCTCTCTTGAACTTCTCTTGTGTCCAATCAACTACCTCGAACTCAGGAAGTTGGATATCCCCTGGTCTCTCCAAGCTGAGCGAAGGACGATAGTGGCGAGCAACATTTAACATGGGTAAGTTAGGGTCGGTTATGAGTATTGGCGCTGCAACCTGTGAATCGTCCGCGGAAGAAACAGCGTGGAAAGCAAACAATGAGATGTCCGACATGACCATTTTTGCAGATATAGGCTGGTTCACGGGCACGGAAGACGAAGCTTGTGGTACACCAGACAGCGATAATTCGGACGAGGGTGTAAAGAGCTGGATGGAGACGGAAATATCGTCGAGGAACAGTCGGATGTAGGTACGAGGTAGTCTTGGTGGCACAAGAGGTCGTTCATAGAAAGCGTGGAGAGAGAACCCTTGGCCAGTCGCCAATTCCGGAAGGGCGATTATCACGATTCCGCGAAGAACAACATTCGCTTCCAAGCCCACCGCAGTACGAGGAAGTTCCGACGATACCTCTTTGCATGAGACAGATGAAGGTGTGGGAGCCTTAGATACACATGCATCCACGATGTCCAGTAGCACGCGTAAATGATCAGAACGAAAAGCGCATGCAAGTGTTCCAACCGTGACAGACAATCGGAGGGTCTCTTGCTCAGGCTTGTCGCGAACGATATCTTCTGCGCCGGACGAGTGATCGCCACCAGCTTGGGAGAATTGCTTAGAAGGCTGCATGCGAGGCGAGGGGGTTTGCAATGAAAACAGTATGGGCTCCGAACCGAAGGAAAGCAGAATATCCTCGACAGAGTCCTGAAACAGCACTGGTATCCGAGTGCGTGGACGAGCTCGCCCAACGTTAGCAATATTATCAGTGATTTGTGGAGCGGAAAGCGACGTTTGGGAAACATCAACTTTGGCAGGTTGTGCATGTATCGTGGAAACAGCACTTTGATACATGCTGTTCGAAGTGGACGACAGATGCGGGAAGCTAGGAGGAAGCATGGCAATTGACTGTGACATCATAAGCTGAGTATCTTCGTCTAGAGAAGACGATGATGAATTGTGTGATAATTGATTGACCAATGGGTGGTGGTGCCGCGGAGAGGACTTGCAAGAAGTGAGGGAATCTGAGGATAATGTGCTTGTAGCAGTTGGAGAGTGGAGGACGACATGTAAATTCCGCGATGCCACCGTCAGCCCAGAGATCGATACGGTACGAATTTGTCCGCAGTGGTCATTTCCATCTCTTCCAGACCCCGACTGGAGATCACTATTTGTCTCCGGAGAGGGACCGGGCTCGGTGTGATATGTTATCTCTGAAATGGAAAGTGTGAAGCTGGCACGCCCAGGATAAACAATTGTGACCTTGGTATCCACCGCCGTAAATTCAAATTTGGCAAGGATTCGCTCGATGAGAGTGGCGAAAACAGAAACACCTGCAGGATCGTCATCTCCATGGGGACCCTTGAGTGCTTCTTCATTACTGGAGTTATATCCAGACGGGTTGAAGCCTCCAGGTAGGTTCTCACTCTCATCCGCAAGAGGTAACGGGTCAGCGGAGGGTTTGAGAGTTTGTCGTAGAGTGACCCCCTCCTGAGGTGTAAGCTGGTCATGGATGAAAGTCTCGGCAACGGAAAGCACTGAATCGGCAAGTTTTGAGCTGCTAAGAAAAAGTGGTGAAGCAGGTGATATGAATTCTTCTGGTGTTATATGAAAAGTGAGATTGAGAGACTGGACATGAACGCCAATACTGGAAGAGAGAGGGTTTGGAAACGGAATACGAGCGGTGACTCCGGATATGAAACCGTCATACAAGGAGACCGGAAGCCCTACGAGTAATTGATTGATCACCTGGAGAGACATTGTCAGGTGCACACCAGGAGGACGGCAGCGGCGGGCTTGCCTGTCCATCTAGTTCTAAATCTTTCACTTGAATAATGCCAGAACCAAGCTGAGACTCTATTTGATGGAGATCAAGTTGACCTGGCTTGAGAAAATGGCCTAGAGTTCTCTTCAGGAGAAAGGAAAAGAAGCGTCGTTGGATATTGGAGGGTACTGCGAAATCAAACGCAGGAAGACCCGAAAACCACGAGGAGTACCACGAAGACATGGTAACTTGTAGTTCAATCCGACATGTCGCAAGTAAAGAACGGTGGTAGAGGTAGAGGCTCAGCGGTGGATGCTCAGCTGAAGGGACAAGGCGGGTTCCAAGACGTACACTAATAGGTATTCATCTAATATGGACAATAGCCCCTCTCTTTCAGGCTCAGCTCTCGCGGCTACAAGAACTAATTGTAATCTGCACTTGCTCTAGTAGAGAAATAGAGGCGAATGTCAGTCCACGTCCATACACATGGATTGTCCATCTCCAAAGATGAGGGTACTCCGGCTCTTGGCTGGTGCCTTGATCTTTTCCAAGACTTTCTCGGTGGATGTAGATTCCACCGCGATTGGTTCCACAAGTTTGACAGACGTCGACTTGGCTGCCAGCCTCTTCGCCCGGTGTGCACGTTGCTTTTCCCGAGCAACCGCCATTCTATTGGACCGCAACTGTGGGTGACTGCATGGCCAGGCAAGCAGCTGAAGCCTACCTTTGCTTCCAAAATGTATGCTCCCGACGTTGCTTGATCTCCCCAATCCGCTTCATCGCCTTGATCGTAGTCTGCACCAACTCGCGATCGTAGCGGACTGGAGTATTTCTGCGCTTCTCGAAATCAATTGTAGCGTCCTGAGACCGTGTAAGATGGGTATTCAGAGACAGAGACATTGCGCTTGTCATTCTCACAATTGTCATCTCCTTGCCAGCTGCTTTGCGGAAAGCTTTTGTCCACCGTACCTTGCGTGGATTGCGTTTCATTCTAACCGCCTCAGTCATTGACACAGGCAAGGAGCAACGAAAACTAACTTGAAGTTCTTGTGACACCTGTGGCCGAATGAGTGTGAAGGCAACCTCGATGACCATTGTACTTACTTGGAAGTGCAAAAACGAAAGACTTTGGCGTCATTGCGAACAAACGCTGTCCCTGATGCAAATCAAACCTCGATTCTTGACTTTCTGTCAGTGTTTCCTCACCGTGGCCAGGGTAGACGTTTGTCGAGCAGAAATAACACTTTTCGATACGCATGCTTTTCGGAGAGGAGTCGTCGTGGGAATCAGCGGTCAGTGCTGCTTATTAATGCAGCGGGCCGGTCACGCCAACGAACATGGGTCAGCTTGACCACATGTACAACTTGGGGTGCGTTCGTATCCGCAACTCATTGGATGTAATAAACAAATATATAGGACGATGTCATGGTTGACATCTCGAAGTCGACTTGAGCAAGTTGGATACTCCACGATGTCCATCGAGAGCACACGATCGACCATCGATGCCACAGTGAGGAGAGCGTTGTCTGTCCTAGTCAGCCTCAGAAGGCCTGTACGAGAAGAGGTAATCAGAGCGTACTTCTAGGTCGCTACTCTTGTGTGAGGTGTCCTCTTCGGGCAGCATTGAGACACTCCTTTTCCAGACCGCTCAGCCAAACAACGTCGATGCCAGCATCCTTCAACTTTTGTGCGCCCTCACACTTGACGAAGTCATCCGGCTCGCGTACTCCGATGATGCATCTTTTGACCCCTGCTTCGATGAGTGCATCCGCACACGGCTGAAGACCTGATGTCCTGATAGAGCAAGGTTCAAGCGTGGTGTAGACGTCGGTGTGCCGCAGAAGGTCCTCGATGGATGGGATCGCAGACGCCGAAGGAAAGAGAGTCGCCAAGTGTGACCTTGAAAGACCAAGTGCCTTTGCCAGGGCATTCGCTTCTGCGTGTGTGTTACCAGGCAGCTCTCTGGAATAGCTCGTGGACAGTGTGACTGGCTCCATGCCCGGCACACGCACTACCAGAACACATCCAACACAAAATGCTGTTTGCACGGGGACGCAACCGTCTGATAATGCTTCGGTCAGGGCTTGCCGCATGAAAATTGTGTGTTCCTCCTCAGCGACTCGTCGAGTGTCGTTCATAGTGGACCAGAAATCCAGCGCGAGATCGTTGATGATTACTAAGACAAGCAGGAATTTGTGGCTCCGTCGGCAACTTCCGGGTCTCTCGACAACTCTGCAACGACGTCAACGAGCTGGTTCATTAGTGACCACTATGTCGTCCCCACCTATGGTTCCTTCAGATAGGCTCATCGACGACGACGAGATTATGGGTAATCCTCATCCCGAAGATGACGATGTGGACGCAACAATGGCGGATGGCGGTGTGTCAGATGATAGTTCAGAAGAAGCAGAGGACGACGAGGAGGAGGAAAAGCGAATCAGAGAAGGATTCATTGTCGACGAAGATGAGGAGGAGGACCAAGAGGAAGAGGAGCAAGAGCGACGGAGAAGAAGGAAGCGGCGGAAAAGACGCCATCGGAGACACGGTAAGCTCCTGTCCTCAATGTTATGTCGGTGAGATTTACTCCCGGACAGAGGAGCAAGAGGAGGCTTTGGAAGAAGATGACCTGGAGCTTCTGGAGGAGAACACAGGCACATCGTTCAGAAATCGTCTCACACGTCTTCGTCGTGGCCGTGAAGGTGTTTCTCCCCCCGTCGCGTCTTCCTCTCGGCGGAAGCAAGTAGTCGAGTCCTCTGAGGATGATCTCGATAACGACGATGATCTGCCGCAGGTTCAGGACATTCAACGCATCTGGGATGACGAGCGGACAGGTGCTGGCCGAGAAGATGAAGAAGATATGGATGACTTCATCGATTATGAGGACGAAGAAGAAGGTGCTGGCGCTATGGACGAGCAAGAACGCGAGGAGAGACGCAAAGAGAGAAAAAAATTGGAACGCCAACGGAGGAGGGCGATGGGCTCCCGACCGGAGCTCGCAGGCATCGATGCCAAGTGAGTCTAGGATTCGTCTTTGTACCAGTCCTTTAATCATCTGTCTTAGCGCTTGGGATGAAATTCATGATGTATTCGGTGATGGTCATGAGTATGATTGGGCGTTAGAAGGCGACGACGAAGCAGAGTACGAGGAGCGACTCAAACCTGAAATGAAATACCAGGATGTTTGTCCCATCTTTGATCCCTCTCTGGCCAGGGTTGACACTCACCATTTATCAGGTCTTTGAACCTTCGGAAATACGTGCCCGGATGCTTACGGAAGACGACGATCTGATTCGGGCACAAGATATACCGGAGCGCATGCAACTCGCCACGTCTTCACTCTCGCCCAATGCAACCCTATCCCTTCACCAGAACCTTACAGAAGCGGATATCGATGATGCTGCCACTTGGGTAACATCGCGATTGTCTAGTCGCAAAACTAGGGACTTTTTTTCTCCCGATGGGCCGTATCATGCATACTCTCAAGCCCTGGTCCTGGCAGTCTCATATGCTCTGCGCTTTCTTTTTGTCCACGAGTTCGAAGTTCCGTATATCTGGACACACAAGCGGGATTACATCTCGTACTTCAACCCTCAGGAGATGCGCGCCAGGATTGAGCTCATCAGCTTGTCTGAGCTGTGGAGGATATACACTCTTGGCCAGAAGTATCGTTCTCTACTTGACCGACGGAATGCCCTCCTTGCTTCCTACACTCGACTCAATATAGAAGATGAATACTTTACGTTGTCTATCCGGCCTAAGATCGAATGTGTCGAGATGGTTGCGGATACAACCGAGTGGTTGTCTATGAAATACAAGGTGAACAAACAAGACTCTTTCGACTTCCACTTCCACGACGATGAGGAGCTCGATCGTAAGCGTAAAACCCCGAGTCGGATCTCCGCATATGAGGTTGCGAAGAGGAGCATTGTTGCCAAACTGGCTGATGTGGGTTATTTTTCCATGGTTTGTTTACCCTCGTATTGAATTCTTCTTAGGGTTTTGGCATTCGTCCCCATGAAGTGGTGCAGAATTTCGTATCCAACGATCGTCCCAATTTTGTTGAAGACCAAGAGTTGAATCCGATCGCTTTCGCTGAGCAATTCACGACCCCCGAGTCTATTGTGTCACAAACACCTGAGGAGGTACTACGGCGCGCCAGGATGATTCTGGCCACCGAGCTAGGCAAAGATCCCTTACTCCGCCAAGCCATGCGAGACCTTTTCAGAATCGAGGCGCAAATATCGGTTCAGCCTACCGACCGGGGTGTCAACAAAATTGATGAACATCATCCGCATTTTGTTCGTTGCAATTAAACTTTTTTTCCTAATCTGCCGCTAACCAACCAACCAAACTTTTCCCAGAACTTCAAATATCTTCACCACAAACCTATAACTCAGATGCTGGACAGTGCACAGTTCTTGCACATTCTAGCTGCCGAGACCGAGCTGTTGGTGACTGTTTCCATTTACCTAACCAACGAGGCCAAGGCCAGGTTCGAGCGCCAGCTCAATGATGCATTTGCTTCGGACAGCTACAGTGATATTGCTAGGTCATGGAATGAAGAACGGTCTCGTGTGGTTCAGGAGGCGCTAGAGTGCCACCTTATTCCAATTGGCACCAAATGGGCTAGGGAATGGTTGCGGGAAGAGGTTGAGGATGCTTTGGCAATCCATTGTGGTAACAAACTCAAAGAGGTATAATATCCCTTCTCACGGCCGCCTTGTAGTATTTTTAACTGACATCGTTTAAGCGCATCGATGTTGCCGCTTTTGTTACCGGAGACGCACAACCTGGATACACCCCCTCTGTGCTCACTATCTCTTGGGGAAAGGGAGACCCTCAAAAGGATGCCATCACTCTTGTCCTTCTGGATGAAATGGGTAGACTGCGTGAACAAGTCAAACTCGATAACTTGGTCGATCGCGATTATCATGACGAATTCACCGACTTGCTCAAGAGGCGACGGCCCGACGTTATAGTCGTGGGAGGTTTCAGCATGGCAACGACCAAGTTGTCCTCTCGAGTCAAAGAAATCGTCAGTGGAAAGACCCCTAGCATGGATGCTGAGGGCAATATCCCTGGTTGGGGAACGGACCCAACTAACGAGCAAGTCTTTGATATCCCCGTAATTTACCTCAACGATGAAGTCGCCCGAATTTATCAGCATAGTAAACGAGCTACCGAGGAATTTAGCACGCTCTCGCCCATTGCAAAGTACTGCGTTGGTTTGGCTCGTTATGCCCAGAACCCCTTGAATGAGTATGCAGCCCTAGGTCCTGACATCGTCGCAATCTCGCTCGAAGATGAAGACCAGCACCTTGTGAGTTTTCTGATTTTGTAATATATGGTCATGGACTAATGCTGGCTTAGATTCCGAAGGAGAAATTGTTGTCTGCACTCGAAAAGGCTTTAGTCGATGTGACGAATAAGATTGGCGTTGACATCAACCGTGCAGTAACAGACTCCTATTACCAACATCTTCTGCCCTTCGTGTGTGGACTTGGTCCACGTAAAGCACAGGTCTTGGCCAGAAAAATAGCGTCGATCGTACGTTTTGCTAACTACATCCACATTACTATTCACCCACCACTCTGTTTAGGGAGGGAATCTTGTTAATCGCGATCAGTTTATTAAGTCTGGTCTGCTGACTACGAAAATCTTCCTCAACGCAGCAGGGTTCCTGCGGATCTCTCACGACACAGAATTAAAACCCACAAAAAACCGTCACACAGATGATGATGTACAAGATCCATTAGATGATACTCGCATTCACCCCGAGGACTACGAGCTTGCGCGAAAGATGGCAACCGATGCCCTTGAGCTCGACGAGGAAGATGTTCATGACGAACACCCGTCGCATGTTGTAGCTCTCATCATGCAAGATGGTGACAATGAGAGAAAGTTGAACGAGCTCAATCTTGACGAGTTTGCCGTCAGCATGTACGAGGCCAATGAAGACCGCAAGCGCCATACTCTAAATGTCATTCGCGAAGAATTGCTCAAGCCATTCGTAGAGCAGCGCGCGCCGTTCCCTCCCATGCAATCGTGGGATGTGTTGACCATGCTCAGCGGCGAAACACCTCGAACCCTTCGCATGGGACTTATTATCTCCGTTCTCATTGTACGCCTAGACAAGAGTTCGGTAACGGTACGGCTCGATTCCGGCATTGAAGGTATCATCAACATGGAATACATGTCAGATATGGGCAATGTGATCCCTCAAAACGTTGTCAAAAAGGGTCAAGCACTACAGGGTGTCATAGTGGACGTTAAACTCGAACTTCCTGCTGACCAATTCTATGTGGAACTGTCAATTCGTTCCTCCGACTTAAATCAAGGAGATGGTCTCTTCCGTCGCGTCAAACGCGATGAATATTGGAACACCCAACAGTACGAACGTGATTTGGAGTTGCAGGCCAGGAAGAAGAGAGCCGAGACTGATCGGACGAGACGAGTCATCAAGCACCCCAACTTCCATAACTTCAACGCAGGGCAAGCAGAAAACTACCTGGATAAGCAGCAACGTGGAGATGTTGTGATCAGGCCATCTTCGAAGGGTGTCGACCACCTCGCTGTGACATGGAAGGTTGATGACAAGTTATATCAGCATATAGGTACGCACTGCTGCCGCCGCAGATTTTCATAGGAATGCTACTTTTCCACAGACGTTACCGAGATCAATACGGGGCAGGGTACAGTCTTGTTCGTCGATGATAAACATCAGTATGCCGATCTCGATGAGTTGATTGTCAACCATGTCCAAGCCACCGCTCGGAAGGTCGAGGAGCTGATGGCACACGAAAAATTCAAGCAAGGATCTGAAGACGAGCTTCGTAAGGCTTACCTAGTTCTCCGTGTTTCAATGGTGTTTGTGCTGTATTGTAGATCTTTCCTTGAAGAATTTCGTTGCAGCCAACCCCGCAAAAAGCATCTACGGATTTACGTTGAACCGCAAGAAGCCCGGTCATTTCAATCTTTGCTTCTTGGCGAATAAGAACTCTACCGTCCAGACTTGGGTATGTATTTCTGGACCTCATAATAATCTATTATTTACCGTTTGATAGCCTGTCCGCGTGACTCCAGAATCGTACTGTCTGTTTGAAGCAGCTGTCGCGGGTGTGCCGGAACTGTGCGATGCATTCAAAGTTAGGTGAGGCCATGGCGTAAAATAGTGATATTGGTCTCTTACGCAATGTCTAGACATCTGCACCAGTCACAGAGCTTGGGTGCAGCCGGCGCAGGAGGCAAGACACCGTACGGTGCAGGTGCTCGCACACCAGCTCGCACACCGGGCCATACGACGCCTGGCCATCTATCCGTTCGTCAAGTTACTGGTCGCACGCCAAATCCTTATGGTGGCCAGACCCCTGCAGTCGGATTTGGTGGAAATGCACCAACGAGTTATGCCATGCCAGCATCCCAACCCCTGGGTTATCAAACACCATCTGCATTTTCACGACCTCCAGTAGCTCAACCCTCACCCGTTCCTCCTGGGATGAACCCACAGCGCGCTGCCATGATCCAAAATTCTAATGGTTGGAGCACAGGTGGTTGGTAGCCCTTGGTGCTCTCGCGTTGCTCATCACGACCTCTGGTACATTACGTTTGATGTAAAGTATTTTTGCATTATCTCGACAGGGTGCAATGGACAAATCATGGCTACCAACTAATGATGCTAGGCTCTTGATCATCATACTAATCATATTTGTCGGTTCAAGTACTTGCACCCAGCGAGACTTTACGGGGAAGATTTGAAAACACCAAAATGTTGTGGGACTCTGGCAACTTGAGTGAAGCCATCAATCTTGTAAGTGACATGCCAGCTTTTATCCTCGTACTAGATGCTTGTACTGTACTTGTTTGCTCTCACAAATCCGTCAAACAAACATCTTCCGTGTCTTTTGTCCACTATTACTTCTCGCGGATGAACAGCGGAAATGTTGCGCCGTTCAACAAGCGGACTTGTGGTCCCTCGAAGCTACTCGTGGGAGGGCACTGCAGTTCCAAGAGTGAGTTGCGCACGAGTTTTTGCACGCAAACCATACATGCAGCAAACGGCGTTTGTTGTGACGGTACGTGATGTTGAGGAGAGAGGCGAGGGATCTCTGCGGAGGTGGATCGACAAAAAATTCACTGCGTACAAGTATACGGTACTGTTCATGGTGGACAGTGGCAAAGAGTACATTCGCATCGTGGCCAAATTCGAGATAGAGGTCACCAGTTGCATTTGTAAGGTCGTCGTAAATAGCACGTTTCATATGCCTTGGTCGACCTGAACTTTGTGCAGCCTGAACTCACCGCTCAACGAGTAAGATGTGGGCCGGGATCTCTTCTGGATGTAAGCCCGCTGGCACGGTCGACGAGGAGACCATGCTGTACCACGGGGACTGGTTACGAGCCACAAGATGGAATAGGCGTGCACACAAGTGTCGTTCGCGGAGAAATCAAGTGCGACGCATTGAGGTGGCCACGGATAGTGTGAAACAGGCTCTGTGACAGTACGCGTCTTTTCTCGTTTTTAACAACGGTCGAAAAGCTCATGACGGCCCGCTGTGGTTAGTAGTTGGCCTGCTGCAGTGGAGCGGTGCATCGACTAGCTCGAGAATGGAGGGTGCGAGCCGGCAACGCCCATCCAAACCGGTTCGTGGCTCCAACCATGTCCAACAACAGCGAGATCGAGATGGACGACCTGCACGAAACCAAGTCCGCTTCGGCCGAGCACCCAGGGACTGTCCAACGCGCCGACGACGGATCTATCTCAGTTTGGGCGTGGACGTCGGCGCTCATGTTCGTGACATGTCGCCCATGTCCCTCTCTCGCTGACCGAGCTTTGCCGCAGACTTGCACTGTTCTCCATGTGTCTTCTGGCATTCCCTCGTCTCTTGCTTTTCTTGGCAGAGCCGTCCGGCGGGCGAACAGCCTTGACGGCACTGGAGAAATACCTGGCCCTCTACCTGGGCATCGTCCTCGGCACACTGGCCGTCTCCGTCGTCGCACTGGTGCGCTTTGTCAGATCGCCTGTGGCGTGGCCTGACGTGCTTCAAGTTGCCAAATGAATGGCCCACCGGTCGCCTGCCCAGCACAGATCCAGGCTGCCATCCGCTTTTGAGGCCGCTGACAGCCGCGTCCCTTGTCATGGCGTTGCTTTCCTATGACAACAGCTCCGTCGGGACACTGACGACAACAGTGTTCTTGGGCTCCAGTGTCGTGGGCCTGACCGGGTTGTGGATGGTACGTTGCTCCGTCTTGTCCTCCATGTGGGTCCAATTGGGTGATTCAAAAATCCAAAGCTTGTCTTTGCGGGTCCACCAGCGATCTCTCGCAAGACTGGCGCAGACAAGCACACTTCTGCCTTTCTATTTGGCAACAAAAGTGCTGCCTCCGTGAAGAAGAGACTCTGGAAAAAAAAAGGCCCCCCGTCCAGCTTGAAGTAGGCGTTCATTACGCCATACTCCCCGGATCATCCTTCACGCTTGCCCTACCACGGGACATCCCTACCTTTGAACTTAACCTTGTCTGTGTGCCATAACGTTGCATGTCTTTATTTAGACCGTAGCAAATTACACGCCCTGTCATGTGCACATGCCAGCCATCCTATCAGAGGGCTAGCGACCAGCGCCGTTACCCATCCCCATCATCTTGAACATATCTCCGAGATTAGGCATCCCCCCGCCCATCCCCGGAAGTCCACCTAGTCCACTGCCCATCTGGCTCATCATCCCTGTCGAAAGCGGTGAGCATGAGCATGCAACGGACATGACAGGGGGGAATAAACTACTTTGCATCTCCTCCATGTCGAGCTGATCGCCTCCCTGACCTTGCATCATGGCCCTCATCATCTCCTGCATACCGCCACCGCTTCTCAGTTGCCGTTGCATTTGTTGCAACATACCCGGAGGCATTGCACGCTGTGTCCATGTCAAAACACAATCCACCTAGGGGCGACACAACGCCACGGACCTGCATGGCTTGTATCTGCGCGGGGGTCGGCATGCCATTCGCGCCACGACCACGACCACCTGCTGCATTCTGCATCTTTTGCATTGCTTGAAGCCTACCAGCGGACGGGACCGGACGGTTAACATTATTACGCGAGGACCATGCACCATGACCCACCATCCGTTCTTTCCTCCGGCTTGTTTGGCCATATTGGCCATCATCCGATATTGGCACAACAGCTCTTCAACTTCTCGCACCGTTGTTCCGCTTCCTTTTGCTACTCGCGTGACCCTCCACGTCAAGCCCGCTGGCTTGCCGTCTTTACCCATTTCCATAAACATGCACCCATCCGAATCCAGTTCCGCGGCGGACATGCTGTCTGTAATATAAATCATGCGTTTCATGCGCAACGAACCTTCTTCGTCCGAACCGGCTAGCATCTCCTGTGGGAGGCCCGGGATCATCGATGCGATCTTGCTGATAGGACCCCTGAGAAGCAACGCAGAATCAGCGGTGACGGATGAAGAAAGTGGAGCGGAGCGAACATGTTCATAACATTTTGAATTTGTTCTCTCCAGTCCCTTATGCTAAGTTTGCCTTCTTCGAGCTTCTTCGCCATCTCCTTTTGCTTGTCGGGGTTTTGGGCGACCAAGTCTTGCATATGCTCCATGAGACCCTGCATGTCACCCATACCAAGCAATTTTGATATGAATGGTTGTGGCGAGAACCGATCGAGGTCGTATAGATGTTCCCCCACACCAAGGAAGATTATTGGTGTTTTCGTCGCAGCAACGCTTGTCACGATCGCGTGTTAATATGTCAGCAGGGAGGAAGATCGTTGCACACACGCAGAGATGGCTCCTCCACCCTTGGCGTGCCCATCCATTTTCGTGACGATGATTGCGCCGAAATCTGCACTCTCCTTGAACGCGCGGCTCTGCGCCTCCGCGGCCTGCCCTGCAAGACGTGAGCGTAAAAAACAAACTCAAGTTGCAAAAGCACACAAACCTATACTAGCATCGAGAATGAGGACTGTCATGTTCGGCTTGACGGCTTCACTGATCTGGACCATTTCCTGGAATAATTCGGATTCCTGTTTGTGCCGACCAGATGTGTCCACGATGATGACCTCGAAACGTTCTTTTTTAAATTTGGCAACACCCTGTGCTGCTATGACGACTGGATCAGTCTCGGTGTACGATCCAAAGTAAGCTACTTTGGCCTTTGTCGCCGATTGTCGGGTTTGATCGAAGGCCCCCGCACGGAAAGTGTCGGCACAAACGATACATGACTTGAATCCCCTCTTCTGATAATATACCGCGAGCTTCGTGCACGTCGTAGTCTTTCCGTTACCCTAGAGCACGGTCGAATGGGAGATTCCTACGGACGAGTCAAGCATACCTGGAGGCCGACGGCCATGATCACGTTTGGTTGGCCCTTCTTTGGCTTGAACGGTTCCACTCCAGGATCGACTAGGTGAACGAGCTCGTCGAACACGGCCTGATGGCCGGGGAATGAGTGTTGCATATGAACGACCCGACCAGGAGAGCCACCTTTTGCATGACATGTTTCCGGTTAAGGTCTTTGGACTTGTCAGAACCGTCCCATGCCGCCTTGACCTTTGCCTTGACCTTCTGTCTCAGGGTGGCGACGAGCTTCACGTTGACGTCGGACTCGAGGAGCGCAGCGGTGATCTCTTTGAGCGTGGCGTCCAGCACCTGTGAACGTGTGCGGGATGGTAACCAGGACTCGTGTCTCGTCGACGTACCTTTTCGTCCACGACCGGCGCACGACCGAGGGACGAAAGGGCGGCGTTGAGTTTGCGTCCCAAATCTGCGAGCACCATGATCGTGGACGCCGCTGCACAAGGCACCGTGCGAACTCTGCCTGATCGACCCGCACCTCGACATGGCGCACAGCGACTCCGAGGGCGAGACGATCGACGACATCGAATTCGATGGCACGAGCGACGGCGACGGCGATGGCGACGAGGACAACGACAACGACAACGAGATAGACGAAGCCCTGCTCGGTGCGCTCGAGGCCGGCGTAGACGACGTGACGGAAGTAGACGACGTGCGTGTTCTACACCCCCTCGTCCTTTGCATGGACTGACATTCGTACAGGAATCGCGCTCAGAGGACTCGGACGAGGAAGACGACGAGGAAGAGTCCGAGCCGTCCATCGAACCGACGATCGACACCGGCTTGGAGCCGTCTTCACCGCCAGCGCAGGTGCTCACAGCGACACCGCGTTCGCCGTCGTCTACGCCGGAGTTGTCCCGAGGTGCTGTTCTTCTCTCTTGCGCGCCACGTCCTGTAGCTCAGTTACGTCCCCGAATCAGTCGTCCCACAAGTGAGACCAAGGTCGCCTTCTCCGGCCGAAGTTCGCAAACGTATGCTGGCCTTCCCGTTCAGCCGCAAACTACCTAGATCTTTCACGGTGGAAGCTATATGTGCTCTTCCTCACCCTGTGCCCACCCATTCACTAGCTTCGTCGTTTTGCATGTCACATCTATTGACCGGCTCGGATGATGGCTATATCCGCGATTATGACATTTTCGCTGCCGTCAATGGCAAGGTTACTTTGACCGCTCCCCAACGCCACCACTGCAATGTCGTTGAGGGGAACATGAAGTCCGGACAAATACGGTGTTGGTGGGAGAACCCCGATCTCGTCAACTTGCAAAATGGGTATCCCCAAGGTAGTGAGACCACGGTGTCCCCGGTCTACAGCATGGCTATGCATTCTGATGCACTCTGGGCACTCGGTGGAACTAGCGTAAGTGCACTTTATCCTCGCTATCACAGTGAATGATTATGCAGCGCCGTTCCCAGCGCGGTCACATTAATTTATTTACAGTTCGACACGATCCTGGTCGGTTGGCATATGTGCTGCAAGGTCACCGCGGCCCCATTTCTGGGCTTTCAATTGACCATGACGAAAAGGGTTTCTTCAGTGCAGGCTGGGATGGAGAAGCGATCGTAAGGGCTGCACTCGGTGGGGTCGTTGTCCCAGTGCCTACTCACGATTCTTGTGCTAGCAATGGGACTTGAACACGGGACAGGCCGTCCGAAAGTTTACCGCGCATGGGGCGCAGCTTGTCGGTGTCGCAGTCAGACCGCTGGGCGCGTTGTACCAGGGGTTCAGCCCAACGTCCACTGGGGGAGAAGGTGGAGAATCGGAGGTGTATCTAGACACGTTCACCGACGCATCACACAACAAGCCGACTGGTGCGCTCGCCAGCGCACACTCGGACATGTTGTCCACTGCTGGGGGTGACACACAAGGGCAGCGACCAAGTTTGAATGCTACCGCGAGTCAAAATGGCATGTCGAACCCGTCTACCCAAGAGTCCGATGCTAAGTCGGACACGTCATTCGATCCACTTTTCGACGACGAACTGGAGCCAGATGGGGATGGCGACAACCATCCAGGGCTGGGTGGACAGGGCAAGAGTTCCCACAAGGAGAGTGCCGCTCCTGATGTTCCTGTGGGGCTTGCGGTTCCCGAAGCGGGGGGATCTGATCCTACGTCGCAAGTGCAGGCAGTACGGTCACTTCAAAGCTCCGTTGCACCCCCGAAGAACGCGCCACCGTTACTCAGCGCAGAGAACAGTACCACGTTCTCTGCGGACATTCTAATGGTGTCTGCCATAGATGGACAAGTGATGCTCTGGGACAAGCGAGCGAACGCCCCGGGAAAGGGAGTTGGAAGACTGTGGTTGAGTGAGAAGACACCGCCTTGGTGCGTTTCTGTACGTACTCGAGGGAGCCTATTTGGCACGATCGGCAGAACAATTTCACAGGCGTGCTGGTCGACGGACGGATCGCAGATCTACGTGGGGCGACGAAACGGGACGGTGGACGTCTGGGACGTTCGGCTGCTGGGGCAGAGTGGGCGGGGGTGCACGCCGCGGCTGCTCAAGAGCCTGCGGAACCCGCCCAGCTCGGGGGTCGTGTCGTGTGTCGTGCCGTTTCCGGACGGACGCCATATCGCGTGGTGAGTGGTCGTCGTCGTGGTCGTGGTCGTCGTGGTCGTCGTCGTCGTCGTGGTGGTGGTGGTGGTCGTCGTCGTCGTCGTCGTGGTGGTGGTCGTCGTCGTCGTCGTCGTGGTCGTCGTGGTCGTCGTGGTCGTCGTCGTGGTCGTCGTGGTCGTCGTGGTCGTCATCGTCGTCGTCTCGTGGCCGAGGGGGTGCTGAGCCGACGTTGCAGCGCATCCGTCGACAACATCCGGCTGTGGAACGCGGCAGAGGCTGGGGAGGGTGATGGAGGCGTGCGGAGCAGGGGAGGGGTGCAGTTCAAGATCATACCGGGCCATCACGGGGGCTATGTGTCGCAAATGGGTATGTGGGCCATGGACCGGATTGGGCGAGGTCAACTGACTGTGGAGCCATTCAAAACCAGTGGTGGATCCGGGCGGGCGATGGCTCGTGAGTGCGAGCAGCAATCGGGGGTGGCATGGGGAATCTACGCGCACCGTGTTTGTCCACGACATCAAACCGAATGTATAAGGTTGTTACGACAGCCATAAGATTACACTTGGCTGATTTGAAATCGTGTTCATGGAGGGCTCAGGTCCCGCAGTATGCCCGCAGAGCCGGCCCAGATGTCCTTCTCGTCATCCCCCTCCCAACGGGAAATATAAGTCTGGGAACGACGACCCGCACCCGACCATGTCCTCCCCCCCATGCGACTCAACTACCCCGTAGTCTTTCCACTCAACCAGATCACCTACGTCGGCGAGGACGACTCCCAGTTCTTCACGGAGATTCACGGGAGACGCTTCAGTGCCCTCAGCCAGCGCTACATGCTCCCCGCAGACGACGAGGAGATACGCGTGAGCTTCCCTCCGCGCCCCGGCTGCCCACCCGCCTCATCCCCCCCCTCCCCCCCAGCGCTCCGAGCTCAAGCACCGGATGCTGCAGTTCCTCTTTGGCGGAAAGAACTACGTCGGCCCCGTCCAGCAGGTCCTGGCCCCCCAAGACGGCCGTGAGCGCTGCCGCGTCCTCGACCTGGGAACCGGGGGCGGCTTCTGGTGCGCCCGCCGCTCGCTGCGTGTCCCCCCTGCTCTCTCCTCGCTCACCAGACACCCAGGGCAATCGACATGGCGGACGAGTTCCCCGACGCAGAGGTCGTCGGCGTGGATCTCGCTCCTATCCAACCCCGGTATCTAATGCCCCTCCGCCTGGTCTAGCTCACGTTGCTGACAGACCCATTCCCAGCGAGGTGCCAGAGAATTGCACGTGCGTCGCCCTCGCCCCAGACGGCCCAGACTCTTGCATCTTAATGAATCTGCTCTCTCTCTCTCTCCCTCTCCCTCTCCCTCTCCCTCTCCCTCTTTTTTTTAAAAAAGTTTCGAGCTTTGCGATCTCGACCAATGGTACCTGCCATACCCGAGCGAGCATTTCGACCTCGTTCACGCGAGGTTTATGCACACGGGAGTGCGTTTCGTCTTTCAGGGTCTTTTTTTTTTTTTTTTTTTTTTACACGACACGACTTCTAGATCGAGAACTATACCCGCTTTTTACACGAAATCGCACGGATGCTTCGCCCGGGCGGACTTGTTATTTTGATTGAGCCCGACGGCGAACCCATTGCGGATGGGAAAAGCGCCACCGAGCTGACCCGGTGCGGACAGCCGTCAGGGATGCGTGGCTGGTTCGCACTGTGGGAGGCATACAGACAGTGTCTGCGGGACAAGGGCGTCGACGTCAATGTGCCGCCCGAACTTGCGAACCTGGTCGCCACGACGGGGGCATTCGACAGGATTGTTTCACAAGAGGGCAACATTCCCATCGGGTTTTGGCCCAAAGGTGGGCTGCCTCGACACGCGCACTGGGACGCTGACCGGACCACACGCCGCACGCAGACCCTGACGCGCTGAGCATCGGACAGCTGGCATGGATGAATTATGACATCATGCTCCCAGCGCTCAAGCCACTCTTCTTGTCCGCGGGCATGCGCGACTGGGAAGCCAGGAAGCTCATCGAAGAAGCGCACCAAGACCTCTACTACCCACTCGTCCGCCCCTCCGCACGCCTCCACATCGTCCACGCCTTTAAAAAGGCGTGATCTTCTTTTGTAATGGTTTCTCTCTGGAGACATTTGTACATGCGACACGAAAAGAAGGGAAAAAAAAAAAAAACCCATGGCCATACTTTGCATCTGTATACCATCCGAATCGACAACGTCTTTCCGTTTCGCAGGTCTCATTCTTGCTCCATGGATGGTGTGATGTGGTGTCGTTTGTGCTGGCAATACACACCGAGCGTGTTCATAACGTCAGTGCAATAGTATTTATTTCCGTCGACCGACTACTTGACGATGCATGTTCATCAAAGAGAAGCGACAGGGACTGTCTAGAAATCGAACGAGTAGGTGCATGGGAGACGAGCATGCCAGGGTCAGCCACGAGTAAAGTATGCCTTGGCACCGTGGCTCGCCAGCTCGGTCTTTGCCTGGCCGAGGGTGAGCGGTGTGTGTTTCCGACTTAAAGGAGGACTTGCCTTGTCCATGGTGTGGCCTGCGGCTGTGTGGTGATACCAAATCTGGAAGTTGTTCAGTCGTCGGCAAGGTGGCTGCGGAAACGTGGCAAACCTGGCGGTAATAGAAAGCGTTTCCAACGCCTTGCAGGGTCCAGCCAGCAGTGGCAATTGTGCCAAGGACGCCGGCTGCCCAGTGACCCTGGGAGAACATTTGGATAGTTTGAATGAGCCCCGCAGAGCCAGTGCTGGGGATGCCGATGATCCTGGAGGGGGGGGGGGGGTGAGGACGGCAGGAGTGGGGCCAGGGAGAGGCCCACCCACATGTAGACACTAAAGAGCAGGTGGAAACCAGCAAAGAAAAAATAAAAGTCTGGCGAGGTGTGAGACACGTGAAAGCGGAGAAACGAAACAAGACGGACAGTAATATAGGGCTTGTTCCTGGGGCGTGCGTCAGGAGGGGATGGGAGGGGAGGACGGGGTGCGCACCTTCATGTAACCATTGTAGATCGGTCTGTGTGTGTGAGCGGGGGGGAGACGGACGGTGGACAAGGGATGAGCTCACCTGTACCACAAGAGGAAGGAGAGAGGAGGGATTATGAACAAGTAGCTTTCGGGGGATGAGATGTTGTGATCGGACGGAAATAACGAGGCGCACCCGATGCTTCCACCAAGGTCTTTTCCGCCGTCACTCGCGCCAGCCACGAGGACGAATATGCAGGCGAGCATGTTTATGAGGAGGGTGGCGAGGAGGACGAGCCACAGCTGGTAGAGACGGGAGATGAGGGGGCGGGAGGCGTCAGGGATCTCTTCGGAGATGGCATGGTAGATGAGGGGGTAGACTGGGGGACATGAGGACGGAGCGGGCAAGAGGAGGGGAGCACGGACAGGGAGGCCAGTTGTTTCTGCCGTGTGTTCGGATGTGCTCTGCACGCTGGGAGAGCTCGTGCTCGCGGCGTTCGAGGTCGCGCTCGCGTCTGTTCAGCTCGTCGGTCTTGGCGGCGGCGGGGTCGTCGAACGGGTTCGTGTCGAGGGAGTGGGTGGATGCGAAGGGATTCTGGGTGTACTCGGCTGGGCAGGCAGGTCAGCGGGGGCGGGAGCAGGGCAGGGCGGGGAGGACACATAACATACACATGATTGGGAGGAGGGCGGCTTGTCCGGGAGTTGCCGAGATGGCTAGATACAATGAGAACTGCCACCAGCCCCGCGCTATAAAAAAGACGGGCGAGATGGGCGAGTGCACATTCGCCGGTCGCCATGTACGCCGTTCTCTTTGTCGCTCTCTTTGCCGTCCTCGCTCTCTCCCGCCCCGTCCCCTGCGACCACAGCCCCGCTCCTTCGTACTCTTCCTCTCCTTCTCCCTCTCCCTCTCCCTCTCCCTCCTACTCCCCCTCTCCCTCTCCCTCTCCCTCCTACTCCCCCTCTCCCTCTCCCTCTCCCTCCTACTCCCCCTCTCCCTCTCCCTCCTACTCTCCCTCCCCCTCCCCCGCTCCCACCACCTCTACCCAGCCCTCTGGCGACGCGTCAAGCGGCGTCTACTCTGGTGGACAGTACGTCCCCCCCTCTCTCCTACCATCCCCACGCTCACTGCTCTTCCAGGGCGACCTTCTTTTACCAGGGCGGAAACGCAGGTGCCTGCGGTATAGTCCACTCGGACAGCGACTACATCTGTGCTCTGGGCATGTCCTTGTCCGCACTCCCTCGCCCCTTTGCTCACTCTCCCACAGATTCGGCTCTCTTTGACATGTCCCAGTGTGGCAAGCAAGTCCAGATTACCAACACCGACAACGGCCAGCAAATCACCGTCACCGTCGCAGACGAGTGCCCCACCTGCCTGAATGCAGACTCGATCGATCTCTCCGTCGCCGCTTTCTCGGCTCTCTCCGACAATAACCTCGGTCTGGGCGTGTTCCCCAGTAAGTCCATTCCCCACCCTCTCCGTCCTCTCGTTGGCTCATGTCAAAAAAAAGTCGAATGGGAGTTTGTATAGACCCATCTCAAGGCCAGTCCTTGCCCTCTTTATCCGTCCGGGCGGCGATAGCCCCCATTAGATCTGCATACCCTCCAACTGGCTCTTTGGCAAGGTTAGACACCTTGGGTTATTTAAGTCGCTATCTGGCATAGTCGTGTCTTTGGGTGGCTTGCCACCACATCCACTCTCGCTCGGTAGACGTCAACGCTAGTCGCTGTCCTAGACTGTTTATCGTATCCTAAATGCATGTTGTTTGCCGAAACCGTGTGTGCGTTGTCTCCATGCATCCATTAGCGCAGAAAATTCTCGTCGTCGGTGGAAACGGCTTCATTGGCAGGTCCCTGGTTCCTTGCCTTGTTCCCACTCAACCAACCGTCTCCATCAGGCTCTGCCGTTTGCAAGGCGGCTCTGGCACGCGGCATTCAGGTCACCAGCGTCAGCTCTTCAGGAAAACCCTACAAAACTCCAAAGGGACACACCCCCGCGTGGGTCGCCCAAGTCCGTGTCGTCGAGTGGTCGCGAGAGCCCATAGCCTGACACACCCTTCCCTTCCCTTCTTCCCAGGTGGAATGGCGCAAGGCCGACGCGCTCGTCCCCGAAACCTACTCGGACGTCCTTCCGACAGTCGGTGCCGTCGTCCATACGCTCGGAACACTCCTCGAAGACGAAAAATACAAGTCTGCATTGGCACAGGGCGATGTCATCAGCCTCGTTGCCGCCATCGCGGGCAGAGGCGGTAACCCACTCGACGGAGGACCACAAAGGCATAGCTACGAGCTGATCAATCGAGATTCCGGTGCGTCCTTTTCTGAATCGCCTCGACAGGACGCCGCTCCACTGTCATTCTGGTCCACTTCATTCAGCCCTTCGTGTCTGCGAAGCTTTCAGATCCAGCACACCTGACCCTGAGGTCGCGCATGTCCGCCCATTTGTCTACATTTCGGCCGAGGACATATACCGACCTCTGATACCGGCGAGATATATCGAGACCAAACGCGAGGCGGAACAAAGAATAAACGAGCTCCTTCGCGACCACCCGAATCACCGTGGCGTCTTCATTCGTCCAAGTAAGCCTCGTGCCATCTCTATTGTCGTTGTGTGAACCGACAACGTGGTGACGACTCACATCCTCCTCAAGGCCTTGTGTACCACGCGCATCACAGACCGCTGACATCCCCTCTTGCCGCGCTCATCGACCTGTCAGCCTCTGTACACGCAGGCGTTCCCAAGGGCCTGCCAACCCCGTCGTCCTTGCTCCGCGCCGTAGGTGACGTCTTCCAGTCCTCTCATCGTTCGCCACTCTCCTCCCCCCTCCATTCGATCGCGAACGCACTTTCAATCCCTCCCATTCATGTCGAGCATCTTGCGGAGGCTATTTGTATAGCGCTCGACCCTACAAAGGACGTCGGGGGCGTTGTCGGTGTAAAGGAAATGAGGGAGCTCATCGGCTGGTCGGAAAAGGGTAGAGAGCCACGCCTTGGACGTGCTTGAAGTGACAGACCGGAGGGCCGTCGTCCACATGGTCCATGCCTGGTTCGCCAAGTCATTTTGGGGATGCGACAGTGTCGGATGGGCACCCTCCTGGGGTGGGCTAATAATCCACTGGGACTAAACCTATCGATGAATCGATTGCGTGTCAGTACACCCGTGTGATCACGCAAGTCGTTTAAAGTTCAGTGCCGACGCTAGGGACGAACTTGCCATCCCAGGCCTTGTTTTGTGGGGCCTCAGGTGGCGACCAAGGTTTGGTTTCCAGGACGCTCTAGTGGTCGTGGTCGTGTGCTACCCCGGCCGAGAACCACGGGGGTCCACATGTGGTGTCGCACGACCCTCTGACCCTTTGAGCCTGACTGCCGAGCTGTAGAGTCCAAGTTGTACCGGTCGACTAATGCATGTGAGTAGGAAAACGACGTGGCGAGACGACACCAGCCATCATCGACGACGGCGATGACACGTCACTGGGACATGTCTCTGGCCATCGGGCTTGTCGCCAGAAGATCCGAGGAGGTCCACAGGCGATTCGTCGACGAACTCGGACTCGATATCTTAGCCAGCGTACCCAGCCAGTGAGCTCGCCGAACGCTTGTAGGGCGACAAGGGAGATGAGGACGAAAAGAGTTTTGGCCAACAGAATGCGTGAGGACAGGCGCCAGCGTTGGTTCTTCGCGACCATGACCTCTCTTGCTCTTGCGGCGTCTGCATTTCGCGTCCCGTCCGCTGGCACGCGCACAATAGCAAACTCGGCTTCCTCTGGCAAGGCATTGCCCTTGTCTCTCCATGGTCTACGCGCTGGAGCAGACGGCGGCAACGATGGCCAAATGCTGCGTATGCTCATGTTTGGGAAACCTGGCGCTGGCAAGGGCACGCTCTCCTCACGGCTCGTGAACAAGTACGACGTCTTGACGCTCTCTACCGGCGACCTCTTGCGCCAGCACATCGCCGACGGGTCAGCACGCCCTGTTCCATCGCACCTGGCACACCGCTCACCTACCTACAGCACACAGGTTGGCCGCCAAGCCGGAGAGGTCGTGGCGCAGGGAGGACTGGTCCCCGACGACCTCATGCTCAAGGTCGTCGCCAGCAAACTGGACGCACTCCATGACAAGGTTTGCTCAGCCGGCTGTTTGCCGTTGCAATCGCCATTGACGCGCTTCCCAGCACTGGATCTTGGATGGGTTTCCGCGCACTCTAGGACAGGGTAAACTTCTTGATACCCATTTAGAGTGTGTGCTCTGCCGTTCCCCGTCTGCTGTGTGCACCCCTTGACGTGTCTACAGGAGCCAAAATATACCCCTGACGTTGATCGTGAACCTCGATGTCCCCGACGAGGTGATTCTTGGCCGAATATCCGACCGTTGGGTGCATCTCCCGTCTGGGCGGATATACAACAGGTCCTACAACCGGCCCAAGGTGGATGGATTCGACGATGTAACTGGAGAACCTCTCACCAAACGGCCAGACGACCATCCGGTAAGATGCCGTTCCCACACGATGTGCACACAGAGCTCACGCGTCGACACGCAGCAAGTCTTTTCACACCGTCTAAAGCAGTTCTATGCCTCTACGTCACCCCTTCTCTCGTACTACGGCTCGCACCCCCAATCTGCTCGTCTCGTCACTCTCCAAGGTGAATCATCTGACGAGATTTGGCCAAAGCTCGAAGCAGTCGTTCTGTCATCGTTCCCTGCTTTGCGGGAGCGTTTGCCGCGTCGAGGACGGTCTAGTCTGAGCAATCCTTTTGTGCTGACGGGCAAGCTTTTGCCAAAGAGAGGTCTCGCCGCATGGACGAACTGACGGTGGTCGTCTTGTTTGTCGGTCCGCCAGTATTTCTTGTCGACTATCATGGTTGTCCTGTCGTATATTGCTGAGGTTAATGCGTTGTTACCTTGATCGTGGCTATGCGGCCTTGTCCACCACCACCACCACCACCACCACCACCACCACCACCACCGCTTACCGTCATTCAGCGCTTTTGTTCGCCTCAAGGCATGCGGTATAATAGCCGCACGCGTCTTCCATTCTGTCCACCCGTTTTATATACCTTGCACCGCCCACGATTTTGCTACAAGACGCTTCCTTTCCCTTCTTTTGCGCATCGCACATCGCACTCATGATACCCTTCAGCACCTTTCCCTCGCTCGCCCGCTCCCCCTTGCACAATGCCGTGCGGTCCGTCTGTAGCATCGTCCCGTACAGCATCTCGAAGGTGCTGCCGCCCTACATGAGCATGTCCGCATCCGAAAACAGCTCTGCCCAGAACAAGCCTGTTCTGCGAATGCTCTTGCTCGGAAAACCATGCTGTGGAAAGGGCACCCTCGCTGCGCGTCTCTCGAAAAGTTACGATATTTCGACCATATCTACTGGCGATCTCCTCCGACAACACATTGCGGAAAGGTTGGTCATGTTGTCTGGTCCATCGATGTGTCAGCGAGTGACTGACTCTCCCAGGACCGCCATCGGGAGGCAAGCAGAAGAGATTGTTGCTGCTGGCGGTCTCCTGCCAGACGAAACAGTCCTAGAGCTCATCACCACTAAACTCGATGCCCTCAAGGAGAATGCGAGTCTCTTCTCGTCATTTTTTGTGTCATGCATGGCTCACGTGCGTTCATAGAACTGGATCCTAGATGGCTTTCCACGTACGCAGCGACAGGGAAGGCTATTGGACGCCTTCCTCGCGTAAGTCGCGCAGCGTTTACCGCAACATCTGATTGCTGACCTGATTCATAGGAAACACAACATACCGCTCAATCTGATCGTCAACGTCGACGTCTCAGACGACCTGCTGTTTCAATGGATCTCAAATCGTTGGGTTCACCTCCCATCGGGTCGCATTTATAGCACGACCCATAATCCTCCAAAGATTCCAGGACGGGACGACGTGACAGGTGAACCACTGACGAAGCGACCAGATGATAACCCAGTACGAATTTGGTCTATCATTCGTTCCGTCTGGACTGATCGTCGATCTTGTAGGAAACGTTTGGTCGTCGCCTCGAACATTACTACGCGCTGACATCGCCACTCCTCTACTATTACGCGTCGCGGGCATATTCCACGCGTCTCGTGGATCTGTATGGAGATTCAGACACGGTCTGGCCCACGCTTGAGACCATCATACGCGAAACTTTCCCTGGTGTCCGGGACCGTGTTCTTCTCAGTCCACGAACGCGACTCGGACCCCCACAAGTCAGGTTGGCACTGCAGTCTTCGTTGGCCATTGCCGACGGACTTTGCACATCATAGATGCCGTTGTCCTCTGCGACATCCTCTGTCAATTGAAGATTCGAGACTCGTCTCGCCATTTTCGATGCCTATTCACTCGTTTGGCATACAGATATGTAGATTATCTTTATTTGTCCAGGTGCTATAGATCTATTCCACAGTCTCTGTAATGAACTTGTAGCACCAAGCCTTATACCCTCCTGTGCATACCCATCTAGTCTTAGATTTACGGTAGTAGTACAGTAAACCTCGATGGAAACATGGCCCCCACAAACGTTTGGATCTTGTTCACAAAGAACTCGAAAATTAAACGCATTGTTGACATCCACCACAAGCATGACCAAAATTAGACGAAAGCGCCGACTACAGGAATCTAAGATTCATTATTCATAAGGACAAGGGTGAAGCGAAACAGCTGTCGATACATTCAGTAAAGGATGAAACATCGAATATGCACATGTTCGTTGGGGGAATGAGTAGGAGAAGCAGTGTCGTACGAGACTCATCCAGAAATCGTGAATTAATGAATATAGCAAGACAACAAAGAATGACAGCGGGGGGTAGCGCTCAAGTGTGCTCTAGGATATCAGTGGTCGTCAGGAGACTCGGGAGGTGGTTGATGTGGAATGATCAGACGGGACCAGCGGAGGGCTGCCAGCAGCTCCATCGCTCGAGGTCATACCTCTAGGTGATCTCCCAGACGGATGTTTCCAAAACACGGAATAATGCTGTGTCCTTGGAGTTCTCTGACCACCCGACAGTCTCTCTCCAATTCATCGAGTTGGCTTCCTTCTCGCCAGCTCCAGCAAACAGTCCAAGATCGTCATCGGATATGCCACGAAAGATGAGGAACAGTCGGGTAAAGACACATGGGTCGGCTGTCACTGAGATATCGATGGCGTTGGCGATCTTGGTAGGGGAGAGGAAACGATAAGCGATGTTCTTGTGGCCAGAGAATGCATGTAAATTGTTACTGAAACGAATGCGTTGAGACCCGGGAAGGACGGAGAATCAGGGACACATACTTGATAAAGTTAGTTCGTGCGTGCAACGACATTCCGAGCTGATCGAGCACGTTCATCAGGTGAGATATAAAGTCGCGAAAAGACATCGCGAAGCCATTCCGCGGTGCGATAAATTCATTGGGATCGATCATGGCGGGATCGGGTCTAGTAGGGAGGAGGGCGTCAACGTCAATCAGGAACATGGCCCAGACGGTCGCTTACACTGCTTCGTAGTACAAGGACGTCACGACCATTTCACTCTCAAAGTGTTCGAGTGCACCACCAGGATGTACTCGCAAGAAATATTTGTGTTTATGTTCTCCGACGTTCTCGGCCGGTGGCCAGGTCAGGGAGAGTGACCAGAGGGGGTTTACTGTCAGGATGACATCGCAGTATTGTTGAGCGGGGGCGAGGATGCTGAGGTGACACTTTGCGGTGCTCGGTCGAGCGGCAGTGGTAAGCTTGGTCATGACACGAGAGTCAAAGAGAAAGTCTGGGGTGATGTCAGGATCCCTCATCTTTGTGCCGGTGAAATCAACGGTATGGTTGTCGCCAGAGTGCACGATGTTGAGTTTTCCCCAGAACATGCCGTCGACGATGGTACCATCTTCCATACGTGCCATGTCGACGTCATCCGCGGAGGAAACAGTGGTTTCAAGTGCGATATGCTGTCCCGGGACGAGTTCGAGGTTGAACGTAGCGGGCATTTCAGTGACTGGCGGGGGACTGAAGGAGTGTCATTTCGTTAGGCGGTGCACAGGTGGGGTGCGAAATACTCACGGGGGTGGACTGCACAAGGGTCAGCGAACAGCGGAGGAGGAAGAGAGAAGACGCACGGAGGTTCTTCTGGGGGCGGGGGGGCGTCGCTGACGATCTCTACGCGAAGACCCTGGACGCCCATGATGGCGATCTGATAGGAATCTTCGCCAGTGAGCTGCATGTGGTGAACCACGCGATCGACGGACGATCTGAGTGTTTGGCATTGCGTCAGAGGGATCGAAGATGACCCACGTAAATGTACGGTCCGGAGACCAATCGCTAGATGTGATGTTAGCGGGAGGATCTGAGGTGGACAAGGACGAACGAACGGAGGCGTGGAGAGAGGCGAACTCGGTAGGAACTCGCAGGCTGAAGATGGCATCGGGGGGAGGCTTTGTCCAGTCTCTGGCGACGGCTTCGAGTTCCTGAGGACGTCTGATCAGCAGCGGGGGGTGTGGCGCTTGGGATGGCCCACAGGAAAGCTTTGTGGCAGCTGGGGGGCGAGGCGAGTGAGCGATAGGGCAGAGGAAGGGGGGCGGGGGGACATACGACTCTGACTGTCTCCATGTCGCCGTATGCGAGGGTGAGGAGACGCTGTCTTGCGAGGGCCATGTGGGACTGCTTTTCGCGATACTCGCTGTCCTTGTCGCTCTTCTTGTTCTTGAACTTGTTCCAGAATGACTGGGAGGGCAGGCTGG
Organism: Tylopilus cervinicoccineus; assembly: GCA_038094635.1. Lineage (NCBI taxonomy): Eukaryota > Fungi > Basidiomycota > Agaricomycetes > Boletales > Boletaceae > Tylopilus > Tylopilus cervinicoccineus. The sequence goes on along the minus strand of JBBPUK010000003.1, from coordinate 193,330 downwards.
CGCTGGTTGATCTGCAGGGGAGCGATGAGGACGTGCAGGGGATGTGCATGGAGCGACATACGCTGGGGAGAGGAGCATGGCAGATGGTGGACGATGGACGAGCGACACGCCCGAGAGCACGTGCCTCTTTCTCTCTCTCTCTCTCTCTCTCTCTTTCTCTCTCTCTTTCTCTCCCTCTCCCATGTTACCTCGTGCACTCCGAGTCCCTGCACCCCCCCGCAGGTCCTTCGTCTCCACCGTCCTCCTCTCCCGCACTTGGGAGTCCGAGACCCTCGTCGACCTCCGCAAGGAGGCAAAAAAGCGCGGTCTCTCCACGCACGTCCCCTGTCGCCCTTTCCCTGCCATGTCGCGCTGACCACGGCCACAGCAAGGGAAACAAGTCGACGCTGGTGGCCCGCATCAAAGAACACGAAGAGAACAGCACGTCCTCTGCCGAACCTTCCACCCGCTCACCCGCCTCAGCCCGGAGCACATCGACCATCGCTCTCTCCCCCAAAAAGACCTCCCAGGCCGCCTCTCCGGGCATTCCGCTAGTCGTGCGACCCGATGACCCGCCCGCAAACCCCGACTTCCCGGCCATCCAGTTGCCCGATCTCTCACAGCCCCCTCCCAGCGCACCCGTGCAAATCGTAAGTACCGTCCATTCCTTCTTTGCCCCGGCTGTTCATCCCTGTCGTCGCCACAGCCCTATGTGCCCGATTTCTGGAATTCTGCTCGACCAAAAGCCGAGCCCTTGGTGCTCGAGCCCCCCAGGTTGCATGTCGTTGGCGGGTCTGTCACCCATTATGACGGCGGCCCAACGTATATTCTGGAAAAATATCAAGAAGATGCCTCTCCGTTCACCTCCAGCGAGCCGAAGAAAGCTCCAGACAGCAAGGGGTCCGGACTCTGGGCCGACTTCTGGGAGACTCTCGGGTTTCCAAGGTCGTTTAGCGTCCGTCGCGCATTGTCCAGAGCCGGCGATTTGGCTGCACAGGCGGGAGAGGAGGAATCCCAGACTCCCTCGAGACCGTTGACCGACCAGGAAATAAAAGGCTTATACATCCTCCTTGGCATCGTCGGGGGATCGTGGTTGGTTGGAGGGCTCATAAATCGACGGTCCACAATTGTTGCAGACGAGCACGACACACAGAACCAGCACTGATGTTGCGGACAGACAACAGAGTCGTCCCAAAGAGATGTTGAAACGATACGCTCGCTTCGTACGTTCTTGACCCGTCACTTTGTTAGATCTACTCACCGATTAAACTATCGCTGACAAGGTCCATTTTATAACGAGATAATTTAATAGAGGATCCAGAAAATAGATATAGCCCTGAGCACCTGAGCAATGAGACATATTCTGCTCCTGTGGGCTATTACTCATAGAATTGCATCCCCCTTGCATCCGACAGTGCTGTCCGTGACTTACACCGTCGACTGCGTTCAGTCAGTAGTCTTGTCTTCACAACACACATGGCCTCTATTTGATATCACCACACTAGTACCGCCCATTTTGCTCACATGTATGCTTCAGAGTTGCTGCGGCTTCTCATAGGTGTGCAAAGTGGAGCTGTGGGTCGCACACCCTCGTCATTTGCAGCAAGATCCATTTCCAAAGGTAACACATAAATGTGACAACAACCCAAGCATCATACAGTAGAAGTTACAGCGGGTGGTGTGTTTGGCTTGGTAGAACTGGCAGATGCGTTTGCAGTGCCACCATTCTTTCCTCGTCCCCATCTTATGGATATTCTCTCCCCGTCCATGTCGAGGCCGTGTGCCCAAGCTTCTGCAGCTCGTTCTGCGGCTGTCCGATCCTTGAAGTTGACAAAGGCACACCTTGACTGAGGTCAGCCGATGGCCCTGGACTAAAATGAGAGCGCGCACTTCGACTTTGCTACGTGGACTACTGATTTGAGTTCTGAGGAAGAGACCTGAGGCAGCGAGTTTACGACGAGCGTCCGCAATTCCGCTTCCGTCGCGGAAGTAGGGAGCGATGACAGGAACAATGACATCTAGAAGCATGAGTATGTAGGTCTTCTAGCGAATCTGAGGCATAAACGTACAATGGACTTGTCCTCTGGAGGCTTGAGCCCTTGCGTCACAGCATGGTTTGCCATTATTTTGAGCGCAACGGGGTCGTTCTGCCCATGATAACGGTCCTTGATGCACTGGTGCGCGAGTTCATTGTCCACTGGTTTCTCGTGTCTGCACGGCAAGTCAGTCGTACCAGTGCTGTTCACAAGCTATGGTACACACCTATATGGACATTCAGCCCCTCGTTTACATTCGCCTTTGACGAAGAATGAACAAACGTGTGGTCGATTACGCTTGTAGTAGGGATTCGTGCGGGCCAATTCCTTGAGCATCTCCTTGCCCGCGGAGCTTGCCCTGCCGCCTAGTTGCATCATCGATGTAGTACCATCCGCCATCTATTCAGACACTTAGAGTCCATGCACGACGACACCGGGGGGAAACTATACCTTGTTTTCCATGTTTTGTGCGTAGTACTCACGGTTGATGTCGCTTGTTGGAGCCTCGCTCTGGACAGCCAGGGCAGTGTCACGAACCTGGGTCGGGAGTCCGTATTCGAGATCAAGGAGGCATGTCTGACAGACGTTCTTGACTTTGGCGCACGTTTGACAGATGACGGTAGCCTTGTAACGCGCTCCCGAGCCGGGGTTCCAACGGAAAACGGTGAATGGACGTGCGCAGGTTCCACACGAACGACCAAACTCTTGTTTCGACTGATGAAAACACACACTTGAACGTCATGGTGGCATGCAGAGAACGGACGGCGTACCATTCGGACGAAGGGGTTGGCACCGAGGCCTGAGTCGTGGTGGTGTCAGCCCGGACTGGGTGCGTGTAGAAGGATGGACGGGGCGTACATGTCTCGCAGAGGATTGGGAACTCGCTCTGCTCCCAGCCTGCTTTGTTGAGATCGGCCTTGGGCATGGTGGACAGGTTGAAAGGAACTCGACTCAAAATTGGCCGAGATAGAGATGCTGACTAATTAGTTGCTAGCTACGTGTAGGTGACGATCAGCGACAGACTGAACGGCAACGTCGACGCGGTCACGACGACCTCCCCCCCCTCCTCGACCAGCTCGGATACCTTCTTCTCCAGGTTCGGCCGTGTCGCCTCCTCGAGCTGGGGCGGAGCCTGGAAATATATCTGTCTCCTCGACGTCGACAGAGATGGCTTCTTGATTTGACTGCATCCCTGGCGTCAGCATACCTGCAAGCAACAGAGACGGTAAGTGATCCGTACATTGTCTGATTTTCTGTTAACATCTCAATCAGCCGCTCGACGGTCCATTCGCGACTGATCGATATCTCCAACGCCTCTCCGCCGCAAACCGGACAGTGCTCGCGTCTCTCATGCTCGAATGTGTACGAGTACACCCCCTCGGTACCTATCAACATGAAGTAGTTGTTCAGATATGCCGCAGAACTGGTCGCGATCTTGAATGCTTCGTTGCAACATGACGCTGAATTCGTGTTGGAAAAGGCTGAGACGGTCCTCATGGATGAACATACCAGCAATGATGGCGTTCGTTGAGGCTATGGCTGGTATCACGTTCTTTACAACACCTTGAGTGAGGGACCATGTCACCCCTTCGATTTTAAACTCCTTTGCTCGTGCAGCTGCAACGGTGTGCAGCCAGCTTATATGTTCGGGATCATCAGTGTCAAGCTTGCTATCTGATCGAACGTCAGATAGAGAAAGGCCACGATCATCGGACAAGCTAACCTCCGTGAACTCTAGGCCACTCGAGTACCGATGCCCATTCAATGCAGTGTTCTGGAAGACGGGGTGTATTAGCAATCGTACAGATGGGGAACGTCGTGGGTTTGTTTAGCATGTCGAGGGAGCACTCGTAACAGGACGACACGGTTGGAAGGATGACACGGGCTTGGCCTTTGAAGCCTGGAATCACGAGTCAACACCAACACTTGAAATGTTCACGCCAACCGACCTTCTGTGCCGCCGTCGATGAGAGGTTTTAAACTCTCCGGGTTCTCTGAATCAACCAGATTAACGAGTGTTGCATTGATCCATCTTCGCGCCTCCACAGAGTCAAGGCCGCATATGACGAGATTGAATTGCATATAGTAGTCATCACCTTTGTCCTGAATCTTTCCAAAGTAGCTGCGTCGGACGTGTAGCAAGGACCATTGTCGAGAAAGCTATATACTCACGGGGTAACTTTGACGCCTGGCACTCGCTTCATAACATACTCGGCCGCAACGATTGCTTTCGGTTTGCCGACATCGGCCTGTCTGTTCATTGTGTTCAACCTGCAGCGTCGCGTTAAGAGTTAGAGTATATGCGCACCTGAATAAAAACTGGCGGTTGAGGTTGCTGATATCGATAGTGTCCATGTCGATGACGTGAATATCCTTGAACCCTGTCAGCGCAAGGTTTGCCAGAATCTCGCAACCCAACCCGCCAGCACCAATGACTAGGATTTTGCATTTGCTCCTAAGAAATTCTTTGACCTACAACATGTAAGAGCCTGTCCGCAGAGTGTCATAGGTCGACACACCTCGTCGCCGGCCAAGAAGGAGGGATCTGTTCGAGGACCTGGTTGATCTAGGATTTGGTCGATGTGGACGTAGCGGTCCGGCCAGTCGCTCGAAATTGCTGATCCGTTGACATGAAGCGCGTTGGTTTCCATCAGTGAGCCAACGCAAAGTCTAAGGAATGTCTACTTGATGGGTTGGCAGTCGAGCTACCCATTCACGAGGGGGACATGCCTTCATTATGTAAGCCCACATACTCCATGGTACTCAGCTTCAGCGGCCACCAGTACCTACGGCAACGCCTGGTGTTGTCAGTTCTGAGTGGAAAGTCGGTTCGAATAGACAGAATCAGGTCTGCAGATAAGGACCCGGGCTTGCAAGGTGTGTTCCATATGTCATGATCCGACCTGCCCTCAGACTCTTTGACGTTTCAGACTATGAAATAAGCTTGTTGCAACTATTGGAAAAGGCGACCAATGGCACAGTCATCGAAATCTCTGTTACTGGTATGGTGCAGCATGTAGTTTCATGGTGTATCTGCTGGATGAATTATGACAGGCACCGCCGTCCTCTTCAAACCGGGAATTATCTCTGGTGGACCAGTGACCCACGAATGCCCACTCTCACGTGCAGTAGGCTACTTCCTCGAACCTCTAATCATGCTCGCACCCTTTTCGAAGAAGCCGTTTCAAATCACTTTGCGAGGAATAACGACGGATGACATGGACCTTTCCGTGCGTTGTGGGCCAAGTTCACTACCTTGACGATGTTGAAGACTGTCAAGGTTGATCTCATCCGGACAGTGACCCTTCCCCATCTTCAGCTCTTCGGGATTTCCGACAGCCTTGAACTTAGAGTGTGTACGTTTCGCCTGCTTCACAAGGTGGGCTAATGCTCGACAGATAAAAAAACGTGGCGCTCCCCCAGAAGGTGGTGGAGAGGTCCAGTTCCTGTGCCCTATTGTCAAACAGGTTAAAACACTCAACTTCGTTGAACCGGGAAAAATCAAACGAATAAGAGGAATTGCGTAGGTAGTACCTGAGTGGTGGGCAATCATGTCCTCTGAACATCGTCACATATAGACATGCCGTACGAGTGAGCCCTCAGTTCTCTAATCGTATGATCGATTCCTGTCGCTCGGTCCTCAACCGTTATATACCTGATATCTACCTCTATTCTGATGTATACAAGGGTGATGAAAGCGGAAAGTGAGTTCCTGACGTGCAAGCCTTGTCTCCTCGACTGACTGTCGCATAGATCTCCAGGTTATGCCTTAACTCTGCTAGCCGAGTCCACAACATCTGCTATACATTGTGCGGAGGCTGTCGCAAAGCCGGGCGGCGCTCCGGAGGATGTCGCACTCCTGGCGAGCCGCGCCCTCTTGTCTGAAATACGTCGCGGAGGCTGTGTCGATCGGAAACACCAAAGCCTCGTACTCTTGATGATGGTGTTAGGTAGCGAAGACGTAGGCCGATGTCGAATGGGCGATGCATCTTCTCGAACGTCAGTACTCCACCATTCGATACCACGCGATGCTTACATGGTTATCTTCAGGATTCAGTTCCTACAGGACATTAAAGAGTTTTTTGGAACGACATTCAAAGTGGTATCTGCAAACCCGTCAAATCCATCGTGCGCGGAGTCGATCTACTCGTGCTATGGGATTGGCTACGTCAACGTCAATCGGACGCTTGCTTAGAATATACGTGGATTACGTGGGGAAAACATTGTCTCTCCGACCTTAGTGTGCTTGAGGCTCAGCGATAAATGATTGACACACTGCCGAAATCTCCATCTCCTCTTCCACCACCAATCACAGCAAGCCACTGCTGGAGTAATGGCCAACCTGCCTCAAATCTTGTTGACAGTTCATCTGTGTGATGTTCACCATCGAGTAGAGGAATCAATTCGGGAGGAGGCGCCACGTTAAGTGATTGCCCTGACCCTTGGGAAAATGATGTGTGGATCTGCGGGACCATCGGCGTTGATGGTGAACGAGATAGTTTTGGACGCCCAGTGGATATGGGTCCAATGGAAGGTCCATTCATCACGGAACGGCCGTCTTTGCTCGATATTTCCGAGTGCTGATATATCGACTGTCGACGGCCATCTGAGTTTACTCTCACTCGTCTGACGCGTTCGCGAGTAGTGCCAACATCTTCTGTGTATGCCGGAGGTGGTTGATTGCTAACTGTGACGTTCGAGCCACCTCTCTGAAGCGTTTTGAACCGTAGCTGCTCTAGCACCTTTTCCGCTGCACTAGCCCTTCGAGGCGCACTCTTGGTCAAGTCTGTTTCTCCAGTCGGTGAACTAAGAAGAGCCTCAGTGTGGACTGGGACAGTGAACAAAGAATCGGGGAGTCGCCCTCTAAAGTGGCCGGATGATTCAGTAGGATCCACCAGTGGGCTCGCGCGCTGGCTTCCGAGCTGGGTAGGAGACGACGAAAAACTCTGCCTGCGCCTGCGATTTGCTTGTGAAGGAGACTCTGGAACGAAAACTGGATAGCGGTGGACTCGACGGAGAAAACCCTAGCATCCATGTTAGACGAAGTGGCGCAACATGTTATTCGTAGCCTTACTTTTATAACCCCAAAGCTCGTGAATCTTCGAACATCGACACCAAGTTCATGGACTTCATGGACTTCCATCCATTCAAATACAGTTCGTCCTGGCTTCAACCGAGAGTAGAGATGTAACAATCTGGGCCAGTCGGGGATTGGCTTTCCTGGTGTGTGCTGTTCAAGACAGGTGTTTGAAATGAAGTTTCTGAATTACCTGGCTTGATCACGTAGGGACCACACTCATCCTTGACATGAGGTTCATCTGCAAGCCACTGCACATTTTTTCTGAGTGTATACATATTTGAATATTGGAATATGTCAATTGTCATGACGACCTGGTAATACCTTGCCATGCAAATAAACACACGAATAACAGGCCCACGCGGAAGACTTGGCACTTACAGGAGGTGGGAGATCGCCTGACGAGTTAGCTCTAGGTCGCTGTCCGCCAGCTGCGCAATGCGACTGACATGGTTCACACCATTGATGTGTTGGCAGACCTGCAGAGTTGACTATATGCTAGCATCGAATCGAGACGTGGTATGTCTACCTTTTTCATCGTGAGATCCCAGCTCTCCTCTATACGCTTTGAAAGATTTATGAGGGCGAGAGGCACATGCCAATCCTTTACGGTAGGCGGGTTAGGGTAGAAAGGGAGGATCTTCAATTCGATAGAGTTGAAATCGTCGATCGGGATTGATGTCTCGGAATACGAATTCAAATCCTCATATAATTGCTCGATGATGGCGTACATTGCCAACGATGTCTGGGGATTCGAAAGAAACATTGATTCTTCCTGCAGGGCAAGACAGTCAACATGAATTATTGAAAAAGACTCATCAAGACGAACTTCACAAGCCGTCAGGACCCTGCTGACTTTCCGAACGATGGGCTCGTAGCAACTTAGATTTGCTGAACGTTCGAAAACGAAACAGAGGTTGAACCTGAAGAAGTTTCGTTCATACTTTCCAGAGAGAGATACGGGGAGTCCAATGATGCGATAATTTCCCGTCGCGCAGATGACGAGGCGACCACAGAGGGGGTTTGGAGGGATGACATACTTTGATATGTCACTAAAGTTGAAGAGGGACCTGCTGGAAGAGGAGGAACGGTGGTGGGGAGAGGGTAGGTGACGCAGTGGGCTTGGACGCTGGCTGCCTGCTGAAACCAAGGAGGAACTAGATCGACGGGATAACTTCTGTTCTTCCCCTTCGACGAAGGTCGCGCTAGACGGTTTCGGCGAGGAGGTCACTGACAAACTGGTGGCTAGTGCGGCTGGTGCTATGAGGCCTTCGGGCACCTGGAAAACGATTTTTGGGCCAGTCTTGACATCGAATATCGCGTAGAATACGGAGTGTATCCTGGGCAAGAATGTTTCTTCCTCGGGTGGCATTTCAAGGACCTTGAGCCAAGTTCATTGGCCAAATCGAGTTTACTGTAATGGATTTACACAACGTGCAACTCGAAACGTGTAACATGAAGATTCTATGGTCCATGCAATGCATACATAATATCCGGAAAATATCCGAACGAAATCGATAACATGGTGGTTAATGTCAATCAAAGGCCACCGGTGAGTGCCGAGGTTAGACTCTACAGACCGTTAGAAAGTCACATCGTGCTTGCTCGAGGAACCACTTACAGATATGTCAGACGCCGTCAGAGGACACCGGAAACTGGCAGAGTTGCTGATCGTTGGTGAGACAGTGAAGAAGAGCACACGTAAAGCCAGCTAGCAGAGAGGAAGTAAGTCAGATCTTGCGAAATCTCGTGTGCATCCGGGACTCGACTTGCCGTGATATCATAGTTCACACTAATGTCTGATACTGTACCACCCCCAACGCCACACTTTGTCTCCAAGTCGGCGATAATTTGAGCACTTGATGACATTGTGGTTGTATACTCAATTGAAAACGGGAAGGTGAAATTCGTGCTAGCATGCGAATGGAAAGTCACATCGTTCTCTTGCCCGCTTCCAATTAGTGTGTTGTTAATCGGGTAGTAAATCTGGGGTTAGTCAGTAAAGCGGAAGGCGGATGGGCCTCGAGAAATGCGCACATCCGCTTTTATCGAGGCAAACGATACACTAAAGTAATTAGGATTGCTGACGCTATCGTTCCAGTGAGTGCCTGGCCGAACTGTGCAGTATTTGGAATGTCGTACGTACTAGATAGGAAGCTCAAGATTGATCTGAACTCCGTTGCTTAGAAGCTGGATCTATGGAAGAAAATAGATTTATCGCCTGACAGGAACGTGGTGATAGGTAATTTACCTCACTTCCATTCGACACAGCTTGTACATCCCCAATTATAACATTGGGAGGGCGAGTCCACTGAACCGGCCAGGTTTTGTTAGTAGCGATGCGCTCCTCGACGAGAGCCACTCACCAGCGCAAGCGGTAATAAAATGCTGACGATGAGGAAGACGATGATCATGAGAGTACAGCAGCAGAACCGGCCGATGCACGCCCCTCGACCGCCCTGCCAGAAGGTCAACCAAACATGGTGTTATAACGGGTTGTGCAAGGTTTACCTTGGTCCAGAGACTACCATGATGATTTTCGTAACGCCAGTGGTTTAGATCCCCGGGTTGACTATATAGTAGCAGTGTCTCAGTGATCTACTCTGCCAAGAGAGAGACACGCACTTTCCAGTGGTGGCTCGCGCAAAGGCACCTTGGTCATATTGGGTGGTGCTCTCTGATTTGTAGTGGCCAGGAGCAAACGCTGATCCTCCAGGGTTCGTGGTCTGGCCATAGTTGGTGTCTTCTCGATGCGCTCCTGCTGCGTAGGGGTCATAACCGCCCTGATCATAAGCTTGGTGGGGCTGTGCGCTGTTGTACGAGTTGAAGCCAGGCGCATCGGTGTACTGTTGGTCATACCGCCCATACTGCTCGGCATAAGGGTCCCTGTATGCCATGGCAGCTCAATGGGAGGGTGAGGACGGATGGTAGTGGTGTGCTGCGGCCAAGACTGCGGTAAGTTTCAAGAGTCAAGACCCTCTCCGCTGTGGCTGTTCATCTGACAAGTCGTTCACACACCCACTCCTTTGACACTGAAAATGAATGTATTCATGTACATATCATAGCGTCGGTTCTGTTACCCGAACCCGCTCGAGCTCTATGGTATAAAAGGCACACGGTTTCCGCTCGAAGCCTTGCTTGCAGATGTCATTCCAGTGGCTGGCGATGGTCCAGAGAACGTCCGACCATGAGAAGAGCTGGGTATAAATCGATTAGTCTGCAAGGCCGACATTTGAAGTATGGTGTTATGGGTCGGAAGTCCTGACGGCATCCGCAGGGCCGTGGAGAATGGTCGCTGAGGAGTCGGGGGTGGTCCCATCCTGTCGGTAGTTTTCGTACCTCGTGGTGGAGCAGGGTTCTGTGTCGTCGAGATGTCGATATCCATCGTTTGGTTGGCCTGTGAATGCACCTGGCTAATCGCTGGCTTGAAGCGTTTCCCTTGATTGGGTGGTGGAGGCGGAGCCATCATACCATGGTTTATAAATCGCGGTTGTCTTAGGGACGCTGGCTGTTGTTCATCTGTGGGTTGAGGTCTCACTCGAGAGTTGCCCTCTCCATGAAACGCATACTGCCTACAGAAAGAATAAGGGTGGTGCACAAAAGGATGACGAGAGCATACTCTGCAAACCGGCTGCTGCCAGGTCTATCAACTGTATATTCATGCCCAGGCAGCTCTTGCCGACTGAGAGTAGGGTGTTCTCCGGGCGGGAGGGTGAGACGAGATGATCCCACTGGCGTGGGGATAGATCTCGGGCTCGAGTTCGTCTTGACGCTGCTGCCTTGACTGCTTTGACCTCCTTCGGGCCGATGTGCATGAGTGACGGTACTGACTTACCCTCGTAATTCGACCATGGGCCGCTTCCCGTTGTGGTTCAGATGCGTAGATGGCGCTCTGGTTTGGTCCGTGACGAGTCCACTGCTGCGACAGATCTCGAGTTCTCTCTGCAGGACTTGAACATCTCTGGACAGCATTTTTTCATAGTCAACAAGTCAGTGAACGGGGCACCGACCTTTTCAGGGACCTGCGTTCGTTTCGTAAACGATCGCAAGTCGCAGAAAGCTGCACGGATTGATTCCGATAGTGTCGCACGAGGGCAGCGAGGGACTCTTGCTGGAACTGAATTCGACGGAGAAGCGGTGCACTGGGGCGTAACGGAACCTGGTGGGACGTACCTTGACGGCGTTGGCCATGCCGTCAATCGCGTGAGGCAGGGAGCGAAACCAATCCGACATGGGTGGATCGATCTGGCAGACGTGGAGTGTGGGGGCGAGACGAACGAGAAAGGGCGCATACATTGCGCTGAAGAGGCACGAGTTGTATGGTTTGCGCACCACATTTCGCGCAACTCTGGTTGGGGTCTGCTCTGCGGCATCAGCGCTGTGCTGCCGTGGCCAAGGGCGCGACTGACTGAGGTGCGAGTTGCAGAGCACATGGCCGCATTCGGTGGCCCAGAAGGGCACTGCGGGAGGCCTTCCGTCCTGCGGGGAGAAGGGGAGAAGGCAGACGGCGCAGCCGACAAAGTCCCAAAACTCAAACTCCAGGTCTCCCCTCTGCAGCTGGGCGGACATGACGAGCAAGAAGAAGAATATTTATTCATTTATTTATTTCCTTTGACCTTTGACGCGCCATATTGTGGTCACGTGTCGACGGCGCTCCTCTACGCCAACTCCCAAGCGCGACTCCCCTTCGCTCATGTCGTCCTTCCCTCGCCCCCTCATATCAACCCTCGGCTGGGAGCTACAGTCCATCATCGCGAGCTCCTCCAATTTTCATGAAGTCAAGCGCGTGCACTACACGTCCCCCAATGCCAGAGTTGACGTCGTCATCCCCGAAGTCGAACGAGACGGCAATCCCCTGGTAATTACCGGTTGGAACAGACATCCTAGATGGCCCAAGTCTTTGTTCAACATCGATTGGCTCAAAGAGAACGGCGATCAGAGTGAGTCGCATTCGTCTCCCGGACCGTCTCTTGCGCCTGACGCGGCCGTCAAGACCTGGCCGTCAGAAATGTACACAACTGGGCTGACTTCCAGATCACCATGGACGATTTCATCCAAAGGCTGCGCGAAACGCCAGCGTATGCTGGCGTGGATGGTAAGTCTTTGCGTTTGTGGCTCCTTCTCGCCGACAAAACACTCGCCTTTCTTTCAGAACAAGAGCGTCTTTACGGAAAAGATGTCGACTGTCCCGCGGCATGGACAGATTGGCTTACACACTCGGGTACTATACCAGATAATCTTTTGTTCCACGGCCCAAATGATTTCCTCAGGTACCTTCCCGACGAGGTTTGTTGCCGCCTTCTCTGCTTTCTTTACCACCTCACCAGTTCAGGCCAAGGTCCAAACTCTTATGTGCTACTTGGGCATCGGTGACACGTTCACGCCGTTCCACAAGGACCTCTGTGCTTCGTCTGGCCAAAACCTCATGTGTTTTTCAGAACACTCTGGTTCCGCATTTTGGTTCATGACAAAGTCCTCAGCTGCTCCGCAGGTTGCTGCATATTTTCACCAAATAGGGCAAGAAGTTGATCTGGAAACGCATGTCGTCACCATTAACGAACTCGCAAAAGCTCCTTTTGACGTTTATATCACCGAGCAGCAGCTAGGAGATCTGGTTCTCGTTCCCCCAAGAAGCTGCCATCAAGTAGTCAACAAGGGTGGAATTACGATCAAGACGTCATGGTCACGAATGTCTCTTAGTGGTCTGCAGACGGCCCTGTGGCACGAGCTTCCCATTTATCACAGGTGAGAGTTCCGGTAACATTGTGTCTGGACTAATGCATATCCTGCAATTATTCCCAGAGTTTGCAGACAGGAAATATACAAAGTCAAATCCAACATATTCCATGCATTGCAACGGTTTACTAGACTCGCTGAAGATCTGCCAGATGGCCCTGACAGTAGACCTTGTCTTACGTCTACGGAAAACCTAAGGCAACTTGTGTGCCTTTTCGATGACATTCTTGTTGCCGAGGTCTCCATTTCCTGCGACTCGATGCCCCATGTTTCGCAATCGGACGTTTCTCACACGGACGATCTTCACTGCGACTTTTGCGGGGCTGATATATTTCAGAGCTTCTTTGAATGTGATTCGTGCCCACCCGCATCTTCCGGCGGTTCGGCGGGAGTCTTGCCGCTCGGCGATGGTCTTACCCTCTGTCCCTTGTGTTATGTGGAAGGCAGGACGTGCCAATGTGGACAGATGCAGCCAGTTCAGTCTCGACCCTTTGGCGACCTGCTGGGAATCAGAGACCGAGCAGTCAAGGCGATCCAACGCATCGACAGGGACTACGTCGATGGGTACGGGTACTTATTTGAGCAACCACTGTGAGCTGTGACCGCTATGTGCGGATTCGTGCTAATTCGAATAAAGTCGATTGCTTTCTGGTCGAGACGCAAATATATTCGAAGCTGCCTGCAAATTGTTTCGAAAACGACAAAACGATGCCAAGGTGTGCCTTTACCCCTACATGATGACACGCCCATACTTGACACTCTCCAGGCAATGAGGAGTTGTCGAGTCCGTCTGTCACACCCGGTGCCCGCTCCTGCAGCTATATATTGCAAATCATGCCATTTCTCCAAATGTTATACCCACCTACTTGAATTAGATTCAGTCCATTCGGTGGATGCCATCATGCTTTCTGAACGGTATGATGGGGATGCGAATTGGCATCACTCTCATCGCAACGGTTCACAACAGTATCAAGAAGTACAGCAGCGTGTCATTGAGGACGAGGAAAGAGGCTCTCGCCCCAATGCATCACACAGACTTGTTTACCTCGCCAAAAATTTCACAACTTGCCGGGCGAAAGCACTTGAAGTGACTAAACATGGTTGGTACGATCGATTCGTACAAACGACTTCGATCCCAGTGAGTTATTACTTCAAGTTCTCCCCGTTCTCCACTATATCCCGCCCAGATTGAGAAAAGTCCCGCGAAGGCATTGGTCAGGTTACCAGAACACATCGACGGTGACGAACCGTATGAGAGCCACACTTTGGACGACTCCCCTTTAAGCAACTTAGCATCACAAGCGCCGGAAGGCAGTGGTATTCAAACGACGGATTCTCACCGAACACCCATCCTTACTCCATCAGGAAGCATAAATGAAGTTCAACACTTTCGCCGGTCTAGCTTATCAGTTATCCCTGATTTCCGCTCCTCTGTCGTTGATCCAATGACAACCTCGCCCGAACCGAGTACGTTCCATGTGCCCAGTAGTCCTAGCGTCCCGATTGGGACACAGCACGAGGTCTCGAAGCATGCTCCCTTTCCAGCTCTTGGCTCCCCTTCGAGGGCTGGACAACCTGCTATTGTGTCATCGCTTTCTTCTACCTTTGTAGACGATCCAGAGAACCTCAGTGACCTAACCGATCTCCCAACGGAAATCGACTCTCCCTCAGGCAGCTCGATTGCCGACGTCTCGATTCCGGAAACAGTGGACCGACAGCCCTCTATGGAGTTCCTCCCTCCACCGTCATCAGCTGCGGTTTCCCCGAACACCCCATATGTAACTGGGTCCCAACTGAAGTCGAGGCTTGTCTTCGATTGTGTCGAAATAATACAACCGGAGTGGTATAACGAGATAAATTCCTCATCATCTTCTCGACCCAAGCGAAAGCGAACTGCTGGTCCATTGCCATCAGATGTCACCAGATCCCCCGATTCTGATAAATCACTGTCGGCCGTAAAAGAGATATCCGATCGGTCGTCATCGAAGAGGAAGAGGAAGATATCACAAGGTCCTGCTTCTCGGTGAGCCTGACCCACTCACTGCGATGAGGAGCAGAACCTCACGCCAAACGACTTGAAAGGCTGTCACGATTCTCCAGGCGCGCCCACTCTTTCCTCGACACCCGAGGCCAACCGTCACCAAACGATATCCTTGCCAAGGCACTGAATTGGACATTTCAATTGAATAGCACTAGTGCAGCTTCTCATGTCCCTACTACACCCCGCTCTTTCAACGCAATCCCTCCGATCGGCAATGCTGCCATCAGCACTATGGTGAAACCCCAGTTTAGGGACATTGGTGTTCAAAAGAATCTCAACTTTACGCGAAGTACTACCACCGGTCAGCCCTTGGAGGACGCATCCAGTTGTATCACGAAATTGGAAAGAGAGAACCGTGATCTGCGAGCTCAAGTGGAGACATACAAGCGCGAATGCGAGGCATGCCGCGAGAACCTGGATGAGATCAGTAAGAGGTATAGCTCTTCGAGGTTCCAACATCGTCCAACCCCACCGTCGAGCGGGCCGTCCAACTTCACCTCCCATCCCTCCCAGGAATTATCCGTGCACCCTAAATGGCGAATGCGAGGCATCGGGACTGATAACCAATTCCAATCCATGGAAGTCCAGGAGCTAGACTACCCCCCTATTGAAACCCTTCCCCTACTCACACCATCTTCTCCCGAAAGCGTTTCGTCGTCCGCTCGCCGGCGACCACTGACAGAGCCGCACAACCTCAGGATGAGGTCCCATGAAGACGTTCATAATAACCAGGCACAACCACATTTTGGGCCCCAGCAGCATGGTCGAAGACGTGGCTTCACCGACCCAACGAACGAAAGGCGGCAAAGGGGCAAGCTGGCAAGACCACCCTCTTTGGGTCGCAGTGGGGAAGTGACCGGAAGCCCCGACCTATCCAGGTCCTTTGCAATTGTCGAGGCTGGGGCCTCTAGCACTTTGCTAAGCGCTGATGTGGCAGCAGTTGCACAGGAAAGTCACGACAAAGTAAACGACCAAGGTTGGTAGTTCTCTCCTTCTCTTTTTTTCGGGTGTAACGAAGCCATTTGCAGTACCACCTTTACCTCCGTCCATCGAACATGCGTCTTGAAGTGCCAAAGTCTCATTGTTCCGTAGACAAACCCTGCTCTTTGTGTCCGTTGTCATGCTTTCGTGGTTGATATCGTCGCTACTTCATGGTCTAGAAATGTGCACATAACTGAATACCTGAACACATATTTTGCTACCAAGTCGCAAAGCACTAATCAGATCGTAAAGAGAGTTGTTCGTGGTTCCGTGATAGCAAAGTCTGAGAATGTCAGCATTACCATGTCCTGGTAAAAACCATATGACCAAGTGAAGCGGATATTAAGGTGCAACTAATGGGGTATATCAAAATTTGACGGCGAAGAAATGTCCGGCGACGTGTGATGGTGTACGTTCATGGTAGCGGAGAAGCACCACCAAGTAAGGTTGAGGACGGTCCCTAACCACATCGACAAGTGATGATTCTCCAGAAACTTGACTTGGGTTCTTGGGCATCGCCGTTTTGGTTATGATACTCATCTCCTTGTGACACACCAACTTCGTTTCCCCGTGCACGAACATTACTGATCGCCGGTGGTGCAGCACCAACGGTAGACACCATAGGAGAGGCACGGCCATAAGGTTGATTGGAATATGCTTCGTCGTTTCCATAATCCACGCCAGGAGTGGCGTTCGCGTATGGGTGTTGCGGAGCACCAGTGTAGCTCACTCGGTTTTGAGGTGTTGATATTGGAACATTAACCTGAGCAGCCGCAGACAAGGGTGTGGCCTGGCCAGGGGTAACGCCACCAGCGCCAGGTGTGAGCGCGTTTGGAAGCCTGCGCTGCTTCGACCCATGTCGGACGAGTGCAGGAGATGGAGGGATGACTTGTGGGGTGCCTTGGGACGCCCTTCTCCACTCGGCATCACGTTGTCTTTCTAAATCCCGTCGACGATCCTGAGGCTGAGCCGTTGGCACGTTCTGGACTTGGGAAAGGACGTGCTGTTGACCCTACAGGCGGACATGTCATTAGTTCATAACCGATTGATCATATGTAGAATGACACACCATCGAGGCTTCCCAACCTTTCCCACCTGACAACTAGATGAGCGAAAGAGGGAAAATAGCTGCCAGTGCACACACCATTCAACAAATTCCAATCGTAAACACCGTCATCGACCTCGTTGTTGTTTTTCATGACCTTGGCAAACAACTCTCGCAGGAAATCGTAATCGGGAGTCTCTTCGAAACCAAGTTTGCGGACATAATTGAGATAGATGCCAAATTCCTCTGAAGAGTGATCAGACCAGAGGTGGGCCGCCGAGCTTGGCAACTGACCAGGGTAGCCTTCGCAGAGCTCTCTAATTTGCGTCGTTTGCTTCTTTTCTCCGATCTTCTCGTACTTCTGCTTGTTTGTTGCGGCTTTCAGGCCTTGCCAAGGTAAGCTGCCACGCAGAAAGTACATGAAGACATGACCGAGAGATTCTAGGTCATCTCTTCGCGATTGCTCTGCCAAGCAAAAGCCTCGGAATTGGGCGGTACACTGTCCATTAACTGCGACGCACCCCGTCCCAAATGTGTATTGATACTCATATACCGCGCAGTCCCGCTGAGACTCTTCCGTTCACGGTAAGGAATGTGCTGTTTGGTTTTTGGGTCACGGTATTGCTTGGCCATGCCAAAATCGACGACATGAATGACTGTAGAAGATTGTATTGAACCTGGGACATGCTGGAATCATGCACAAAGCTCACTGTTTGCGGATTTAGTTCCAGGACGACCAATGAGGAAGTTGTCGGGTTTGATATCACGGTATATGAGGTTTTTCTCGTGGATGGTTTGCACTCGGGATATCTAAGGGACGATGTTACGACATGCTCATTGTTGCGGGAGGGAGTGGATCACACCATCTGCCTTGCGGCCATGCACACGGTCTTTGTGGAAAACTTGCGTCCACACATGTCGAAGAGGTCTTCCAAGCTGGGGCCAAGGAGGTCGATGACCAGAATGTTGTGCAGACCCTCTTGCCCAAAGTGGTAGATCTGAGGTATCCCGGCTAGGAACGAAGTTGGATGATGAGGACAAAGGGTGATAAGGAGACGTACGACAGCCGGCGAGGATGCGATATGAGCGACATTCGTCACGCAGCTGTGGGGCTTCGGCCTTGCGAGGTTCCTGCGAAAAAAGATCAGGAGTGGGGCGGGCGAGGGGTGGTGGTGCGACGCACAAACTTGATGGCGACGGTGGTGGAGTTGAGCAGGTTTGTGCCTAGGATGGGAGTGAGGAGTGGAGATGTGGTCGGGGACGGAGAGCGTACCTTCGAAGATGACGCCAAAGGAGCCCTCGCCGATTTTCTTGCCAACGCGGTAGTGCACGCCGACGACGTTGTTCGTTCCAGAGGGATGTGAGGCCATGGATGGGGCTGGTTGGGGACTCGCGCTGGCAGGCGAGGCTGGGCCAATTCAAGCCTGCGGGGGGGTGAACGACGTTTCGGTCAAAACCGAACCTGCGATTTGACTAATGTATTATTACACTACTTCTTGTCCTCCGCAACATCCCCGCCGTCGCCCTCCCCGACGGACACAGCACCACCAGTGTCCCTCTTCTGGTCCGGGGGAAATCGTGGCTTTCATTGCACCTCTTCGCCGCCTCGAACTCGCCTGCAAAGTACATGCACCGTGGCCTCCGCGTCAACACATTTCCTCAGTCAGCCCTCACCCACACCGCAACCGTGAAAAAGCCGCGATGGCCCGGTGTCCCGATGCAGAAATTTCCTTGTTTTTGACATTGGCCAACTCACCCACAATCGCAAGCGCATTGGGAAACACCAGGACCTGGCCATACATCTTTCAGGTGGGGCGTACGCCAAACATAATACAACGTGCGCGTGAACGCCAGCCTGATGTTTGTATCGACCCTATCCCAATGATCAGACAAGGCGCACAACGGAGCATGCAGCTGAACTTGCTCACATCATAAACCATTGTGGAGATCGGCAGAAGTTGATCACTTCCGATGATTGCTCTTCAGGGATGATGGGCGGGAATTGCGCCCTGCACACCACGCCGTGAGCGCACGTCGCAAAAGGGTCCCAGCAAGCAAGGTAAGCACATACATCGAGCTCCCATTTCCAATGACACCAACACGCCTATTCGTGCTCCTAAGTGGGGAGAACTGCCAGAGATGAGCTCTGGGCTTCTCAGCGTATAAGGCCGGTGCAGATGCCCCTACTGCTGAGATGGCCATGTCATCCTCGGCATGTGTAGTCTGCCCTTGATCCGTGTTTACGAGCATGAATTCGTGCACGTTCGCGTTCTCGTCCAACGTGTGGAACCCGCGAAATACCTAGTCCCAATAGACTTGAATTCCGGGTTGGGAATATAACAACTTTCTCCGTAGGGATTTGGTTCATGGACAGAAATACCACCGCCCGGGAACATCAGAGCTGCAGCCCACGTTCCACCGACATTTCGATGCCTTCTCATAGACCTCCAAGCCAGCCAATTTGTGCATAGTGCAGCGCCACATGATGCACGCTGTGTCTACCTTGCACGAGATGTTGACCAAAAACACTAGATGTATTACGTCCAAAGAAGACTTTCACCACGGGAACAAAACCATCCCCCCAGTGACCCTGTATACACATCTATGGTTACATTCGACCCATCCCACCGTCTGCCAGCTGGGAGAGTGCAGTTTCGCAAGGTGGGTTCACTGTCGGTATCAAACCCGCCATTGAAAGGAAAAAAGGTATGTGTACAAAGTACATGTAATGTAGGATGCAGAGGGGGGTAACACTAAGTGAGAACCAGACCAGTTCACGTATATACAGTCCAGCTTGGAGGGAGATCCAACGCGGTCCACCGAAAAAACGCGCTGAAACCAAATCAGCGTTCACCACCAAAGCTTTTAACGAAACTCGAAGCAGGAGCTCGAGCGTTCGGGAACGTGACTCAGCGATAACTGCTGATATCTGAGATATACGCGAATCGCTCAGCCGATCTCGTGCAAAGGTAGAAGGGACACCACGCACGGTTCGGAATTTTGGTGAAAGTAAAAGCCACTCATGGTAGCAGCAGGCGGTAGAGAACGAGGTCCAGTAGAGGAGCCACGTCCCCGTCGGACACTAGAGTCCCGACGTCGACGACCAATGGGGATAGATTCCAGCTTACTAGGGGAGGGCGATGTCAGCAAATCACCCTCTCCACACTCCTCTGCGCAGTGGGGAAACGTCTGTGTGACAGGCCGTAAATTGGTTCCCGTAGAATGTGGACTGAAGTCCACACAGACGTAGTAGAACCCTGTCAGAATCGAAGTAAATGTTTGGTGTATGCGATGGTGCCAGAGACATCGATGAGATAAGACGTGGACATACCAGCAAAACTTGCACCGTTGATATCTTGTACTCTGTGGTCAGGGACAAGGAATCGTTCCTTCCACCTCATGAAAACGGCTCCCCGATCGCGATCGGGCATGGTTAAATGTGGTCTCCTGAGTTCGTTCTTGACGTGCCGGAAGGCAGGGAAACGCTGCCAATGCACCATATCTTCTTGCTCGTTTGCCCCCCATTTTTGCGTCAGGAAGCCGTACCGACTGCCGATGATTTCTGCGTCAAAGTAAGTCGTCAGCTCGGGCCAGTCATCGGTCAGCCCGCGTATACGGAGGTATCCGCAAAGGAACGAAGAAGAAAAGTCGACGTCCTTTGGCCCATGAGTGCACGATAGGTGGATGATGCAAGCAGAACGTACGACAATGGTCACGTTGACGTCGTAGCTGTTCCTACCGCTCTTCTGCGTCCCCTGAAAGGTCGCACCGGGATACAGACAATGATGGCGTTGGGCGCGGACACGCAGGCGGGTGATGTCGATTGCAGGGTCGGGCACAGGCGTGGGACCGGAAGATCTCTGGGAACGACCACGGAGAGCGGCGTCTGGGGGGGAGCGCTGCTGAGTGGGAGATGACTTGGGGGGAGATGTTGTGGTGAGAATGGAGAATGAGGGCTGTGGTGGTGCTACAGAGGAGGGCGGAGAGGACTGTGGGACGTCCATGTCGATGTCATCCTCGAAGACGAGGTCTGGTTGCGAATAGACAGAGTGAGACTTTTTCACAGGCATGATTGACTTAAACACAACACGAGCGGCTGCCAGGTCTGTGCGGTTTTGACCATTACATACTCTGTCAGTCACGTGTACTGACACACAGCGATATGTCCTCCTCAAGCGTCCCACCAGAAACACATATCTGTCGTCCTCCGCGCTTGCACTGCGAAGAATCGAGCGCGAACTGCACCGTCTGGGTGCTCAGGCTCACAGGAATATAAATGTCACTTTCTCGCAGCCGCAGAAATCCGTCGTCTCGCTTGTTTAGCTGTGCCAATGCAAAGTAGGTGGTACAGTGTTATATCGTCCTTGATGCAACGAACCGCGAGTTTTCAGCGCTGTGTCCGTCCGGGGTAGCCATGCCCAGCCAACGGGTTATCCCCCGTCCAGATCCTAGGACGGAGGCCATGTTCCACAATATCCATCAGGCCTCCTCCCCGTTTCTCCGGGCAGCCGGAATCAAGGAAGGCTCTACGGAACACAAGCAATTAAAGGTGTGATTTATCTAGACACAATTTCCATGAATCTTGAGTCAAGTTGCAGACAACCCTCCGAGCTCTTCATTGTCAGTACTTGCATCCGTTTAAGTACTTGGAAGAGCAAGCACCGGGCTGTGTGGATCAGCTCATTGCGAAAGTGTGTATGCTTGCCAAGGGTCACTTGCACACTCACTACCAACTTTCCCTCAGGCGCAACTTGATCTTCCATGGTTGGCCAAGTATGAGGACGGTTGGCCTGCACGCATCTACTTAAAGAGATACGTGGAGGGAAGGCGGCCACACTTCATGTCTACTAGATATGCCAAGTCAAGGAAAGGTTGGATGCAGACATCAAAAACTTTTCACAGAACAGTCGGTCCATGTCTCCAGGCCGTGCTGATCAGATTCTGACTCTGGTGGTGTCTGCAGCCCACAAAGGATCTCGAAGACACTAGCGATACCCTAGTAAGTTCATCACTCTTGAATGCAGTGGAATATCTCAACTGGACATAGAAGGACCATGACTTTACTGTGAGGGACTTTCTGGGCTCCTTGACACCCAACCTTGAGCACCATCTTGATGCTTTCATCAAGTTGGGCATCAAGGATCAGGAAACCCTTCAGGCCTTTTTATCTTGGCCACAAGTGTTACAAGCCCAGTTTTTAGATGAAGGTCACAAGGTGTTGCAACTTACAAGCCTAGAAAGAACTGGCTTATTGTTAGGTTCTGGTCTGCTGATACATAGGGCATTGCAAAAGTCTCTTGTGAAGACAGTGACACCAGGGCCCTTTGGCCTGCAAGTAGTGCTATGAACCTGATGACCTCTTTCTGTCCAGTTCCAGATAGTTATGTTTGTCCACTTATCTCACATTCACAAATGCCTGTCAATTTTTGAGAACAGTTTGATTCATGCTTACTGAATGTGGCCACAGCAAGGAGATGATTAACTATTGCAGCAGGAAAAAAATGGGCACAAAAGGTTGAATGATGAATAAAAGAGGACTGGATGGGTGACACAAGAATATGGAATCACAGTTGTATGGAGCATATGTAGAGATGCTCTATTGTGCTCACAGGTCCTCATCCTCTTCAGGAAGAGGGACACTCTCAGCCTAGTGTTTCCACTCAGCCACACATAGCCAATCACCAAATAGAGATAAATTACCTGCTGCAATTCCTCTTCATATTGCTTCATCAATTTTGCATCCACGACAACTTCAGCAGGGGCAAGCGCCGGTGCAGCAACGAATTCGAGCGCAGGGTTCCTATTATACACAATTTAAACACCAACTAAAATGAAAACTACAACGTTACTTGGGCTTACCCGACCAATTTCCTTGCCAGCCACAGGAAAGGCTTCTCGAAGTTATAGTTCGACTTCGCGGAAATCTCAAAGTATTGGAGATTCTTCTTGCGATGGAAGGTGACAGCGCCTGTCTTTACTTTACGTTCCTATAGGAATAGGTGCTTTAGCCCAACATTGGCATAGTAATGGTGCCCATAGCCCACCTTGACGTCAACTTTGTTTCCGCAAAGAACGATTGGAATGTTCTCGCAGACGCGCTCAAGATCACGGTGCCAGTTCGGTACGTTCTTGTATGTGATTCTCGAGGTGACATCGAACATGATGATGCCACATTGACCTTGTATGTAATAACCATCACGGAGACCACCGAACTTTTCTTGACCTGCAGTATCCCAGACATTGAAACAGATAGTGCCAAAGTTGGTTGAGAATGACAAGGGGTGGACTTCGACACCAAGGGTGGCTACAGACTGTATCAGGGATATAGTTATCGTGGGTGTTACGGGTAGAATCGCACCAATGTACTTCTTCTCGAATTCCCCAGTCAAGTGGCGCTACATGGGCGTGAGGATCAGCACGCGATCTGGTTCAAAGATTGCCATCGTGCCACAACTCTACCTTGACAAAAGTGGTTTTTCCGGTACCACCGTCGCCAACTAAGGTATTTTGAGGCAACAGATAGAGATTTCGTGAGAGTACGCAATGTTTGGATTGACAAGAAGTGGCAGTAACGGGGTATCGATGAGACGTGATGAAATCTCAAATGAACCACCAAGCGGAAAGGGAGGTTTTGACGTACCAAGAACAAGTTTAAAGGTGGGGACCTGTGTTTCGGTCATTTCGTGAAATTAGAGTATTCTATGTCGAACAAGGGAGAGAACTGAACGGAACGAGGCCAAAGAGCAGAAATCAAGGACGCTGAGATAAGGTTTTCCGGCCATTGCCAGATTTGGCCATGTCGCTGAGTTCCTGCAGAGGCATTCCCGAAGTGTCAGCATCAATCGCGCATCATACCTATACGTTCCGGATGCTGCGTGGTATGGTTGTCTCCGCCTTCGAGACATGTTCCCAGGTAAATTTATTGCTTGGCTATTCATGCCATGATGGCTGATTGGAGAGCACTGGCGTGCCCGTGGCATCCAGGACCGCTGCAACTTCATTGTCAGTCCTTCCATCTTTCTCAGGTGGTAACAGTCCCTCGTGGTCTACGCAATCAATGAGATGTACACAAAGCGGTCGGTAGTCAGCCCGCCACGACCATTCAAGGTTGTGTGTCGTTTGCTTTTCGAGTGTAGGTTGCTAACTTTCTAGCAGACTCATACGATCAGCTCAAGCTTAACTTCTGTGGTTTTACACACTGTTATATTTCTTTTCAGGTACGTCTATTAGCACTGACAATCGTCTGCGCATTGTTGACTTCAAACGAAGGGTCATGGTGTATTTCTCGTCTTGCGGTCCGACAACTATCATGATGCTGAATGTCCTTGAGTCATCTGTCTTCGTACTACCCAGGCATGGGATTTAATTCACTTCCTCACGCCAACATCTGCCAGTCCGTACGGTCCTTGGTGCATCCATCACGATGTCCGGGGTCATGTCAGTTGATATACGAATATGTGAAGCAGGTTGAAAGTTTCATATTTATTACGACAAGATACTTCCCTATTCCCTCGATAGAATCGGCGCGTTCAGGTATGCTTGTAATACGCAGTGGGTCATGACGTCCGATCATGTAGGGAAGCTGGGCTGTGATGACCATTGGATAAGCCCTATGATCATGTTGGATCATGTAGGGACAACTGTGTTTGGCTCTCACTACTTTGTGTCTCATTTTCGCAGTATCACCCAGGAGATCTACCCGCTCATTGCCAACGCTGGGAATTTGTAACCTGTTCCAGGTGCGTCGAGCCGCCATTTTATTTGTCTCGGTCTTGTTACAGTATGCTGGTTCAGATGCCGCCCATCGCACTTCAGGCTTCCATGCCTATAAAATACATGGCGACAAGCACGGGATCATTTGTCTTCCTCCGGTTAGTAACTGGTTACATTTCCATCTCCATCTCGGAGGTCCTGGGCTCACGTCCTCCGGTATGCTGGGTGGCACTATTGGTATCACAATTGGAGAAGCTATCATTTCAAGCACTCTCTAGCAAAGATTCTGAGCCTTGTCCATCAATACATCCGCCACTTCAATCAACGATAGCGTCAAGAAAATAGCATTAATTCCTATATGTGGTCTTCATCTCTAACCCTGGGTTTTTCTATGTCGTAGGATGCTTCTTTGGGGTCCTAAATAATGTGTACTTCTGCTCGCTCTATCAGTGCAATCCCGTCTGTTAACACATCGTTATCAGCTCTCAGTTTTGTCCTCATTGCCTTTGTCCGTGCGTATTGCACCGCACAGTGATCCGCTAGGGTACGGGGCAGATAAAGGAATCGAATATGGATAGCTGTGGGGCAGGTTTGACCGTGGTCGGAGAAGTACCTACTAGAGGCAATGTGACCAGAGGCGTAAACCCAATAATCTGATAGAAGTAGTTTGCACAGTAGACACGTGATCAATATATCGAACCCAAGTCTGCCGGGGTTTCTGCTTTACAGAAAAACTGAACGATGGCTCAATCCACAGAGCTCGAAGGGATCAAAGAACGCCCTCCGAAAAGAATTCGGACCTCTACGAAAACCGCACCACCTCAAAAGTGTCCTGGTGACGCCCGCTTATTTGCTCCATTCCGTGCCCTTGGATTGGTCACAAATCACATACCATTCTACTTGCAGACCCGTTCTCATAAGGGGGCTACGGAAGGTCCGCGCATACACCTCCTTACGTGCCTTGGCAGATCATGGGCGCTCTGGGAGGGAGGGAAGATGACTCTGTTATTCGTTGGTGGGCACATACCCATTGAGTTGAGTAGGGCCTTTGAAGATTGTCCGTGTACAGGTCCTGAAGAACCGGATCCGATCTCATATTTGACTATGGAAGGCGATGCGATCTGGGCGGCATCAGGTGCCCACATCATCAAATATCTGCGGGGAAAAGAGGTAAACATGTTCGTTCTATTGTTGAGACTTTCATCCACGGATATCCACAGGTTGCCCGAGCTACCAACCCGCTTGGAGTGCTACTCACCTCTGTGGTCATATTTGGATCTCTCTTACTTGCCTTGCCAGAGGATGGTGGACGGATGCTTGTATGGGACGTCTCGTGCGACGGTGAGATAGCCTCCGAATGTATTGCCCCTCAGTCCTGATCTTTACTCTAGAACCATCGTTCTCCTGTACTATCCAGTTTGATATCGGCTTCACCGCAGTCCTGTTACTACATCCCGCAACTTACTTGAACAAAATTCTGGTAGCAAGCACTGAAGGCGACTTGCAACTATGGAATATACGGACACAGCGAGTATTTTTCTCTATGTATTTGTGCCGCTTATGTTTAATCCTTCAGGACATGTGTACACAAATTTCCAAGTTCAATGCTCCTAAGTACACAAGGCTTGGCAAATATGACATCTACTATCACGACATTAGTTCAATCTCCCGCAATTGATGTCGTAGGTATTGGCTTTGCGTCCGGCGAAGTGTCCATATATGACATACGCGCCGACGAGAGGTTGATGAGAATATTTATGGAGGGAGGTGCGATTAGAGGATTGTCGTTTCGAAGCGGTTGGTACTCCACTTCAGCGGATTGCCATTTCCCTCATTCATTTCTGCGTTAAGATGAGAACCAAGTTCTTGCCTCCGTGTCTTCTCACGGGCACCTAGCCCTCTGGGACTTGAACTCTGGCGGTCGCCTGTTGCACCTCATTAAGGGTGCTCATGATGGCGCTATCAGCGCGGTACAATGGGTACCTGGTCAGCCAATTTTGATAACGTCTGGTGAAGATAACTGTGTCAAAGTACGCCGTAATATATCAGTCTTCAACACTTATAACCATATACCAGCAATGGTTGTTCGACTCACCCACTGCCGCTCCACGACTGTTGAAATTCCGCTCAGGACATCATGCTCCACCACATCTAATCAGGTACTATGGCGAAGATGGCAAACAGCTATTGACAGCCTCAGCTGATCGCAGCTTGCGGTATACCTCCGTCATCCGAGACTCAAGGTCGTTTGAAATGTCCCAAGGTAAGCGCAACATCACTGCGACAGATCGAAGACATTGATATCGATTCATGGCAGGCTCTCTTATCAAAAAGGCCGTAACGCTCTCCAAATCTCTGGCGTCATTGAAATTTCCGTCAATCATATCTATTGCCCACTCCACCGTACGATCAAAAGATTGGGACGATGTGCTCACAGCCCACACTGACGACCCTTTCGTTCGGTCCTGGACAGTGCTGAATAAACGTGTGGGAAAGCACACCTGGGGTTATGTCGATGGTGCCAGACGAAAATCTCCATCAGGTTCTGTAAAGGTATGTCCAATCGATTGCTTTATCATTGCTGCTTACTAAGTCCATCTAGTGCGTTTGCGTTTCTGCATGCGGAAACTTTGGTATTGCTGGCTCATCGACGGGGGAAATTCACATGTGGAATATGCAATCTGGTCTGAGGCGGAGATCATTCAAAGTGGGGCCGTGTCCTCAAGCAAACACAGAACGGTTGAATGCTACCTCTGAACTCAGAGCTAGTGAGCGTTGTATTACAGGTTTAGCCACCGACGCTTTGAACCGTCTCGTCATTGCGAGTACATTGGATGGAACAGTCAACGTAAGTTGTTATATCAGCTTGTCCCCTTCAAGGTGTTCATTAAGTGCGAGTAGTTTTTTGATTTCCATACTACTAAATTGGACTATACGTTGGCCCTGCCCTCATCTGCCCGATCTATGGTCCTTCATCGAAATTCAGGACTGTTGGCTGTCGTCTGTGAAGACGCGATAGTGCGTGTTGTCGATATTGAAACAAGGCGAATAGTCAGAGAGCTATCATGTGGCCGAGCTCGAATCCTTGACATTGTAGGGATCCATGAATTGTCTGAAAATACTACTTGCTGACTGCCTCTAGGCATTCTCGCCAGACTCTCGTTGGATAGTGTCGGCATCCCTCGATTCAATAATACGGACATTCGACCTCCCAACTGGTGGAATGATTGATGCATTCAGTACGCCAAGTATCGCGACGAGCATCGCGTTCTCACCCGCGAACGACTTTTTGGCAACTGCTCATGTGGATAGTGTTGGAGTGTTCTTGTGGGCAAACAGAGCACAATTTTCGGAAGTCACTCTTCGAACACTGACTGAGAAAGATATCGCAGAAGTGCCATTGCCATTGATGCGGGGAGGCGTTGAGGATGATGGTATATCTCGATTAGTTGGCTCTATCGTTGCTTGACTCATGCATTCGTTCTCAGCCCTGGAGATGTTGACCGGACTAATGACAGAGGACAAACCTGTGGACGTCTTCTCCACACCTCCTCAATTGGATGGGGATCTTGTTACTCTGACTCTGCTACCGAGATCGCGATGGCAAACACTGTTGAACCTGGAAGTCATCCAGGTACGTGTGATGACATGTCGACTCTATTCTCGAGTTAATTGAACGGGTTAATGACATAGCGGCGAAACCAACCGACAGTGCCTCCAAAAAAGCCCGAACAAGCACCCTTCTTCCTCCCTACATTACCTGGCGTCGAGCATCGATTTGCCATCGAAGAGAAGAAGGAAGAAAAAACCAAGACACGCTTAGACAAAAGCAGAGCCAAATCAAAGAGCATTCTCCATACGAAACTAGCGAAACTCACAAAGGACACTTGTGAGCACGCTTGCTACACCCTCTTTCGGTCTGGTACTCATATGTTCCCCTCATAGCCGGTGATGAACTTTTCGACTACATCAAAAGTCTGTCACCTGCTGCAATTGACATCGAGCTACGGTCACTTACCACCTTGGATCACCTGCGACAATTCATACACGCGCTCAAGCGACGAGTACAATCCCACAAAGATTTCGAAGCCGTCCAGACGTTGCAAAATGTTTTCCTTCAAATGCATGGAGAGATACTCGTAGACAACGGCGAACTGCTGTCGGAACTGGGGGAGCTATTAGAGATACAAGAAATAGAGAGCAAGGGCATCTTGGAACTTCTTGCTTCATCCCTTGGTGTGTTGGGCTTTGTACGAGATACAATGTAAAACTTGCAAATGTCTCAATCTGACAATAATATACTGGCCTACAGTTCGTTAGATAAGCACCATCGTACTTCATCGAAGCTCCCGGTCTGCATCTGCTTTTCAGCTTTGTGCATCATGTCTTCCAGCGGCGGTATCGGTCCCGATGGAAGAATCTACTGCAAGCATATGGAGGAGGCCGCCAAACGCAAGTCGAACACTTCCAAGCACCCAAATCGGTGCGCAGATTTACAGTGCTCGGGCAGCTATAGTCGTAGTGTGGGTCTCTAACATGCGATGCCTACTGAAACAGTGAATTTTACTGTTGCAAGAGAGGTTCATCAGACCAAACTAAGTGTAATTTTTGGTGTGAGATTATTGCCCTGGCACGCTTCAGCTTGCTCATGTTTCACTCTAGCCTGGGCAGATGCTAAGCTCCCCCGTCTGAAGGACAACACAGCCCATGCCCCACACTCGTCAGCACCTACTCTCCGAACCCCCAAGGAAGAAGGGAGCAGGAGATCTCCAATTGATATGTCCCCTACACACCCATTAGAGACCCCACAGAGCAGGAGGCCCTTGGAGGATATTAAAACTGGTTCGAAACAACGCGAACCAGACCTTAGTCCTACCCGTCTTCCTCGTTTGTCCAGTTCATCGAAGGGGCGAGGACCTACGTCATCACCTGGGCCTGTCAACACCGTCCCTCAGCCACCTTCGCCAGTACCCACTGAGCTGGACTCAGTGGACTACGAAGATGAGACACAACCACGGAAGACATTCAGTTTTCTCGGGTTAGATTGTAGCCCTGAGCAGATTATATCTACAATTCAACAGGAAGGTCAACCCTCGACTCCTAAGAAACGACGCTTGACTCCTGCCGCTGATGGGATATCCTTCGGTGACGGGTTATCGCTTACGCCACCACAAACTACGCGACGCGTTGCGCATGCTGACGATCCCGAGCCCCCCGCTGCCAGAGTATGCCGCAGGAAGGGAAAGGAACGTGAAGGCGCCGCACCAGCACAGACCCAGGACCAGGTTGGCACTCGTCTTCTTCGTTGACCGAACAGTCTTACATGACTCATCCCTGGAAATCTAGTTAGGACCCTTCGCACAGGACTGCTATAGCGGGGAGCCACAAGAGAATTCGCTACCGCTTTTTACGCTCCCAGGAGACGGATCTTCGACTTCGAGCGTGTCGCCGACTACGGCGGAGAACGTGCTCGATTACACCGATGGAATGAAGACGAGAGTAAAGGCGCTTTCTGAGTACATGGAATCGTTCGATATTACCCAGGCAGCGAAAGTGCTGCAGACGATCGAGCGGCAGAAGATCCAATATGAGTGCAGGGACCGAAGTCAAAAGATGCGCATCGAAGAGTTGGTTGCCGAAAGAGACAAGCTTGTCGCTGAAGTATCGAGATTGAAGAAAGAACTGGAACGGTGAGCACAGTGCAGTCGTTGCATATGTCGGGCGTAGCGACTGAGTTGTGTTGGTCAGTTCTGAGGAGAGCAAGCGGCCACGGATGTAGAGTTGATTAGATAAGCAATATCACGTGCTGTCGTGTCGCGTAAAAATGCAGCGACGCGTTTCTGAGTCGTTCATGTCTGGCTTCAGACCCGTCCATACTTCGTCTCCTGCCAGGTCCCTCTTGCCGAATGTCCCCTCATCCCTCGCGATTTCAGATGCCTCGCGAACGTCTGCGGCGTCTAGGTCCGAATTGCTGGCCCTCTCCCCCACAGAGGTCGAGTTCCTTGATGCAGTTATAAGGAGGATCGCGCCGAGTGCGACCTCCTTTCTCTCGGGTCTGAAGGCTTACAACGACGAATTACACGACAGGGGCCTTGACAGTCAGACGGAGGCAGTTCATTACGGAAGGTTGCTGGAGATATGCAAGTTGAGGGGACCCAGTTGGCAGGTCAAGTGGGACGGGGTGAAGAGACAATATGGTTATGGCGCTGTTTTGGCGCGCCCTCCACCTCCACGTCGCACTAAAACTCCTCCACCCCCCCGACAGATCTCATTTCCAAGAACGACTCGCTCGCCAGCATACCTTACGGTCCCTGTACGCGATGGTGACGACGATGTGTTCACTCTCCACTCCCATCAAGACCGCGATGAGAGTGAGACGACCCAGGACACAGAGGGGACAGAGCATCGTGAGGGAGGTTCATCCAATACAGAACACGACGGCGAGGCTGCACGTCATGGTGTCGCAAGGTCCCGCCAGTTCCACGGTATGTTACAAACAGGACCCTCGGATCTTCCAGCTTCTCGCCTAGCCAACTCCATTTTACCTCCAAGTCTCGCACATCCAGCAACTCCTCGTCCCAAGAATACCTATCACCAAGCGGTTCGACATGTCCTCGCCTGGGAAGACACCTCGGATACTACGGACGGCATGCCGCTCCCCTCGGGCACTCCTCCCTCTTATCGAGCGGCAGTCTGCACGGGATCCACCTCTAAGCCAGTGGCTGCTGATTTTCGAAACCACCTAGCTACGCGTGCTCCTTCGCCAATCAAATTACCCAAACCTGAACCGCACGTTCAAGCAGCACTACCCCAATCTCGTGAACGCAAGGGTAGTGTGATCAATGAAGAGGATGCATGGAAGAGAATCAAAATGGCACGAGATGAAGAAGATGCGGATAAGTTCCGCGACGACAAACTTCTGGAACGCTGCTGGGAGATATGGCTGCTCGGCTACCGGTGGTTGATTGTGCGGACCTTCTTTTATTTTATAATATCAAATCAATTAATACCACAGGTATTCTTCAGACGAGAAATCAGCAAGTTGCTGAGGCTCGAGACAATGTTGTCCTCGGGTCAGCCCTCCAACAATGGCGCAATGCCACGGCCTCACTTATGGAGAAACAGAAACATGCTGCCACCCTTGCCAACACCCGTTGTTTACGTGCGGCGCTGATGTTATGGAAAACAAAACTAAGGGACAGAAGGCAGATTGCCTGGCGAAATGACATGCGGGCAAAAATGAAGACTATTCGCGAGAAGCGTGACCTAAAGATCCAGAAAGATGCCTGGGCAAAGTGGCGGCAATCATTCCGCTCTCACCTATCTGAGCTGCAGTACAATGAACGCATGGTCCTGCGCTTTTTCCTGCGTTGGAGGTCATGCTTGTCTAGACTTGATTCCGCAGAGGCGGCTGCGGAACGATTTTACTGCAGAGCAACGTGTAGTACGGTAGTGCAATCCTGGAAACGTTGGAAGCGAGCCCTCGCCATCAGCGACGCAGAAAAAATGACGACAGCCAAGATTGGCCTCCGAGTCAGCCGTGAGGTGATGCAAAAGTGGAAGAAGTATACGTGCGTTCATTCTCCAAAAAATTTACGCTGCGGTCTAGAAACCAACCCGTCTGCGCAGTTATGAGCATCAAACATCCGTCGGTTTCCATAATGTTTATGTGATGAAACGGGCGATCAGATCATGGAAAACTGCTCAAGATCGGATACGTGTAGGTTCACAAGCTTTGTTCACGAACAGCCGAATTTATCATATTCGCAGGGAATGGAGAGCAGAGCAGATAAACACCTCACTAGACAAGACGACGTGCTTATCCGAGCCGTCACTCGAGTTTGGAAAGCCCGTGAGCGTGGTAAGCTCCTTGAGAGAGTCCGAGCGCTGCGCCTCATCAAAGGCACTTGGTCGATCTGGAGAGAACAGATGCGCCAGCATCGCCGGCTGGAAGGTGAAGGAAAATATATATGATTTCATGGTACTGACTATATCCAGACTGTGCGCTCGCATTCGGCATGAGATTCAATTCATCCATATTGTCGTCCACTTTGGAAACTTGGCGTCAAGTATACACTGTCTATCAGAACCGCCGGACTTTTGCGATCCAACGTTACCTTGCTCGGACACAGCATGATGCTCTCCTGAAGTGGAGGCACCAGCTGCGTGTGAGACTGAAGCTACTCAAACATGCGAAAATTGTCGAGAGGTTCATCGTGCAACGGCGAACGTTGAATGCATGGAAATCCAAGCTCGCGGAGAAGAAGCGGCAAAATAAACTCAAGGCTCTGGACGCACGCAGTCTCGGAAAATATATGAAAGGTAAGTATCCTGACGAACCTGCATCTCACCGGCCATTCTAAACGATTTCATGAAGTGTGGCAGTCAAAGGCAAGTCAAAGGCGTTGGTACCGCACAGCCGAAGAGCAGATCATCGTTCGAGTCAATATGGTGGGTTCACAAAGTCCGGAAAGCTTTAAAATTCCTACTTTGTCCACAGCGGATGTTAGCTGATGCTTTGAGTCACTGGACAAATCGCGTCATCGAAATTAAGCTTCGAGAGCTTGAAGTTCGCCAAAACTATTCCCAAACTGTGTTAAAGTAAAGAATTTCTATCGGTATGGATCTATCTGACATCTCTCTACTAGGATCGCCTTTAGAAAATGGAAAAGCATATGCTTGAGACACGTCGAGGATCTAAGTCTTATGGAGAGCCATCTTGACATCAAACGGGCAGGCAGGTTTTTCTCCTCAAGGCATTGCGCCGACTTCACTGAATGTACTCTTTATTTATTAATATGATTTTCTAGAAAACATGCGGCGCATGTTCCACAAATGGCTGACTGCAGCTCGCGCTCGGCGGCATAAGCGCATCCTCTTGCGAGAGCGACTGGCCGAGTTTGATCGGGCTTCCATGCAAGTTGCGTGGGATAGGTGGAGAGAGAAATACACGGAGGAAAAGTTGCACCCCATAGTGAGTTCATGACACCACACCAATGCAACGGTAGCATGAGGGCTGACTTTTACGCGGAAGGTACACCAGGTTATGCTCCAGAACCGAAAGAACCTCCTCTTCCGCGCTTTTGGAATCTGGCACTCGAAGACGAAAGTGAGTTGTCCAGTTGCGCAGTGGACCACTCTTTCACTGACATGGCTTCGCCAAGTCTCTCCCCGCGATACGGTTCCATGCGACTCGGACGAAGACGAGGATTTGGGAGATTTGGCGAGCTGCCATGCCTCAAGCCCTGCAGGCGAAGAAAGCACGCGAGGTTCACACCACAGCCGTTCTTTGTACGTCCGAAATCTATCTGAGTTCTAGTTTACCAATGCATTTTGTAGTGCGAAGTCTAGAAAAGTGGAGCCAAGCCTACAAAACGAAGCGTCACTTTAAGGAAATAGCGTAAGTGATCTAGCTGAAGGACTGCTGAGCTTGGATGATCATTAAACATTGCCAGTCGTGCCCGGTACTTGCGCCTGCCGAATGGTCCACCTGTGACCACGTCAAAGCTTACCAGCCCGTTGGCAATAAAGCCTATCAGAAATTCATACCCTCGGCGAAATGCAGGTGCTGAAACCAATGCCGAGGACTCAGACACGGGTGCTGGCTGTTCCAGTGGGCTGACCCCCAAGCCAGGTATTGTTAGCCTCCTGTCTAGCCGACCGCGTGTAGAGCCTGTCACTCGCTCTCGCCTAAAACTATCCAGCCGAGGACGGGGATCGAGCCCTGCTCGTACTATATCGTCTGCACTGGCGGTTGACGAGCCACCACCATCCCCACGACCACGTTTTAATGCCCGACGTAACCCGAGCCCAGCACGGTCAAGGGCGTCCTACCGTAGCTCTAGTCCGGCGAGGTCTGTTGCTCCAGCACAGAGCGAACCGGAACGGAGCCGGCTGTGGCAAGAGTTGAGACAAGTACGGATGCGGTCTCGGCCACCCACTGAGAAGTCACGATCGCCTGAGCCACCACCCTGAATTCGCCACATACATGTCATCTTGGTTAGTAGCATGCGGCTGAATTGATGATGGCCCGAGGTGGATGACGGGATGTTGCAACATACCACCCCCATATCTGACATGGCGTTGGTAGGTAGACTATAGATGGGATCCAAATCTATTGAGCATGTGGCTTCATGGGCACGTTTGCAAAGTATTGGTGTGCACACGGTAGATGCAGTATACCGGCGAACGGGACAGCAACACGTGGCGAATGAAGAGAGGAACGATGGCACATGGATCATTGCAGGAAGCGTGTAGGCACGTCCCCTTGAATGATCGACTGGTAAGTGATCTGATCGTTATGCGTGAAACGAGAGCGCACACGAGGCACATTGAATTACATTGTCACTGGCGAGCAGAGCCGGAGAATATAAATGCTGTCGTGACAGTACGGTCGTGTGGACGCCACGACTCGTGTACAGGGCCTAGAGGTCGGGTCCATCACGAGTTTTGGTAGTATTGCCAGCCGACCCAATTTGCGATGACAAAGTACGCGCTGGTGGGTATGATCAGCAGCGCAAAGTACTTGTAGTGCGTGTCCTGGGCCAGGACGTCAAGTAGCTGGCGGTGTTCACACACATGTCAGGCGAAAGCCATGCCACGAATCGGGTGGACATACGGGGATGGCTGGGAGTGGGAGGAACGCGCTAAAGAGGACAGCATAGCTTGCCAGCAGGAAGAAGAGGCAGGTCAGAGCGATAACAAGGTTGGCGGCATCGAGGGACGACATGTGTTGGCGTGTGAGGTCGTAATCCCGGGCCACAGCGTGCTCAAAGCATCGTCCACGCTCGCAGAGCAGCAGGCAGGGTGCATCACGACTCTATTCAAACCAGACATCTAAAACTACACTACCGTTTGTGTCGTCAAGCAGAAACTAGATGTATTGCACGACGTGGAGTGGTGTTACACAAATTAGACAGATGTAACCTGGGACTGGGCATATTGTGATACGCGATTGGCATGCATGAATAGTACAGCGGTTGAGGGGTCCATTGGACGTCAAAGAGAGCGGAGCGTCAGACGTAGCAAAAAATCGCGCACAAGAAAAAAGACGAAGGAAAAAAGGGAATGTCAACACGGTACGAAGGAAATAAACGTCGAGTCAAAAGAACTGGCATACGACTCATGCACTCAGCTTGCGACGTTTTTCAAGGTTCCCCTCGGTCAGCCCACAGTACCTCTTTCGTGGAAAGTATTCCGTGTCGGAAGTATCGAGATCTGACCGTGAGTTCGAGACAGGAAAATATTCAGGGCGACCGTCATCTGTGCTACGCATCCCATGACACGACAGCTCATACGGACTAAGCCCACTTTCATCAAGGTGCGGTGTATCAAGAAGCTGCGGAAGAGTTATCGACGAGGGCGGGGAAATGGGCTGCATTTCTGAGGATGATACACTTTCCTGGTCTGGCGTCAAACGCGGATTGTCAGCAAGGAGTAAACTAAAATGGCTCGTCGGCTCCTCAGACGGATCGGCTTTCAAGGCGCTAGAACTGCCGTATGATGAAACCGAATCTGCGACACTTATCCTCCTCTTTTTCTTTGGACGGCGACCAATCGGCGATTCAGCGGAGGCGGTGATTGCAGGGCCATGAGAGTATTCCATTGCCTGAAAGGTGGGCATGTAAATGGGCGCCGCAGGAATGCCGTGGGGAGGACCAGGACCTGCGTCCTTATCGCTGTTGGTAGAGCCAAACGGGTCTAGACTAGAGTGTTTGCCACGAAGAAAAGGACTGAGTCCCGTACGTTTCTTGACTTCCTCGATAATGATATCCAGACCTTTTCCGGTAACGTTTGGGCAACCTTCGGTGGAATATACTTCGGCTTCATCAGAGCCATCTAAAAGAACACCACCGGCGTTGATGCGCTTCTGCAGAGCGACTGCAACTGCGTGAAGACGTTCATCATGCGCAGCGAAAACGGAGATGCCCTCGGCGCGGCGTGCCCAATAAGAGAATTGTGTGTTTGACCAACCGGAAAGCACGAGGATGGTAGAGCGCGTAAGGGTGACGGAGCCTGACGGAGAGTGCGGGTACGGATGGGTCAATGACTTGAGGGGATTATACGGATGGCTGCGTAATCACAGGGTAAGCATCGAAATGCGCGAGCACGCTGATGGAGTACAGAAGAAGGGGAGGAGGACGTACGGGACATAAGTTCGCAAGACTTCTTTGACGACCTCGACCTTTACGAGAAAATCGATCGCAGTGGCACCAGGCGGAGGAATGGTATCGTCACTGGTGTTTTTGCCTCTGACACGGATTTTTGACTTGATCGGGCCCAGACGTCGCTCGAACAGTCGAGCACAGAAGGTGTTCCATTTTGCCTCGCCCAGCTGATCGCGAAGAAAGGCGGCAGCACACGGGTCCACTTGGGAGGGGGATCCGGCCACCGAGCGTCTGATCGTGGAACGGTTCTAGAGGGGAATGAGTTGTAAAACGAAAGGGCTTCTTTTGAGAGACTCGCCTCGATGTCGGCCCTACAGAGTTCAGCGGGATTGGACTGCACGATGGGCGGTAAGAGGGTGTGCGCAAGACCCAGTGGCTTGGGAGGGGATATGGCAAAGGATGTCTGATCCGGTGGGCAGGCGAGATCGTGGAGGGGAGGGGAATATGCAAGAGAGGACGGGGGATGAAGGCGAGAGTCGTGAAGCGAGGAAGCGCCGCGGAGGGCAAGGTCGTGATTGTGATGCAGATGTTTCGGAGACAAGTGTGGGCTGTCATGTGCAAAGGCAGAGTTGGAGTCGTTGTGGAGAACAAAGTGCAGTTCTGGATGGGGGACGTGAGCGTCCTGGGGGTAGGGATACGAAGGGAGGGAGTGGGGGAAGGGGCTGCAGTCAGGAAAGGAGCTATAATACATTGAGGAGTCGTGGATAGATAATACAGAGATGCTGTCGGGGACGGTGGCGGAAAAGGCAGGGGCATGAAGGTCGATGTCGTGCACGTCTTGGTCGTGGTCATGGGGATCGGGGAGCGGGTCGAGGATGGCGGGGTGGTCGTTCAGGACGTCGCTCCCGCCAAGGAGGGCGGCGGAGGCGGCGGGCATGTCGGGGACGACGGGGGAGGAGGAGGGGGAGGGGGAGGAGGAGGAGAAGGAGAAGGAGAAGGAGGAGGAGGAGGAGGAGGAGGAGGAGAGGATGGGGAAGGGAAATGGCGAATGAAGGCTGTCATAAAAGGGCCGATCGCAATTAATTGTGGGAAATATATACCGTTTATGTGCACTGGGTATGGTTGAGGAGGAGGGCCTCGTGCTCGTCGCCAACGACGACATGGACGAGCGATCAGAGCCGAGCAGCGCAATGTGCGACCCGTCTGTCGATGTGCCCGATGCGTATCGCTCACAGCCAGCACCCTACAGGCTCGTCGAACACGGCCCAGCGCCATCGCCCCCTCGCCCTGCCTCCCGCACGCCGTCTCCGTCCCTGCCAGAGATCCCCGCGGTGGACCTCGACCTCGCACACTCGTTTGATTTCATCATGGGCAGAGAAGAGCCGCAGTAAGTCCAGCTCGCCTCTGCCGTGTCCTGGCACAGGCACGATCAGTCACCGTCCCCCGCAGCGAGCGAATGCAGAAGCGGGCGAGTAACGTGCTGAAGCTGACGCAGGAGAACGAAAAGCTCAAGGAGGAGCTCAAAGCGATGACTGCGCGACTCGAGGCTGCAGAACGGCGGCGCCAGGAAATTGCGAACCGACAGCTGCAGCAGACCCAGCAGCAGCCCAGCACTGTTGTCGCCGATACCCACCTGGCAGCTCGATCTCAGGGCAGCTCGTGATATCCGTTTATTACCGCCCCTTCATTTCACCTGGCCTTGCTCTTGTTCGTCGCTTTCTTTGCTACGCTACTTGCCCTGTCATACCGTATCGTGCCAAATCGTCCTTGCCTAAGGCTTGTTTGTCCCACGTCGCGTCGCCGCACGCACGGAGCTCCATCCACCCCAGCCAGATAAACCTTAATTCCACTGAGATTAAATACAGGTCCTCGCCCGGTTTCTCTCCTTGTCCTCAACCACCACCATGTCTCGCAGGCTCTCCTCCTCCCTCGAAATGACCTCCGCCAAACAGCCCCCCTCCCGCAGGGGCTCCGAGCGCCGTCCCCCCGACAGACGTGGCTCTGGCTATTCCTCCGGCTTCTCCTCCCGGAGGCCCTCCATCGATCCGTCCAGGCTGATCCCGATGGACAAGTTCAGTCCGTCCACTCGTATCGCCCTCGTCCACTGATCCAGCTCAGAGTTACCCATGTCGGCGGCACGGACAACTTCAACGTCGTCTTTGTCGGCGCCGGCAACATCATGTTTGGTGAGCATCCCCCTGAGTCCTTCTCCATGCCGTCTTCACGCACTCCTCTCAGGTTCCGATGAGGGTCCATGGAACCACTCCTTCCGCTTTGAACAGTGAACCCCTTCCTTCTCCCTCCTGTCCGATGCTTATTCCTTGTTAGCAAGCTCGGCCTGCGTCTCAAGGTGGTCGCCCTCATTGACCCCGCTACGGAGCGTGCCGCCGCAGTCCTCCAGAAGAAGTGTGACTCGTTCGTCGTTTCTGCCTATCGGGATACCCGCGTTTATAAAACGCTCGATGACTTCGTCAAGAACATGACTCCAAAGGAGCGCCCCCGTGCCTTCGTTATCGGCTCGCCCCCCATGTTTAGAGGCACCCTCCAGCCAGGTCGTGATATCGAGATGCAGGTCCAGAAGCACTTTCCCGGCGTTGCCATGTTTGTCGAGAAGCCCATCGCAACAGGCAGCAAGAGCGAGATCGAAGAGTCTTTCAAGGTCGCTAAAGCCATCTCCGAGAGTGGTGCTATCGTCTCCGTCGGGTGCGGCAATCATCTTTGTTACTTGCGGGGCATCGGGTCATTCTGGGCACAGGTACATGCTGAGGTACCTCAAGGCCACCCAAAAGATGAAACAAATCATCGAGGAGAATAACCTCGTCGTAATGGCCACGATCGCGCGTTATGCATGCGCTTACGAAGCGATTGCTAAGCCGGATTGGTGGGATAAATCGAAGAGGTCTGTAGACTGTACGAATCGACGCAAATACTCGGCCCTGAAGGTCTTGTAGCGCTGGCCCTATCGTTGAGCAAGGCACTCACTTTTGCGACCTTTCTCGCTACTTTGGCGGTGAGGTCGACATCTCTTCCGTGACTGCCCATTCGCTTGAATGGGATGAAAATGCCGGCCACCTGTCCAAGATGGCCATAGACGAGAGCAAGATCGCTCCTGAAAACAGGATTCCGCGTGTCACCTCTGCCACCTGGTACGATTCTTCCAATCTCCGAACCCACGAGGTTAATCGTACCTGTCCGTCTCATTAACGACGCAGGAAATATGATTCAGGCGCAGTGGGCTCTTTCACCCACGTCGCTACACTCCAGGGTCGCAATTATAGTTGCGAATTGGAGGTCCATGCGGACGGTTACAGCCTCAAGTCAGTGGGAGTCAACGGAGATGACGTCTAGTCGCTCATCTCGTTCTCTAGGCTTGTCAATCCATACGTCCAACCCATCCTTTACGTGCGCAAGCCGGGAGACGACCACGAGCAGGTCTTCAACTTCCCTGATGACGATCCGTTCTTCTCCGAGGCACGCACTTTCCTGACTTGTCTGTTGTATCTTGTGCCAACTTCTACTGTGTTAGGTTTCAAATTGGATTGATATTATTGAGGACATCGAAGAAGATCCTGATGCTGCTCAGATTCTTAGCTCTTATGAAGGTACACGCTCTTTGCCTACCGTATGACGCGTCAATTAATGCAGCTCTAGATGCCTGCAGGACATATGAGTTCACTTGGGCCATCCGTGAGGCGAGCGAGCGCTCCCGTGCCCAAAGACAGGCTGTTGCCAAGGTCTTTGCGACGAAGATCGAGGGAACTATTACTGAGGAAGAGTAAGCGGAAGCCCAATCAGTACCTTAGAGATCGAACACAGACGCATAGATTCCTGTCAATAAGTAAGACCAGCATGATACAGACGACAATGCCCTTGAGCAAACGGGCGCAGAGAGAGATTATACAGTCCCCATTCATCTGCAGGACCTCTTCAACGTCGTCAAGGGACCTCCTTGGTACCACACCAGCGGGTGTGATAAATCATGTCAGCACCACGATCTCTAGTAAATGTGCCGATCTTGTCAAAGACTTGATACGCTTATCCTGGTTCCAATCCCCTTTGATCTTGCAACGCCGGATATACTGCACCATAGAGTCCGCTTGGAGATACATTCAAAAATTCTCCTGGTGCTCAATATTGCCTAGCTACCCTCGTTTGAAGCACAGGACGACAAAGAGGTTCGGTACCGGAACAAGGACGATGACAACCATGCCTTGCTAAGAACACTCGGGCTGTATGAAGTGTCATTCATTACTGCAGCTCAATGCTGAGAGGGCGGCAAACGTGAGGCCACCTTTAGGGTTGGGCATAAAACGAATGATGACAACTGACGCTGTTGTGCGGCGCTCTGTACACTTCACAGAGAAAGCTCGCGGGCTTGGTGCGTTTCATTCGCTGGGTGTTCGTAGAGCATAAAGATCGAACGTGGGGAGCAGTCTCGTTGCCTAGATGAGTAGATATAGACCACTTGGCATGTTCCTCTCGTGAGCCAGGAAGTGAGCATGGAAGAGGAGGCACACACAGATCGTGGAGGGCTCCTCCCGCAAGGTCGGTGTTGAGATACACCGAAGCAAGTTCCGACGTCAGGTCAAAAAGTTGTCTTCCCCCCCCTCAGACGCATGCACGCGTGCACGCGCTGCAGTAGTCACAAAAGCCGTTCGAGTTATCTGAGCGAGGACAGTCGAATCTGAACGATGAATCGAAGAATTCCTTCACCTTCGTCAGCAGTTGGGAAGTGCTTCCAATGAAGAAGACGCTGTCCCCCATTGCAACCGCGATCAGCGAGCGAAGCTCCGCGGCATACACGTCATGAGTTCCTGGCATACATGCTTCTTCGCCTGGGGGGCATCCAGGGCGTTCGTGAAATAGTCGGCATTGAGCGTCCCTATCAGGGTCGCCTGTGGGGAAACCTAAAAAAAGAGCGAGAGCGCGAACGTCGGGGTTCCTACCAGTGCATATGTCACCAGCGCCCTCTCGGGTGTGATACGACACACAAGTAGTAAAAAACAGCCTTGTAGGTACCATGTGTCTTCCCGCTCGCATCGCCTTTGATAAATTCCTTGACGGACTTGAGAGGCGTTTTCGATCTCACAGCCACAATGTTGCGGACAACGTCCAGTCTGGTTGAGAACTCGGAAGAGCAATACTCGCTAGTGAGCATATAAACTATGTAGACGGTAATAGCACTTACCAAGGTGCTGTGTTCTGCAATCCAGCTTGTTCAGATGTCACCCCAGTGGGCGGCGAGCAGTGCCGTCGGGGTTGTGCAGAGGTGGTTTGTCAGTGAACACAAATATCATAGCAGAGGGTATATGCGTCAGAAACCCTAGGTCTCATGACAGCTGAGGGGCACGTCAGTCCGAAAGAGTGTCGCAAGAATGGACGGTTGCCAGGTCGAGCAGGAATGAGAATCAACGATGAAACGACGAGCTGATAGCATTCAAAGCGGGAAAACACATCGTACAAAATGGGTCATAAGTGTCGGTTGGCGCGATTCGTTT
Organism: Tylopilus cervinicoccineus; assembly: GCA_038094635.1. NCBI lineage: Eukaryota > Fungi > Basidiomycota > Agaricomycetes > Boletales > Boletaceae > Tylopilus > Tylopilus cervinicoccineus. The sequence continues at coordinate 151,117 of JBBPUK010000003.1, read as the reverse complement.
GAAGGCATGTATCATGGTCGCGGGTGCTCGGCCCACTGTCAAGTGACGCTCGGAGGAGGTCGCTTGGGCTTTGGTTCCTTGTCGTCCGATGCATCTGGCGCAACGGACATCGCATCGTCCCGTTTGCGTTTTCTCGCAAGCCTCGCCTTTTCCTTGCGCGCTTCTTCGTCCCACTCTTCTTGCAGGTGGGCTTTCAGCAGCGGCATGTTCCTCATGTCTCGTTCGCAGCTCCAGCAACAAAGGTTTTCCTTGAGAAGATGCTCATAGTCGCTCTTCTTCAGCTGGGACAACTATTTCAGTCATCGCGAGTAGGGGTATGAGTGAACAGACGTCGTGGAGATAACCAGCACGTACGCGTTCGAAATAGGATGGCTCCTCATCAAACCATGAAAGGACCTCACGTAGATGTAAGAAATAGCCAAGCTTGGGGTGAAACGAATTATAATGCTTCTTGTGCTTCATCTTTTCCGAACACAGATCGTTCGACAAAACATGCAGGTGCAGATGTCTGCAAGCATACGTTAACACGAGTGAGACAAAGACGGGAGGAGAGAGCAGACTTACTCCATGCTCGGGACCGCATGAAATCCTGTCCAAATCTGCCATTGGAACCCGTACCGGTTGAGCATCTCATCGCGGACCATCCTCCTGACCTTGTCGGCTTCATCGCTCAGGTGCAGGAGAACCTGTTTCGCGCGCGCTTTGTCGCCTCTGAGCAAGGTACGAAGGTTAGTGAGTTCACCAACTGGCACGCCCAGTGGCGACCCGATACGAGGTAGAACCAGAAAGTGAAAGATCGACTTGGGGAACGCATCGAACACTGTTAAACATTTGTCGGTATACTCGAACAGGACCGACGGCGGTAATGTCTCTGGTTTCGCCTCGCCTGCATACGCACGCAAGACAGCCAAACTCGACATCGTCGACAAAGTTCGGTCGCAGTGGCGCAGAGCACGAGGTCTGAATACGCGACAAATCCACACAGTGGCGCTGAAGAGCACTGTCCATGGTATCATACAGTCCAGCGGTACACTCATCTCGTACTAGATAGACGGTACAAGTCATCTCCCGGCCTTCAGTAGATCCCGCAGGTTCTCGCTGAGCGTCGGAAGTGCGATATTCACCTTCTTTTCACTGGCCGTATCACCAGTACCCCGCCGACGGATCTGAGCGCTCGTGGATGAAGACTGACTTCTTTCTTCCGCACGTCGTCGGTCGATGTCCGCCACGAGCTGGGCATACGAAAGGAAAAGCACTTCTGCTTGGGAAAGCGTGGAGTCGAGTTCGATCGTCATGCTAAGTTCATTGCAATACTGTGCAGAGATGGAGCACTCATTGCTCCGGCGGGCTGCATGAACCGCCGGTACTCACCTTTAAAATTTCATCGAACTAAGAAAATGCACAGATGAGATTGTGTCAGTAGATCAATAAGGCAGTATGAACAAACCTCAACAAGGTAACGCAGAATCATGTCGCGATGCGATTCGAGAATGGCGAGTGCTACAAAAAGGACAAAGTTGTTGCTGTAATAGTCCGTCCAGAGCACCTCCCAGAGTCTCAACACATCGTCGAAGGGGAACTCGCGCTTGAAAGCTATCAATACCCAGCTAGAGGACATGTCAGATAAGGCACTTGGGAGATTGTCCATACCCACCGGAAACAGAAAAACAAATTGAGACCCTCGGCTTTTTCTATCAAAGTGATAAGAAGATAGAGGGACAAGACGAAAGACAACCACAAACCAAAATGTCGGTACAGCTCGGGATCCATCACGCTGATGAGCTCTTGAAGGGTAGACAACTGCTTCTTCATACCGCTCTGGTCGCGGAGGAAATTCTGGCCCTGGACTGGTGTCGGGTACTGAATGACTCGTCTGCACTAGACGCACCATGCGATTCATGACTTCAACGAAGCACCAGAATGTCAACTCTTCCTCCGCATCCATCACAACGTACAGTGGTGCACAAAGATCGGACATTCCCTGCACATATCCTTCATCCCCAGGCTTGTCAGTACCAGTCATGAAGGTGCATTCTCTGCGACCCTCACCAAGATCTTGATCATAAAAGTTGTATGTCAGAAGAATACCGCCCATGCGGTCAATGTGTTCGTTACTGGGAGACTGCGCTCCGATGTCCGAGAGCTGCGGTGAAATCGTAGAATATCGTCGGTAAGCACGATCTCCCCCGGGGTCACTGGGCAAGTCTTGGTAGCTATAGCAGAAGAGTGGATGGGTACGATCCGTGCGGCGGCAGTCCACGTCTATGCGATGGCGCTCCTCGAGAACATCCTGCCGATCGAAAACCTCTGGTACGCCGCACCACTCATCCTTCATCTCCTGATAGCGTTTCCTGCGCGGATCCATGAACACCGCGCATATACTTGAGGAACCACACAAACCTCTTTTCTTCCCACCTCCTTCTACGCTCGTTGACATCAACATCCCATGCGTGAACTCCAAGAAGGAAGGGCCAGATCCTCTTCCTCAACGTTCCTGCAGGTGTTATACCTCTCCTAAATACTTCCCGTTGCATCTCCTCGATCCTCACTTTCGGCCGCCCATCGGGCGCAAACCACTTTTGCCAGGTCTTCTCATCGATTGGATTGTGGGGATCCCTCGATGTCTTTGGCGTCGGCAAATTGACGGCGGAATGGAGTAACTCAAACACCCCTAGTGAAGATGTCTCTTCCGCCAAATCAGGGGATGAGGCGGGCAAAGCTTGCGCCTCTCTCCTCCTCGCTCTATCACCCTCCTCTGCCACGATGCGTGCCCAGCGAGCGAGGTAAACGCGGGCACTCTCAAACTCTCCAACACCGCCCTTCTCGACCCAGCTACCCCACTCCCATTCACCGTTGGCATTGACAAGAGATTTGACGGGATCGGGGAGGTGTGGGACAATCGGTTTTGCAAGGGGGTGAGATAGAATGTTTTGCGCAGCATGACGCGTGGCACGCGTGATGTTGGAGAAGGACTGCAAAAGTGCGAGACGTGCTTGGGATCCATTTTGCGTTGTCGAAACAGAAGGCGGGTAGAGAGAGCGATGCAATACTGACGGACGGTTCGAATATGCGTTAGTCGAGCCGGCGAGCGGAGTAGAAATCGGCTTGGGACGACGGTGAGCTGGGACCGGGGAATGGGAATTCGCGTATGATGATTGTGCTAGGATGTCGTCTACCGCATCATCGTCAAATAATTGAGTGGAATGCGTCTCCATGTCTGCCTTTGAGGGATCAACTATGAATAACGTCGGCTGAAGAGATGAACGCAGGAGATGTGCATAACATCGTAAACGTGATATCAGATCTTCTCCTCCCCAGGACACGGATGGGCGTGCGGCGGATCCCGACGTGCTTGGGGAGATAGGTGGAGGATATGCATTTGAGGAGTTCCGCCGGTTGTGCGTACGTGGTGGAAGGGTCACGGAAAGCGACTCGTCGTCATGAAAGTGCAAAGTCGGTAGTGTAGAACCGTTGATGAGATTGATGCCCACAGTACCGTCTATTTCAAGTGTCCAAACGGGTCAGCACACTGAAGCGACGAGCGGCATCCCATCTACTCACACCATGATGAGAGAGTGGGTGGATGGACCAAGAGAGAGTAAATGGAGGTCAGAGGGACGGAGAAGGCATACGACTCAGGTCGTTGAGTCGGCAAGTCGATGAGGACTGCGTCTGTGAAGCAGAGGGTGAGACGGAACAGGGGTAGAACCACCAGGATGGACGCTGACCCTCGTCATCTTCGTCCGAGATGGCTCTTTCCTCTGTCTTGACGAACTTGTCCCACTCTTCTGCCCCCTTTTCGTTCAAGAGAGTTTCTGGTATCCATGCAAGGAGATACGTCGGATTCACCGCCTCCTACGAGTCATGAGGAGCTGACTCTGGGGGATGGGACGGGAACATACACGTTTGACGAGCGCTACGAAGCCCGGGATGTTGTCTCTTGCATAGGCGGTGGGATTGACATAGACCTTGGACTTGCTATAGAGCAGTCTGTACTTGTTCTCCTCGTCTGCAGATGTGGACAGGGCGTCGGCGTCGCTGGCGGGCATGCGCTTTATTTCGACCATGGAGCCAGACTGGAAGGAGGGGGCAAGGTGAGCTGGACGTGGGCACAGAAACGACCAGGCTCACGGATGCGATGGACAGCGTGCTTTCGGAGAGAGAGTGACGATGTCGCATGGGATGTGTTGGGGGCGTCCAAGCTGCGGACTACGGCTGCTGGCTGACCCGACGAGCCGTGGCAAATGCCCTCACAGCATCACTCTACATAACCGTACGTACTTCATTCGCACCACAACAACAGCGGGACGACGGTGGATTACAGAGACAATGCACAAAAACCAGTTACTTTTGGTGCGACCACACATTCCGGAGCACTGCATGACCCACACCAACGCAAGGCGAACTCGTCAGCAGGCTGTTTTCTAGGGGGAATCAACACTCACATCCAGCCTTGGTTGCTAGTCGGTTGAGAGAGTCATCACTTTCGCCTTGCGAGCGGACTTGCCCACAGAGTGCGAACGAGGTGTACGTGTTCAATGCACGGCCGTCGGCGTCGACGTCGATGACATTGACCTGGACCGACGCATGGTCCTTGGAGGTAATCAGGCGGTCTGAAACGAGCGTGGATCGGATCTCTGAGTACCCGTCGCTCACGAAATACTCACTAGTGGCCGCACACTTGCGGGGGACGTAGAGATCGACAAGGACGCCCTACATGATGCTTGTAAGTTGTCCCAGACGACTGGACCCGTCGCAACGGGCGCATACCTGGTCGTTTTCCATTGCGAGATCGTGAAATTACAGTGATGATGAGCAGCAGACTTGGGCACAGTGGATGGGTGGGAATGTATTATGTCATAACTATACAGACATAGACCTCACGTTACATAACACCCCCCTATGATTGCAGCTGTGTGGGGGGGAATACAAACTACTGCGGTCGTAACAGCACAGGAGAGTGGAAAGGCAAAAAATGCGGCATGGTGAAACAGGTGCGAATGAGAATGTACAGGCATCGTACTCGTGAATGCGAATCATGTAGACCGGTGCAAATGCAGAAAGGTGGAACAAGAATACAGGCATGAAACTATCGGAACGAATGCAGCGCGTCCCGGAAGGGGCGGACAGATGGGGATCACTCATCCAAGCCGCAGGCATGGTCCGTGATGAAGCAGTAAATGAAAAAAATGGTCTTTGTGACGCCGAGCTGATGAAGAGCAGGTCTCAGTAGGACTACATCGTGGAGCTGAGATGACATTTAGTTGATTTTGTAGATGACGAGCGGACGCTCGCAATTATCTGCGTCAGATGGATGTATGCACTTGATTATATGCCGATAAGATGACGAGAGCGGGCATTAGACAACGGACATGGAGGCTCAAAACGGAGTGCTGGGATGGACGCCGCGTGGGAAGACAGGCATGAGATTGCGGAAAGTGACTTTGCTTGGATCGAATGGAATATGAGGCGGCGGCGTCCTTGGACGATCTGGAAAAGGATCAGCGGGCCGGTGAATCTGCATGTGTTGCCTGAGGAGCGGCTCGCCAGAAGGAGACTCGTGGCCAGTCGCGAGGGGATTCGAGCGCAAAGAGGTTTTTCTGCGACGCACGGGCCCAGAAGCGGGGGTGGTGTCTGAAAATGGGACAGGAACCCCATCGAGAGGCAACTGAGAAAGGTCTGCGATATCGCAGTTGACGGGGCTTGGCACCTCGAGGGCAGAGATCCAGGGGAGTTGATCGAATATGGACGGACGCCCAAAGGCATCGAGAGGACAGTCGACGCGGTGTGCGTGACGACGGCGCCTAGCAGAGCGGGCAGGGAGCCGAGATGGTGTGCGTCTCTTGTGGGGTGGACCACATGGGGTGGGCGATTTCGAGGTCTGTGGGACGAGAGGTGAGACAGCACGTGTGAGGGCATGTGGGCAGGACGTACGAAAGCGAGGTAAGGTTGGTCGTGGAGTCTGATGGGGGACAATAGACGAGGGGGCGACAGGAACGTTCGTGAATGGATGGAGAGCTGGGGAGGGGGCAATGGAGAGGGGAAACGACGGACGAGATGGTCCTGGGGGAGGAGGCTGGAGTGCTGGGGAGGGAGACGCGGGGAGGGGGCGAGGATGGCAGGCATTGTGTGTGGGGAGAGAATAATGATACAGTGCAGCTAAAGAGAGAGGGAGGGTCGAATCATGCTGAAAGGGGGAGGGCAAGACAATGCAAAGCCTCCGACGTCGGGCGGATGCCGCGAGGCTACCACTATTACCACATATGGAAACATGACTCTTTCTGTGGCTTTCTCTCTTGTCGTGCCGTCACGCGCGAACAATGCGGAGCCTCAATGGAGTTTGCATCACGTGAGCTGAGTCACGGGGTGACTCGATCGTGGCACACGTGACTCACTGCACCACAGAGAGAAAACAAAGGGCGATGCGATGCAACTAGGGTGACGATACAGATACATGATTAGTATTCTCCTCAACACGCTCAGTCAATCTCCTCCATCGCCGACGTCGAGGGAACTTCAGCTGCAGGTGCCTCTTCCGCGACCTCGGCCATCGGCTCGTCCTCGTCCACATCGAGACCCAAGCTGATCATTCGGTGGATCCGCTTGGCGAACGACGTAGGATCGTCGAGCGAGAAACCAGATGTAAGAAGCGCCGTCTCAAACAGCAGGTACGTCAGATCTCGGACCGACTTGTCAGCCTTGTCCTCCGCGACCTTGCGCTTCAACTCCTTGATGATCGCGTTGTGCGAGTTCAACTCCAACGTCTTCTTCGATGCCATGTATGATGACATCGATGAATCGCGCAGAGCCTGAGCCTTCATGATACGCTCCTGCAGACAACCATTCAGTTCAGCTCGCACACAAACACCGACCCATACATACCATGTTCGAGGACCAGCCAAATTGACCAGTGACAAGAACACATGGCGAGTCAGCAATTCGGTTGGAAACAACCACCTTCTCAACCTTGTCGCCAAGGGCCTCCTTAATTGTCGTACACAGATCATTGAACTGGGCAGCCTCTTCCTCACGCGCCTTTTTCTCTTCCTCGGTCTCCTCAAGCTCAAGGCCCTCCTTCGACACGCAAATGAGTTTCTTGCCCTCAAACTCCTTCAGCTGGGTAATAGCGTACTCGTCGATCGGGTCGACTAGGAGCAGAACTTCGAAGCCCTTCTTCTTGAGGACCTCGAGGAACGGTGATTCCTTCACAGCAGCGAGGGATTCACCAGTGAGGTAATAAATCGACTTTTGGATCTCGGGCATACGGGTGATGTAGTCTACAGTCGTGATTGAGCACTAATTTCGGTGACACGGAGAAAAGGTACACACCCTTGAGCGATGTCTGCTCCTCAACCGACTTGGTCGAGTAGAAGCGCAAGAACTCAGCAAGTTTGCTACGGTTTTGAGCATCCTCATGAATACCGAGCTTCAAGTTCTTGCCAAAGGCTTCATAGAACTTGTTGAAGTTGTCCTTGTCCTCCGCAATCTCCCCAAAAAGGTCCAAACACTTCTTGACGATGTTCTTACGGATGACCTTGAGGATCTTGTTCTGCTGAAGAGTCTCGCGAGAAATATTGAGGGGTAAATCTTCCGAATCGACGATGCCCTTGACGAAATTGAGGTATTCAGGAATGAGGTCCTCACAATCGTCCATGATGAAGACTCGGCGGACGTAAAGCTTGATGTTATTGCGCTTCTTCTTGGATTCAAAGAGATCAAAAGGAGCACTACAAAGAATTGAGCTGCAGGCGCGCATCGCAAGCCGATCTCCTACCGTTTGGGAACAAAGAGGATAGCCTTGAACTCGAGTTGACCCTCGACGGAGAAGTGTTTGACAGCGAGATGGTCCTCCCAGTCATTCGTAAGCGACTTGTAGAACGAACCATACTCCTCAGCGGTAATATCCTGAGGGTTGCGCGTCCAGATGGGTTTTGTCTTGTTGAGCTCCTCATTGACAACTTCCTTCTCCTTGATCTTCTTCGTCTTCTTATCCTTGGGCTTGTCCTCCTCATCCTCGACCTCCTCGATCTTGGACTCTTCCTTCTCTTCTTTCGCTTCCTCCTCTTCGTCTTCGACTTCCTGAAAAAATAATGTCAAATTTCACGAGATAAAAAAAAAAAAAAAAAAAAAAGCAAACAAGACGAACTTTTTCAACTTCCTTGGTCACAGCGAGCTGGATTGGATATGAGATGAACTCGGAATGTTTCTTGACAATATCCTTGATCTTTTTCTCCTCGAGATACTCGGTCTGGTCCTCCTTCAAGAAAAGGCGGAGTTCGGTGCCACGACCGAGAGGAGGATTGACAGTATCAGGAGTGATGGTGAAGGTCCCACCGGCAGCTGACTCCCAGATATATTGCTCGTCGTCATTGTGTTTGGAGATGACCTGGACACGCTCTGCAACGAGGTATGCAGAGTAGAAACCGACACCGAATTGACCGATCATGGAAATGTCGGCACCCGAGCTAAGTGCCTCCATGAACCCCTATGAGATGCTTAGTATGCAAGCAAAGATGAACGGATATGGGCCGACCTTGGTGCCGGACTTGGCGATAGTACCCAGGTTGTTCACAAGGTCAGCCTTGGTCATACCAATACCAGTATCGCGGATGGAAAGGGTCTTGTTCTCCTTGTCAGGGGTAATGCGGATGTAGAGCTCCTTGCCGCTATCAAGAACGGATGGGTCCGTCAAGGACGAATAACGAATTTTGTCGAGGGCATCGGAACAGTTGGAAATCAACTCTCGGAGAAAGATCTCCTTGTTGGAGTAGAATGTGTCTGGTGACCGATCAGTAAACAGTGACAATTGCGCCGCCGGTGTTGGTACTCACTGATGATCAAGTCAAGGAGTTGACTGATTTCGGCCTGGAAGCCAAAGCTTTCGGATGCCATTTTGAGCTAGATAAGGGGTCAAGCCCGCACGAGGAACGAATGGGACGTGCAGCTCACTGTCTGGAGGGTTGTGATGGAGAGGAGGGAACTCGCAGAGCAAAGCGACGCGTCTGGTCGCTCGTCTTTAAGTAGTCGGATTTTTGCTGTTCGTTCGAGAAGATTCGACGACCAGTCCTCTGCTTGGACAAAGGCGAGCCCTTTCTGGAACATTCCATCGTACTTGCCTATTTAGGACGCTAGTCCTAGTACTACTAACTGCTACATACTGCCACTGTGCTACATGCTACTACTGTACGATAGTGCTCCCCCGCTGTCGTGATTCGTAGATCAGTCCGCGCTGCCCGCTCAACTGGGCCTTCAGTCCTTCCAGCGCCGCCCGCATCTCGTCCATCTCATCCTTCAGCTCCGCATTGTCTTCCCGCAGTCTGGCATTGGCAGCAGCGAGCTCTGATTTTTCCCGGGCAATCGCAGCAATCTCTGCCTCCGGTATACGACGCGAAGCCTCACATCTCTTCTGCATCAGCGCAAGCTTAGCCTCCAGTGCCTGATTCTGGCGACGGTACGCCCTGCATACGCTCAAGCTTAGCTGATCAGTCACAGTCAAAGTGCAAAGGTCCCACCGTGCTTCGTCCTCCAATCTGTCGCGGGCCTTGTCGTGACTCTCCAGAAGCATTTCCATCTGCTTGTATCGGCTCTTGATGAGCCCGATTTCTTCGCCTCTGGCATTAAACTTTTGAAAGTCTGCGTCCCTGCTGCGTGTCAATATCCTCTTACCACTAAGTGCGGGTAGCTCTACCAAAGTTTCTGCATGCGAACGTGCTGCTCAATTTGTCGCTCGTAATCGTGAAGTCGGTCGATTTTGTGCTGATTCTCCTTCTGCTGAGTCTGCAGTTCAAATACTGCCTTCGCTGCATCTGCCAGTAATTTCCCTTGAGCCGTAAAGAGCGCCTTACTCGACTGTCAACGAATAACCCTTAACCAAGCTGATGAATCCTCACCCTCGCTTCCTTTTCCGCGGTACGCAATGCTGCCGCTTCCGAAATCCAAGCCTTCTTTTCCTCTCGAAATTCCCTGAGTTTCTTCTGTAGTTCCGTGTTCCAGTCTGCATATTTATTTTTTGCGGAAGAAGATTGTTCTTTGTGTTCTCTCAGCTCTTGCTCGAGGCTTTGAACTTGGGCCTTGTACTGACGCAGCTTGTTGTGCTGTACAAGATCAATGGACTAACCATGACACAGGCAGGACATGAACGCTTACGAGCGCTTGACGGTCAGCCTCTGCATTCTTCGAGAGGACATGTTCCTGGTGAAGCCTCCCAATATGACGCACGTTTTCTCTCGAACGCCAAAGCTCGAAGTTGAGTTCGCTCCTCAGTAAAAGCACCTCATGCTGCAAGCTCGAAATTGCCTCTGCCACATGTGGTGGCGGCCGTGCACTTTCATCTCCGCCTGCCGACTCAGATGGTAGCTTAATACTCGCTTTCGCTGGCGAGCTGCTGCCGGCCGAGAACAGTAGTGCGGACCATGGTACGCCCGAGTGTTCAACGTTGACGTCGAGATTCGACTTCAAAGCAACAGATGTAGTAATCATGTCCTGTAGTGATACACGAGGTTTCACAGGTGGAAGGCTGATGTGATCCGGTTGGGGTGTTGGCACACTCGAAATGACTTCCGGGGTCATGACAGCAGAGGGAAGGACCACTGTGTGTGAGTCAGGAGTAGCATCGGTCCTGTTGATAGAAAAGAGCCGGGATTCAGTGGCAATATTGCGGATGTCGAGCATGACACATTCACTGGCTATTTGAGAAATGCTATGATCAGACCACGGATCGGGTTCGGTGAGTTCCTCGAACCAGTCTCGCCATATGAGGCGTGAATTGACCACGCGGCTGCGAAGAAGGCGCTAAAAGTGTGGATAAGTGCCAACTGTGCGCGAATGACAAATGAAAAGACAAAAGCAAAACGCAGATGCATACCTCTGATTTACTCCGTATGTTGTCTTCGTCAAGCGCGTCTTCCCAGTTCACAATATATGGACTCTGGTAATCCCTATCCCGCAGGTATGCAGCGGGGCCACGAACAAAGCGAAGGAGGTTGCATGGAAAGAGATAATAGAGAGTCGAGAAGTATGCGTCCGACGGTGGGGCAGAAGACGTAGTAAGTCTGAGCTCCAACCTCTCCCAGCCGAACTCGGAACGAAGCCCAAGAGCAGCAAGTCTACCGTAGTCCTCGACTTGTTTCCCAGAGTGAGAGTGCCTGTCATCATAGTCGAGCAAGACAGTGGACGATGGGGCCAAGCTAGGGAGTTCCTCCCAGCATATGATCCTAGCCAAGATCACGAACAACTGGGGGAGAAAGATCTTGAGTTGTTCACATGCTTCGACTGCGAATATTGGTAGGAGTTTAACGAGCATGGTAAGGCTAATTGTGCATGCGTTCGAACAGTTGTCTAGCAGAAGCGAGTTTAGGAGATTGATCATGAGTGGGTGTCCCGCGAAGTCTGCTGCGTGCGATTGGAATTCAGGATCCGAGCTGAAGTAGTCGAGCAGGATCAAGAGTTGGAGACGACATGCAGGGGCCGCAAAGACAGCTTCGACTTGTGTCATGAAGACCTGGAGAGTATTCAGCAACTCAAATGCAAGTTCTATCACGAGCACGTACCACGGGGCGTTTCAAACCGAACTTGACAAGTACATCCTCGAGATTGCTCTTCCACAGACATCTCTTATCGCGCTGCTTCTGATCAAGCTTTGCCCATTCTAAAATATCGTCTCCTGAGCCTTCGTTATAGGCATCCAAGAGGTGATCCAACAACCGTCTGCGGAATTCGTACACTTTCTCTGGGTACCTTTGGTCCTCGTTCTCTGCAGCAAAAATGATGAGCTCCTTGGCATGCGTCACGGAGGTAGTTGGTAGTTTTGGTTCTCTGAGAGCGGGGCGCAGGACGAGATCAAACCAGGTTGAAATGATGGAGATGGACGGTAGAAGTGGACAGAGGTGGTGGAGGACACCGAGAAAGACCTCCATGTGCCCAAGCGATGTATGGTCTACGACATCATTGTAAACGATCTGGAGCTCTTCTTCCACCCGGAAAAGCAGGACTTCAGGTGCTTCTGAAGACACGCATCCAGCGACAAACTCGTCGACGGTGTTGAGCACTTGTTCGCGATTGAACTTGTCCGCTGGGTCTTCGAGCGCGAGTCGCAGCTGACTCGAGAGTGCAGTGACGGACATGAAGATGCGACCGACAGACCAAATTGGCAAGTTCTCCCTACTAGCTGCACCAAAGTAACCTACGATTACAGTAGACGATCCCACTGCAAGGCTCGAAGACTGAGCAACTTGGGCTCGAACGCCTTCTCCTCTCTTGTCAATTGTCCTGCGCGATGTGAAGATGCCCACCTATCCTTGTGCCTTTAGACGGCCCAGCTGTCCACTGTCCGTCGCTAGTGACACTCATCACGAGCCGGGACCACTTGCCAACAGCCCAGGTCTGTCAATAGTCCTTTCAAATTTATCTATATCGTTCAGGGATTCTGACATCTGTGCTTATTGTAAGTTGTGTCACATTCAGTTGTCCAAATACCATGAGTGCAAAACGCTCTCAGCTGTGTGAATGCCAGTACCCTTCTCTTCTCCGGGAAGCATTCAGAATACCCATCAAGAGCATACGCAACGGAGGCAGAGTGAACGAAGGTGGTAACACTTAATTCTAGTCCAGCAGTATGTGGACATGAGCAAGCGCCGTCTCGGCAACTCCCGATCTTGCCTCTCGAACCTGGTGCTCGCCGTCGTGAACAGCGAGCAACGACCCTCGTCCCCGCCAAGTTCGACCAGAAAAAAGGGTAAACCACTGTCTTCTCTCACCATTCTTTGCGTGTCAACAATTCAGTACCATTCTTCATGGCCTCCCCATGATGGATTCATGATTGCGCCTTGGATGTCGAACACTTTGCTGACGCGCGTACCAGATGCCCGCTACCACCGAGGAAGTTCACTCCGATCACTCTGGCCATGAGCACGAGGAAGATCCAACCTCGCAGGCCGCCCTCGACAAAATTCAGTCGCGCTCAGAGCGGAAAGCCCGCAAGGCTCTCCTCGGCCTTGGCCTCAAAAAAGTCCCAGGCATCACGCGTGTTACCCTCCGCAGACCAAAGAACGTCCTCTTCGTTCTCTCCTCGCCTGACGTGTACAAGTCGCCCAACAGCGACTGCTATATTGTCTTTGGCGAAGCAAAGGTGCTTGCCCTGTGCCCTGAATAGGGACCCTTCAGCGACTCACGGACCACAGATCGAGGATATGAACGCACAAGCTCAGTTGTCAACCACGCAGCCGTTTGGTTCTGGTGGTGCACCTGCTGGCATCACAAATCTGGAGTCCTCCGGTGTCACTGCGGAGGGTGATGATGACGACGACATCCCCGAGCTCGAGGCACCGGAGGAAGATGGCCCGGTGGATGAGACGGGTGTTGATCCCAAAGACATTGAACTTGTGATGGCTCAAGTCAACTGTTCGCGAGCAAAGGCAGTACGGGTACTGAAGGAGAGCGGAGGGGATCTGATTAACGCTAGTGAGTCTTTCTTTGGAGCGCATCGCATCCCCGTCAGTATATCTGACCATGTATTGTAGTCATGGCCGCGAGCGAGTGATCCTGTTTTCTGTACTCTCTGTACCACTATCGCACTTAATCCCTACCATTGCTTCGAATTGACCTAAAGTTGACACCACCCTGACGATCAAGTTCAAGCCAGCAGTTGCGGGACCAACATCATGCTTTCCAACACCTAAGCTCTACATAGTGATTCGATCGCTCCCAGCCATCCTGTATTATTTCAATCCCTCGTCGCCCTTCCTCTGGCGACCCGACCACAAGGCCTATTTCCAGTGCAGCCTCGCAAGTGAGCCTTGCGAGCTCTCCTTTCGCAAACATGTGATAATACCGATGATATACGGGGGTTCCTACCGTCCCAGACGTTCTCAACTGGTTTTCCGGGGTGCTCTGTTGGGACATCACCCAAGGCACGAAGACATCTCTTCCTGGACGTGAGTCAGTGCTGTTGTCTGCTGGTATGACACGTTTTGACAATTCGTCTTGCTCTATGGCCCATACGTAGATCAAGACACGTCCATGAGCAGGCGAAACACACTGGAGAAGTCGCTGCAGAGCTTGCAGTAGTACATCGTGATGCAAGATGTATGTTAGTCGACACACCTGCACAGCGAGTCTGCGCCTCTCGTGCGATGCTAGGTGATGTATCGTAGCTATCGAAATAGCGTAGTCCTGTCATTGCTTCCCTTACGCGAGGCTCTGAGTGGCTTCCAATATCACTTACAAATGCTCCGGCTCTCCACCCATTGTCTACCACGTCTCCCCAGACAACCTCATGAACGACTGGCGCAGCAGGTCCGCTTCTGGCGTTCCTGGCGATCAGCAAGAGACTCCTGCTGCGATCAAGACCGATGGTCAAGACATTTCGGGGTCGGTCAACGGGCAGAGGGAGGTATTTCCCGTTGCCTGTTCCAGAGTCTAGGCCGATCCATCCTGAAGGCAGATCGGAAATAAACCTGGCGATGATAGGCCATGGCTGATGGACAGATTAACTCTTCTTTCGTTTCGGACTGTGCGATCAACCCCACCTTGTACCGGGTAGATGAAAAATGGACAGCTATCTGATCGTAGACGGCATGAACATGTCGATCTTCGTATGCTTGGAGGTCGCCGGTGACGGAGACTGGCGTAACGTTCTTCATTCCAAAGTAGAGCTAAATGTAACAAAGGGAGTGTTGGGACATGAAAACCCAGTCACATGTCAGTGAACCCCATCATCTCATCCACCAATCTACGAAACTTGCTCCCATCGAATGCGGGAAATGGCACTTGAGCGTTCAGATCAAGGGATCTGATGGTCGTCGGGAGATTACTAGACAGAAGATGAGCACAACGTAGTGTACCCCAGTCGGGACTCACTCCACAGACGTAGTTCTGAGGTGTCCAAGACGGTCCAGTTGCAAGGCGAGTTCCTCTTGGTGGTTGTCCATCAAGGTCGGATTTGGGACCACGACCAGAGGTTTCCCGGTCCTCAGCACGTCGAGAATAGTGCCTGATCCTTGATTGGCGTCAGGGCTGCGATACAAGTCTCCATCCTAGTGTCGTCACCTGCATGGCTGATGACCAGGTCTGCACGCTCAATTTCGTCTTGAATGGACGGTTTGAACTTCCAGGTCTCGATATCCACCCCCGCCTTCCGGATCGTCAGCGAGTCCTGAGTGGAGGCGACGTCGAGACTAGAATTCCCTCGCTGTAGTACCACTCGCACGAATCCTTTTGCCTGCAGTGCGGTGAGCACGGGTTCGGAGATCGTAGCCTGTACGAGTGCATCAAACTTTGTGGAACCAACTGTGACGAAGACGAGCATCTCTTAACGACGACGACGCATGACCCGGTTGATAGCTTATATGGGTTCTACACACAACTCACCCACAGCTGATCACCATGGGGTACACCCTCTGCGTACTAGGTATATCTTCTCCTCGAGAGATGCGTCGACATTGACCACATCACCCAGGATGCGGGACGATGGGCGTCGCTATCATATCTGGCGTCGTCGCCAGTCTCCAATCCAGGGACAATACGCATGTCTTCTCCAAGTGGGAGTCACATACGTCTGGCACATCTACCCCGACCGCAGATTCCCCTGATCCCTCGCTGCCTTCATTGTTCATTGCCACCGTCACAAGGCAGGAGAGTGCAAAAAAGCTCCGGCATACATTCGGCCTCCTCGGGGGACTAGGCTCGTCTGTCCAAGTCCTTGTCGGCGAAAATCTCGCGGCTGTTCAGAGATCAAACGTCATCATCCTATGGTACGTCGTATGCACCTGTTGCACCTCCAGCTGAGTTGACCCTGGATAGTTGCAAGCCTCATCAAGCAAAGGCCGTCCTTGGCCAGAATGGAATGAAGGAAGCTCTTGATGGAAAGCTGCTTATTAGTATCCTTGCGGGTGTTACCATTCCTCAGTTGACTTCATGGGTCCCACCAACCACAAAAGTCGTCAGGGCTATGCCCAACACACCTTGTAGAGTGCGCGCCCATTTGCTCACTAACCTTTGGTCTAACAAACTCCCAGATTCGAGAGGGCATGACAATCGTCAGTCCTCTCCCTCTCCTCCCAAATGATGAAGAAATGGAGCTTGACCGTTCCATCATCCTCAAAATATTCTCGTCCATCGGTCGCTGTCGGTTCCTTGAGGAAAAGCATTTCGATGCCTGCACAGCTCTCTCTGGGTCGGGTCCTGCCTTTGCATGCATTTTCCTTGAGGCTATGGCAGATGGCGGTGTCATGATGGGCTTACCACGAGCCGAAGCGCTGGAGTTGGCTGCTCAGAGTGAGTTACTACTTGGTTGGATGCTAAGCAAGAGAAATGTTTACCTGATCCATAGCTTTACAAGGGGCAGCACGCATGGCTTTACAGGCTGGTGCGCACCCTGCGCAGATCAAGGATTCTGTAACAAGTAAGGCTTTCTTAAGCCGCGTCAGCATCGAGACTGATGTGTCTTGTAGCCCCCGGAGGGTGCACTATCGCAGGGCTTTTAGCAATGGAGGACGGTAAAGTTCGGTCTACGATTGCTCGAGCAATTCAGATTGCGACAGAGCGCGCGAGCGAACTCGGCCAACCAACAAGAAAATAACTGCAGTTGCTCATACTGTATGCAAAAATAAATATACTTTGATCGCCAGTAAACTACAACATGTATCCCATCTTGCTTTCGAGCCTGCGTAACACATTGCAAGGCCCGACATATGTCGTGGGGCAACGACGACGATACAATATCGCTATCTTTCTCTTGCTCCCATAAAATGAGGGCGGTCGTGTGGGTTGTGCAACGCCGCCCAGAGTGTTGGAGAGCGACAGCAATGAGCATGGTAGAGATGTAAACACAGTGTATTTGGATGCGTCGCGGCAGTGCCATGACTTGCACATCGGACCTGAGCTGTGAAGAATACAGGTAGATGAGGCAGTCTTACCTATTGTACAAGTGGACCAAAGGGTAAGTTGAACGAAGGCATTCGTAGAAACATGTCTCCTGCGTGTGAACCCCACTGCTTTAGAGCCTAGTGGCTATCCAACGACGGCAAGCAAGCAGGGCAAAAAATGACAGGGACAGTCAGAATTGACCACTCCTGATATTGCTCTGAAGAATGAGCGCCACTCCGTGCATTAGATGCGGTGAGACGCTAAAGTGAGAGAGCACTTTCTTATGGTCACACGGCAGACAGGAGGCAATGATGAATTGCAGAGGGTAAAATACAACGCCAACCCTATGTATGGCGTCAGTGTGCAGTCTGACAAGACTGCGTGAGAGGCTTACACGACAGCGAATCACCGATCTGCAAGGATGGCACAGATGCATGAGTGATCGATGAATACAGGTCGGCAGAGTGGTACGCACAGAACTCGTGAGTGTCGTCCGCTCGTTTGACCGTTTGCTGGTTGAAAAGAAAATTTAGCAGTCACGTCTAGCGACCAAACATCGGACAAATAACACACTTTCCACGCCTCTTCAAAGTCGACTGGGAGAATCACATAACGGTTCTTGCGCACAGCTGCATGGAAATTCAGACCAGAACGTGTGTAGGTGACGAGGACATGCATGCCTTGTAGGCCAGCGGCTTGTACGATGGAAGCGATCTCTGCCGACGATAATCGATCGGGTCTCGACACGTCTAAAATACTATTCATCAGCTCGTGGAAGATCCTCAAGTTCAGTAGACTGACAATCTTCGAGGTCGACATCGGGTCCAAGGTTCATCTTCCCGGTAACAGATTGGAAAATCAGCCGTTTCTCGCGCCGTGACGGGAGCGGGAATTCGATCTTTCGATCGAGACGACCAGGGCGGAGTAGGGCCGGGTCAAGGGTATCCGCGCGATTGGTGGCCATAATAACCTTCATTGCACGAAGAATCAACGCAACAAATCAAGTATATTAAAAGTAAATGACATACCTTGACATTGCTGCCTTGGTCAAAGCCGTCCATCTGGTTCAGTAGCTCGAGCAGAATACGCTGAACCTCTCGGTCTGCACCAGTTTGCGCATCGAACCGTTTTGTGGCAATGGCGTCGATTTCATCAATAAAGATGATAGCTGGCGCGTTTTCACGCGCAAGTCGGAAGACGTCTCGAACCATACGAGGACCTTCACCAAGGTACTTTTGTACGAATTCACTTCCAACTACACGAATGAATGACGCAGTAGTGTGGTGCGCGACAGCCTTTACAAGTATGGTCTTCCCAGTACCTGTGGTAATAAGCATGGAGTAGCGAACGCCATGGGTGCGAATTCACCTGGTGGGCCGTACAACAACACACCCCGAGGGGGGTCAATGCCGATCTTCTTGTATAGGTCGAAGTGAGTAAGAGGCAGTTCGACTGCTTCTCTGATTTCTTGCTTTTGTGAGTCCATTCCACCAACGTCAGAATAAGTAACATCCGGTTTCTCCTCTTTTGTGAGCATAGCAATCGAGGAGTCTGCCTCTGGTGGCAAGATATCGACCAGGGCATTGGAATGACGGTGGAGAGCGACAGAAGACGAAGGTTTCAACAGTTCTCTGTCCAATGTTGACAAGATCCTCACGACATAATTTGACCCGGTTGTTGAGCCAACGATACCGGTCTGCTGGTCGATGGCCTCTAGGAATTGGCCGATGACAAGAGGCACAGACTTGATGCGCTTGACTTCCTCCTGTGCGCGAATTAGCTCGCGCTTGAGGTTGACCTGTTCGTCTTTGATATAGCTTTCCTGGATGTCGAGAAGCTCGAGGTGGCGAGAGAGTTTCTTGTACTTTGTGTAGAGGTCCTCTTCCTGGAGCTCCTTGTAAAGGGCAGACTTTTCGGTCAGAACAGACTCGAAGGTGGGTTCCTAGATCAAGTTTGTACTCCATGCGAGTGAGAAGGACTTTGGCAGGACTCACTTCCTTTTGTATTTCCTTTCCGACGTCCTCCATGGTGGTGATCTCTGCGAGAGCGTATGACGCGTTCATTTGGGCGATGGGAACAACCTGCCATTCTGGATTGTCATTCGGACTGACTGGCCTGGCCAAGTGGCTTGGGTTTGGGACTACTCGACAGCCATGGCGCACGTCGTCGCACCCCTTGACCAGCCCTCAAACTACAAGGACTCGCAAAGTAGACTGGAGAGGTCCAAGCAACAGGAGCTCCTCTCCAAGTCGACCACCCTATATGTGCGTACAATATCTCTGCGCGTACCTTTGTCCCACCGACACACGGCTTTCAGATCGGTAATTTGAGTTTTTACACGACAGAGGAACAGATATACGAACTATTCAGTAAGTGCGCCAATCCAGAAGACGGAGGTGGCATCAAGCGCATCATCATGGGGCTCGACCGCAATACCCGGTGCGGATCTTCCTCAGCGGCCCTGCTCTCATCCGCTCATACTTTATCGTTCACCAAGAACCCCTTGCGGATTCTGCTTTGTAGAGTACTACACACATGCTGAAGCTCTTGCTAGCATGAAGCATGTCAGTGGCACAAAACTGGATGAGCGTATCATCCGTTGCGACCTCGATCTCGGTTACAAGGAGGGACGTCAGTTCGGTCGCGGGAAGAGCGGTGGCCAGGTCCGAGATGAGCACAGGCAAGATTACGATCCGGGTCGTGGAGGTTGGGGTGCACAGGCACAGCTGGACAGAAGAAGAGAGGTCGAAGAACGTTACATCGACATGCAAGATGGTCCAGGCGCCGTTGCCGGTGGTGGTGGAGAGTGGAAAGATACTGAAGTCAGATCAACATTTAAGCGTGCTCGTTCTCCGGAAGATGAAGGGGACAACGCGAGATTAGTCCGTGGAATGCTCCAATTTCTTCTTATGCTGACACGTCATTTCAGGCTCATCGCGCACGAATCGAGGATCCCGAGGCCGAGAGAATGTAAAAAAAGTATTCTATGCTCTAGTCTGTGGATGTACTATCCAGTGTGGACTTGTTAGAAGCCATACATAATATTGACACTCGAGGTAGTCCGTGGTGCAAGTAATCATCGAACTACACATGCTCGTACCTGGAATTTCGTACCAAATGTCTCTGGCCGGAAGAGCATCAGGTGAATGCGCTGGGCCATACGATACGAATCTGATACGGACGGGGTCCGAATCAGGTATCTCGAGTAAAGAGAGAATTCGTTTGCTTGTCTTCTGGACGCTGAGCATTCATCCTAAACTTCAAAGTGGTAGCGTCACTTACAGATTGACTTTGTAAATCTCAGGCTTGTCATCCAGGGTATCAATCCCGCTGTGTTCGAGAAAACTCTTCACGCACTCGACTGAGGCTTTCGGGGGGAAGCCCCACGCACAAACCTGTCTGCCATTGCTCATGGCACCAGAGGAAGTGAGCGCGGGCAAGAACCCCCGCTCGAAAGCCGCCTTGCGTCCCTTGACACCTCTCAGATTCCCGATTGTTGGAGGCTCGGGACATGGGATGGCTGTAATAGTATTTCCCCCTATGGTCACGTTTCTGAGCTTAGCGATGTTCGTCTGCAAAAGGTCTGGATGGGAGACTGTGATGTAGGCCTGGCGTGTTGGCAAGAAGCGGAAGAGCTGCAATTGAACTAGACTAGCATAAGAACGTGCATCTCGAGACTACGACTCTTACCATCCTCGACGCCAACGAGTCGCTCGCGCCTCAGAACTCTCTGGATATCGGCGGGAAGGGTTGTCCGGGGTAGGTTCTCTAGTCGAATGTGTCGCCTGGTCTCGGCTGTCATGGGCATTCTTTGTTGCCCTACATGACGGATAAAAAGACTTACCACTGAGCGTGTCTTTAACTGGCCTAGCTGCTCGACATGCTGCACTCGCCGTGAACATGGATGGTTGAAGCAGAGTCATCGTATCATGTGACTGTCCTGTACATTGTCTTCCGCCACGATGTCCTCGAGGGCCGACCACCGGAGACGGGAACGCAGCTGGGAACGAGAAGACAGGGACAGGGACCGCGACAGGGATCGTTACTCAAGAAGTGCAAGGACGGGCGGACACCGTGATGCTGGACGTAGACGAGACAGTCGTTCACGTAGCCCCCGGAGAGGTGTGTCAACTGTCCTGAATCAAGCGTATCTTATTGTTGGATAGACAAGCGCGACCACGACAGGGATAGAGACTACAAGAGCTCACGCAGGGACGACAGACGTGATTACGGCTGGGATCGTGATGACCGCAGGCCCGATAGAAGAGAGGACAAGAAGAGCGAAAGAAAGCCTGAAAGAACGGATGAAAGGCATGACCATTATACTGCAGAACGGACCACCCCCAGAGATAAGGACATCGCTCCCAAGGAACCTTTGCGACACGGTGAACCTAAACGCCCGCAAGAGCCTCGTTCTGATGTCCCGTTTGCGGGTCGGACAGAGTCGCCAGAATGTGAGTGTTTTCTTGTTCCTTCGTGATACATGTTCAAAATTGCACATCAGACGATGCTTCTGCGCCAGCCTCCAAGTCAATTCAAGACCCTGATACTCCAGTGGAGGATGGCGAGGAGATGGATGCCACCACTGCTGAAGACGAATCCATGATGGCCATGTTGGGTCTCACAGGCTTTGGTTCCACTAAAGTATGAAACATTTCCTTTTGCTCCCTTTCCCTGGCTATAATTTGCACGACAGGGCAAACACGTAGAGGGAAACCAAGAAGGTGGAGCCAACATCAAGAAAATGCGAACCTGGCGTCAATACATGAATCGGTGAGGCTCTCCCGCTAATGTCAGCCCGTTGTATCTGACTCGGTTTCATGACAGGCGTGGTGGATTTAACAGGTACTCGCACTCGCTGACATCTCATCTTTCGCAAGCTGATACCATCTGTACAGGCCATTGGACAAAATCAAGTAATTCATTACTGCATGGACATCAAGATAAGT
Organism: Tylopilus cervinicoccineus; assembly: GCA_038094635.1. Taxonomy (NCBI): domain Eukaryota; kingdom Fungi; phylum Basidiomycota; class Agaricomycetes; order Boletales; family Boletaceae; genus Tylopilus; species Tylopilus cervinicoccineus. The sequence goes on along the minus strand of JBBPUK010000003.1, from coordinate 129,305 downwards.
TATGCCCTTCATCTCTGGATGCAGTTTTTATCTTGGGCCATACAGTTGTATCTCACCTTGCACTCCGAATAGATAGTTACTATAGTGACGCTGTTCCAAGTTAGAACAGTTGAGTCGTCTGAAAGAAAATTTCTATTTGGGACGCTCGCTGGCGTACAAGTGTTAATACAATGCCTGTATGGACAGAAGACACACTCGTGACTCAGACGAGAAAGAACTACAGAAGGGAGGAAAAGTAAGAACTGTGTTGATGAAGGGGAGCAAGGCCATGCTGTCCCGTAAGATTCTCCGACGTCACGCTCAGAATCCATGCAGCTTGATAGTGTTCCTAGGGATGCCCTCGTCGGAGAGGAAGTTTGCAATCTTGACTCTCTGGTCACCTTGAAGCTGGATGACCTGTCCCATTTCCTCATCGTCAACAAGGTTGCCGTTGCAAGCGAACTCCTAAAGCAGTCTGGTAAATACGGGTGCAAAGACTCGGGATGATCATGAAACCTTTTTAAACGCTTTGAGGAGTTTCTTGGGGTCGTACTCTAAAAGTGGTTGAGAAACTGTATCGCCACAAAATCCAACATCGAGCTCACCCTTGGGGAGACCTTGCAGTGTGGTTAAAGTCTTTCTCCCGTTCCTCTGCTGAATGCGGATATGAAGGTAATTCTGTATGGAACCGACGTCCTGGTCGCACCCGAGAGGATCGCCCTCATCAGCAAAAGGATCTGGGGAGGCGCCGCCGTGAGACGGGATGTCGGGGGTGATACATGGTCGATAAGCTCACCAAAAGAGTTTAGGTTCTGTACGTTCATGCGATGACGAAGAATAGATGGACCTAGGCGAGATGTAGTGGACGAGATGGGAGTTGGAAGAGGGCGGTGTTGATGGGACTCGACGAATTTATTGCATGGTGCTGACTAAGCCAGGTCTCTGCGGATCCGAGCAGCAGAACGAGTCCGTAGTACGGTACAGTATATGGCAGCCACAGGAAAGAAGAAGAAACCACCGACGTTTCAGTATCTGCCAAAGAGTCGTGGTGAGCATGTCTGCGTGTGCTGATGCGGCGACGGCAACGCTGACCTTGTTCCAGCAAAGCGGCTCAAGAAAGCCTGGGTCGAGGATCACAAAATACGCAGCAAGTGGAAGGCACAAAAGAGAAGGGATGGCCTGACAAACCAGACCACTGCGCCAGTCGAGGACGGCCACGCCAACGGCAAAACCGACGTCGATGTAGAGCCGGTCATACCCTCAACTCGTCCGGACAGGGCCCCCATGCCCACACCATCTCACGACAAACGGTCATTGCGCGACATCAGGAGGATTGCTTATGCCTCCAAGCACCACTCCACTCAAACCGCTGATTCGCGTCCCAAAGAAGCACACGGGCACTCTCACAGCGACCGTAGCGGTCAAGCTACGAGGGGCCAACCAAACATGAAGCTACGCATGAACGTCTTACTTGAAACGATCAAGCGCGACTTCTCATGGTGATTACGCTTTGCCCGTCTCTTCCTCTTCCGTATCTTGACAAACCTGCAATTTTGTTCTTGCGTGCAGAGGACATAAAACCTCATACTTTGTTCTCTTTATCAGCTGCCTGGTCTATCTCCATCTTTTGCTCACCATCTCCCCTCGACTGATCCCCGCTTTCTCTCACAAATCTGGTTTCGAGCGTTTCCAAGAATGGACGCGACCCAATGGTTGTCACCGAGCTGATCGCAGTCGGATGATCGCTCATATGTCCTGGGCTCGGATCGTCAAGTTCGTCTACAAGCCCTATCGCTCGTTGCGTTATCGCTTCGTCAAGAGACCCCACTCTCCCGCCCATTTCCATTGCGGCAAGTGCGAGTGGTGATGGTGGTGGGCTTTGTGATTTGGAGCGTCTTGCATCATCGTGCAAGAAAGGGATAGGCGAAAACATTGGGGTTGTGGGCGCAGATTCGGATAGACCAGCCGGAAATGTACCTATCGGAAACCCATTTAAAGGTAGTTGTACGGGGAATGCATCCCAAGTCGACGTGACGAGAAGCGATTTTTCTATCGCGCGAAGATATTTGCCGATGAACTTGTAGTGTTGCTTTGGATATACGCAAAGCTCGCACACACGTTGGACGGTAAACGGCGGGTTACTGGACAACTGTCGTCAGCAGGCGGTTGAGGTTACGCCAACCTACCCACTCTTCGAATTCGTGGAGTTGCCGGAAGATAGCGTTCTTCATCTCGTTTGCTTCATCTTGGTCCATCAGAGCTTTGGGTGTTTCGTGAGGGTTCATTTCGTTCGGCTTACGAGGAGGAAATGGAGGCAACCTCAGGTTCCCTGAGCCGTCTACCACCCCCGTGGCAGGTGTTGCTGGATCTAGGGGCTGGGCAGCGCCGGCAAGGAATGATGCAACATTCTAGCAGATGCTCGAGCCAAGCACCTGGGAAGCAAGACTAACTATAACGTACTTGGCCAATCTTGTACTTGATCATCTCCCGAAGGAGCTGCCATTCTGTGCTACCTGGTGGTCAGGTCATATATCCGGTGCATCGTGGAGAGCTCACTTTGGATCGAGGGTGTCGGTGGACGCAATATGCTCTAGGACCGACTGATACTCTGCTCGTGATTTATGGGTCTGATGCACAGCAGGACATGCATGTCATACCTGGACGCCATTGAAAGGCCGGCGAGAGGTCGTATGGGGATTCGACTTTGGAGGCCATGCTGGAGCTGTAGCGGACGCCGCTGGCAGTGTCGAGAATTTATGTACATAACAAGGCATAGCGTAGGAAGGCTCAAACATCCGCGACGCCAGCATTCACCGTGGCCGGCGCAGCATCTCATGCCAAGACTATGAGGCAGTGTGTGATTGATCCGAGTAAAGTTCCAATTGGCGTGCAATCCGTACAAAAGGGCTGTCGTGATCATACCGACCCGAACAAACGAGTTCACCATGTCGCCCTTTGCGAAATTCTTTGGGTCGCCCACCAATGCCACGACCAAGAGGACTGATAACAGGCGGCGCCTAGAGCTCCTCAAGTCTTACGCCCCAGACTGGTGCGTGTGCCGAACATGCCGCGATGTTGGACCGCTCATTTGTTCTAGGATTTTAACGATACTTTTGGCGTAAGCCTCTTGTTCCCCAGGTCCACCCTCCTTATGCACGAGTTTGATGCAGAGCCATATTCTTTGCTTTGAACAATGTCCATGGGTTCAGAAGAGAGTTTTCTGTCAATGACGATACGTACGTCGTTGTTGGACTAGAACATAGTCGTGTTCTGACCACTGACCGCCAGGATCCGCTTCCCGTGAGCCCTGGTTCATAGTTTCATCCTCCTCGACGCTGACATTCGATGATCAGCTATGCCGTCCACGAACGTGTCCCAGTGCGCGCAGTTTCTACATTTGATCCGTCATACCCTCTCAACGAGATTTCGATTACACTCAGGATGTTGCCCTGTACTTTATTGCTATCGTGGCCCCTCTGGTCCTCCAGCTTGTCGTCAACTTGGTCACCGTCCGGTCTTTCTGGGACTATCATAACAGTGCCCTTGGCCGTTCGTTGTCTTCTCCTTCCTTTAGAATGTTTATTGAGCTATGGACCATGCCAGTGATCCTTGGTCTGGCTATCACAGGTGCCATCACACAATTCTCCAAAATCACTGTCGGTCGTCCGCGTCCAGGTTTGGTTTGACCATCATTTTGTTCTGGCTTCGCTTATGAGACTGTATATGATCTTAGATCTCCTTTCTCGTTGCATTCCAATAGTCGGATCTCAGGATCCAACTTATGGATTGTCAACCGATGCCATCTGCACACAGACTGACCAGTCGATAATGCGTGATGGGTGGCGTAGCTTCCCCAGTGGTCACTCGAGTCGTAGGTCTCGTAAGCGTGTGCACAATCATGAAGGCTGAACGTGATTCCTGTAGTCTCTTTCGCAGGCCTAAGTTTTCTTTCTTTTTACCTCGCGGGCAAGATGCACCTATTCGATACTAGGGGGTACACGGTATGTGTGGTTATACCCATGGTGGATGTCCGTCCCTGAAAACGACCTATCAGCACAAAGCTTGGATTTCTGTGACCCCATTGGCTGGTGCAACCCTCGTGGCTATCTCGCGTACGATGGATTATAGACGTGAGCTTTCTTAGGGATGCTGACACTTCCCGATTGACGTCACTGTATATTAGATCACTGGCAAGACGTTGTCACGGGGTCGATCCTGGGGTTTGTTATCGCGTACTTCGCATATCGACAATATTTCCCTTCACTTGCTTCGCCCATGTCTCATCATCCTCATTCTCCTCGCGTTCCACGCGACGAGCCCGTCCTCCCAACAGCAACGCAGGATGCCCGGCGTTTCCGCAACAGTGACGACGGCGAGCAGGTGGGGCTCATTGGTGGTGGTGTGCCCAATCCCGACCCTTGCCCCCCGAAGGACACATGGAGAGAAGGAGACTGTTCAGGCAGCACACCAGTTGCTTCACCGTTCACACAGGTCTAACGCAACAGTCGGACTTTATCATTCTCGGATGATACAATACGTAGCACATATTTGGGTACCCACGCGATTCGAAAGCGTATGGGCAATGTAGTAGCAGTCGCGGTCAGTCGGACAAATCATTGCATCAATATGACTCATAACTCCTTGACTCGGCGACGAAAACCCGATCGGTTTGTTATCTCCGAAGACTTTTCAGCGTGAACCACCAACTCATCCTCTGCTTCATGTCCGGTCGGGTGATCAACTTCGGCGCAGGGCCTTCGGCCTTGCCAGAAGAAGTCCTCACGGAAGCTTGTAAAGGCTTGCTCAACTTCCAAAATACTGGTATTGGTATCGCAGAGATATCACACCGTTCAGCAGATTTTGACAGGTTCCTCCGGGAAGTCGAGGAGAACATGAGGACACTTCTCCAGCTCCCTCAGGACTACAAGGTTCTCTTTGCCCAGGGGGGCGGAACTGCCCAGTTTTCTGCGGTGGTATTAAACATGCTGGCGAGATACCGAAGTCGTGGAGGCACGACTCCAAAGCCCGCGATGGACTATGTCGTCACTGGCTCTTGGAGCGAAAAGGCGATGAAGGAAGCGAAGAGACTTGGGGTTGGGGACGTCAGCGTTGTCGTCAATACACAGTCCATTTCCGAGGATGGGAAGAAGACTTTCAATCATATCCCCGAGCGTGACAACTACAAAGACAAGTTTTCGGAGGATGCAGCTCTCATCTACTATTGTGCCAATGAGACCGTCGACGGTGTCGAATTCGATGATGATCTGGAAAGCCCTACTTCGTTCCCATTCGATAGCCTCCCTAACGGAGCCCCACTCGTTGCAGATTACTCCTCCTGCTTCATGTCACGTCCCATCCCATGCATCGAAAAACATGCAGTCATCTATGCCGGCGCGCAAAAGAACATTGGACCTGCGGGTTTGACGATCATCATCGTCAGAGACGAATGGGCAAACGTAACAGATGACAGCATTCCGCTGTGTTTGTCATACAAGAATCTGGTGGACAGTCGCAGCTTGTATAACACCCCCCCAGTCTTGTCGATATATATCACGGGCCTGGTGCTTCAGCGGATGTTGGAAGTGGGGGAACAAAACGGACGGCCCAAGGAGGAATCGCTTGGATATTATGGCGAATGCACTGCCAAAAAAGCCTTTAAAGTATATGCAGCCCTGAAGGAAGGGGAAGCGAGAAGGGTTTTCAAACGCAAGGTGTTAGGTGGCTCTGGCAGCAAGATGAATGTCGTATTCGATGTAGTGGGCGGAGAGGATAAATTAAAAGAGTTTGTGTCTGGCGCGGAGCGGAGAGGAATGAAAGGGATCAAAGGTCATCGGTAAGCATTACCTGCCTTGTCATGTCGACGTGTTGGGTGTTGATGCACGATGTAGATCTGTTGGGGGTGTCCGCATTTCCCTCTACAATGCAATCACGGAAGATCAGGTGGATAAACTCGTTCAATATATGAACGAATTCGTGTAAGATGTTGGTGTAGGACGCTGGGCAAAGATTCAACTCTAGCCGCAGCGTGAATGTTTCTCTTTCGGTCTTGGTCATCGAGTCCGTTGTATTACTTGCGCGCCAGTAAAGGGTAAGTCACTTTGCCGGAGTGGTTAACGGGATCGCCTGCTATCAGCACAGCGGTTGGGCTTTGCCCGCGAGTGTTCGAATCGCTCAGGTGACGTTTTTTTCGCATTGATTTTCAGGCCGTGACGTATGGTCACTACAAGTGTCACGGCGCACATGTGTACTCATCGGTGCTAGCCACGAGGTCAATTCGGGATTTCCTTTCAACACATTCACACCACTTCTTCACCAGTGGATAATCTGGAGGATGCCCGTGTTTTGGCGATCCTTACCACCCCCTTATAGGGCTTCTGGAAAAGGCTATTAAGTGCCCCATGGCTGAGTTGGTTACAGCGTCCGACTGTTACGCTGGCTACATCGGAAGGTCGTGAGTTCGAGCCTCACTGGGGCAGTATCTTTTTTATTGAGGTAGCGGCAATTATTCATTTATGGCTTGTGTTTCTGGATTAGCATCAGCAGAGTTGAACAGGGTAAAGAGGTGTATTGCTTTTTCTGGGGTAATGTAGCTATGGGAGGGTAGCAAAAACAACTGCCCCGGTGAGGCTCGAACTCACGACCTTCCGATGCCAAATACATAACAGTCGGACGCTGTAACCAACTCAGCCACGGGGCATGCGTGCAGGCATTTCCTGTCACCGAATAATCATGAGCACCTCCAGTGGTGCCAGCGATGGGCTTGTTGTTCATCGTTTTGCCTTGAAACAACGATTCACACAACTACCGGTGGTGACCTTTAGATTTTTTTGTTCTAGGCATCCCTGCCTCAACGACATCGTCGTCACGGTCCTTGTCATCTCGCCCCCCTGCCCCATCTCGCCTCCGCTTTTTTCCCCCACTCGATTTTGCCTCCTCTTTCAGTTCATTTACAGCCAACCTACCAGCTTCGTCCACACGTTCTTTCAAGAGCATTACTTCCTCCTTGCCGGTAGGAAATAATTCGAGCCTTTTCCCAATTACCTTTTCTATGCGTTGCAGTAGCTCAACGTCATACTGTGTGACAATCGTAATCGATTTTCCGGCGCGTCCTGCACGGGCTGTCCGTCCGACACGATGAATATAATCTTTCGAATGTGTAGGGATGTCGAAGTTGATCACCACGTCCACAGATGGTATGTCAAGACCACTATCTCGAATGGTCATCCCCCTGAACGAGATTATATTACAATGTGACATACCGACTAGCAACGTCAGTCGCCACCAGAACTCTTCGTCCACCTGTTTTAAATTTATTGAGTGCTCCTAAGCGTTGGCTTTGACTAAGTTTTCCATGAAGGGGGACGGCTGGAAACCCGAGAGTGCGAAGGATGATGGATAACCTGGGTAGACATGAGTAGCATGTGAAAATTTGATGGTGTAGTACATACCTTTGAGCGTCATGCACTGTCCTAGTGAAGACAATGATTGAATTCGAAGCCAGCTCATTTGCCAGATAGATTAAGTGGACGTCTTTCTGTATCAATGGAATGAAAAGATAATATTGCAGTAGAGTCGATACGGTTTGATACCTAGAACCGTATGTTAGTACACAGAGGAGGCAGGGTACAGTTCCTCACTTTGACGAGACCTCGACTCGTACGGGGTTTGTTAAACTAGCCCTTTGAAGTTTCGCGACCTTCGTAGTCATCGTCGCGGAAAAGAGGTAAGTAGTCCGTTCCTTTGGTATTACCTTGAGGATTTGGTCAATATCTGCGCCAAAGTCCATGTCTAACAGACGATCAGCCTCGTCCATGACCTGTGTCGTACAGCTATAAGCCCACACAAACACTTTGAGAACGATGGCACATACTAGAAATCTCAGATTCCTTAGACTGAACCCTTTGGTGCTTTGTAGATGGTCGTTCAGACGACCAGGCGTTGCAACAATGATATGCGGCCGCTTCGCGAGGGCCACAGCTTGAGGCATTTTATCGACTCCTCCGATTAAAACTAAGCAGCGAACACCCATCGCTGCTCCGAGAGACTCGAATTGTTGTGATATCTGGTAAGCGAGCTCACGCGTGGGTGCGAGTACGCAAGCAAATAGCCCTTTTGGTTCCTCCCACAGTTTCTGCAGGATGGGTAGAGCGAATGCGGCGGTTTTGCCTGATCCCGTTTCCGCGACGCCAATAATATCTCGGCCTTCGAGAGCATATGGAAGGACTTGTTGTTGAATTTCTGTCGGTGTCTTGAAGCTGATCTGGTCAAGTGCTTGAAGGAGAGGTTCGATCAGACCGAGATCTCGGAAAGTCGTTGTGGACGTGCTGGCTTCGTCTGGTGTTGGCATTGGGACGTAGAAAGGTTTTGTTGCGGGGTTTTCCACGAGCAGTTATACAGTACACATACGGCTCTAACGAATCGCAACCACAAGGCTTTCAGTAGATCTCAGACTGAAATTCTTTACAGGAGGAGAGCTTCAATGTCAAGCCAGCATGTTCTCGTGACATTCGCTACGCCGCCTTCCTTCCAATCCTCTGATAGCTGCAAACAAGTGATCGCAGCTTTACGTTCACAGTTACCCCTACGCAGCATTCACTGGAGGTCTACTTCCCAACCCAGTATACGCACCATCCAAGAGCTCGATGTGACGTTGATTGCTCTCGACTCACTCCGAGACGAGCTCACCTCTCAAGTTCCTCTCACTCTCCTAGAAAAGCCCCTCTTGAACTTATATGTAGTTATGTGCGAAGTGAGTGCACTTGAACTCCGACGTAGTTTTATTTATCTTTCCGTTCAGGACAATGAAACCTATAGGTCAACTGTCAAGAAACAGATCAAAGACTGGCAGACATCAGTCCTGACGAGGAAAAACCAGGAATGGCTCATCGTACATGTCGTGCGTCCAGACACAAAAGCAGTGGACCGAAAGTTCTTCAACATGAAGGGCTCTGTGCTGGATAAAATCAAAGCGGATTTCAACGTCGATAAGCGGGACAGGTAATGCCATGTATTATTTTGATTTTTGGGTGGTTGTACACGGTACCTCGCAGGTGTGTGCAGCTCGCTTGGTCTACTGGCGAACAGAGCCCTGCTGTTTGGGCCGATCTCATAGGCAAGATAAAGGACGGGGTACTTTCCGCCCTCGACAATTCTGTGTTATCGAGGGAGGAGGAACTAAAGCGATCCGAGGGTCAACGTCACATGCCAGGATGGAATTTCTGCACATATTTTATTCTGAAGGTAAGCATGCAAGCATTTTATCCGCAGCATCCTAACAGGAGAGATTATCTCAGGAGAGTCTGGCAACCTCGTATGAAGGAATAAATCTCTTTGAGGATGCACTACAACAGTATAACGAGCTCGAAGCTACTTTCGTGCAAGTTTTAAGAGAAAAAAATATGTCGTGGTTTGGCAGCCTTATCCATCCAGCAGTCAATGATGACTCTGTGCCACTATTATCTACATCCAAGAAACCCTACCGCGATCTCATCCTCGCTAACACAATTTCTGTCTTCGACTTGCGAGTTTATCTCCTCTCAAAGCAATCTACACTGCTGAGCAAGTTATACCAACCATCGGAGATTTGTTGGAAGACGTTCACATTTTTGAGTACGTTCGGAAGACAGTTGAGGGAGGTCGAGGTTAGGAAGTGTGTTGATGTATCCGATACTGGGATGCTTACAGGACTTTATAGCCTTCACTCCCTCAATACTTCATCGAGTCCTGGACGTTCTCTTCCGCTCTCAGTGTTCTGGACCAATGTGACTCATGGGCTTCTTCGTGGCCACAAATGGATGTGCAATCTCTTGCACTCTACAGTGCAAGGAAAGGAGAATTGGTTGAACTTGCAAAGAGTCAGGTGTGTCCTCGTGCTGACGGAAAAGTATCACGTTGTTGAGCAGACAATAGCTTGATATCCTCGGTGTCAGAGAAGGATTTTTACCCTCGAAGCCACCATTTTCTTTGGCTATACCAGCTCCCGCGGTCATTTCAGATTTGCCCATTACGAACAAGCCTTCAGACCATCTCATCAGTCGGCGCGAAATCGTGTCCGCTATTGGGGACAAGGAAGTCTTCTATGATTTATACACCACTATCTCCAATCGCGCCATTGAGATGTATGTCAAAGCTGGAAGAAGAAAGTTTGCACTCAAAATACACGGCAGTCTTGCTGTTCTTGACGTGTGGGCTCGGAGTCTTATTTGGTCGTTTTGCAAACTGAGTGTTTGTATACTGCAGGTACCGTGGAAGGCTTTCCAACGCACTTGCTGTATTTACGTCACTTCCCGCACATTACGCTCCTCACAGATGGTCATCCTTGGAGTCATTAATGCTTTCTCGTGCGATCGACACTCACGCCGCATTGAAGAAACCACACGACCGCGAGTGGATCCATATCCTTTTGGCGTTCCTCAAGGCATATGTTAGTGACAGGGGTACGGAGTTGGTCATGTCCGATGGGGCCATCACGGAATACATTGCTGGACTTGTAAGCATGCTGCGAGGAGCGGCCGAGGAGCTTGATTCGGGTCACTTGTTTGACATATATTATATGTATAAGGTGTTGCTGATCAGTAAATTCCAGATCTCATCCACTCTGATCATCCCGTAATATCAATCAGCGTCGTGAGCGATGCCAGCTCTGGTGAGGAGGAAGATAGCCTCTCCCTGCAGGTGATAGTTCAAAACCGACTACCATGCGTATGGACGCTGTTGAGTCTGCATGTGGATGATTGCTAATGTACCCCAGGACATCGTCATTGATGAAGCCAGCGTAACGCTCGCGGGACAGGATGCTAATCGCTTGCGGTTTGCGGTACAAGTCAATAAGCTATCCCCTGGAGATAATCATCTGACTCTAACCTGTGCGGTGCGTCATTCTTTGGATGGGCCTGCTTCGAAAATGTTGAGCCACGGGCGCGATAGACAGCATGCTGTGGTGTGTACGCCTTTGACACCAGCGAGATTCAAGTATCTCGACTTCTGTTCCAATGGAATCACAAAACACTAGCAAACGCTATTCCCGCAAAGGGAACGATGCTGTCATTAGTGCGACTCCCATATAATTGCCGAGCATTGGATATTAAGTTGCGTCAGTCGTACGAGGGTGAGAGCCCCTGTAGTTCCATGTTCATCGACGCTTACGGAGCCGCACTGGACACAGTCGATCTTGGGGCAATTTCCCGAATACTGTTGGTGTTATCCACGGGGCGCAATGACATCTCCATGGCGACTATAAAGTTATCGGCACCTGGAGGGGTTAGCTTCGACTATGCGAATGCTCGGGTACAGGACCCAGGTCAGCAGCGACCTCGCTTTTCGCTTAATATCTGACACTAAGACATATCCGGTCTGACAACAGCAGGGGAATTTGACCCTTACGAAGATTGTATCAAAATTGCTGGTGTGCAGAAAGACACTGACGTGCTTATCTTGGTACCGCATACGAATGCTTCGAGGTTTAGCGCGATGGTATGTCGGAAGTCTTTGTTCCGTGGCTCACCTCTGATGAGTACCCCTAAGAAAGTTGACGTCAAAGTAACCTATAGTACAATTTCGCAGCCGACAGTCACACGGACACTGAGAAACTCACAAATCGTCAATATTTCGCTTCCTATTGCAGTTAACGTCGAAGACTTCTTCCGTGGGAAAAGGTTCATTTCGGCTTCTCGTCGACCTAGACCTCCCCACAGATCAGTAACCTCTTTCTCAGGCTGTTTTCAAAATTCACCATATCCACGACTACCCGACAACGTGTTCGGCTATCCTCTGTGGATCTGCAAAAGCCCTCTCATGGCCTCGACAGCGTCAAGATCGGGAGGTATCGTTCAAGTCATGACATAATGGTGAGTTAGGTCTAAGCAGCAGGCATGACAGTCCCGACTTTTTGATAGACAGTTTCACCGGAAAACCCCGTTAATTATGTGTTCTCCATCGAATCTGAACATGGACCAGGTGCATGACAATTATTCTTTGGTTCTCTATGTCCATCTCAGCGCTATTCAGTTTTAGAGCCCCTGAAGCTGGTTATTAAGTACCGCCTGCTCCACGAAGGTACCTCTTCCTAAATTTAATAATTGGCCATCCGTTGATCGATGACACGGACAGAGATGATGGCGCTGATACATGCGGTGCTCGACGACGTTCTTTCCCAGACTTCACACAACGCTCCGCAGGGTCGAGAATTGGCCACGCGTGTCATCCAGTACTTGGAGGATGATGCGGCGTGGATCGAGCTGTACAGCGCCACAGGCGAACTTGTGATACCAAGCATGTTGGAAATCCCTGAGGGACTTAAAGAGCCACTCACCTCTTTACAGAAGGTGCTTTATATCATTCTGATACGACTGGCATCTATTGACTTTATTTTTGTTTTCCAGAGGCTGGCGCACAACAGATCGCCAGTGAGGTCGTCGTGCCCGTGGAGGGAAATCAGGATCCCAGTGGATGTACCGCGGATGAATGTCAGTCCGAAGTTTGTGATCACGAGCGTGTTCACTCGATGTTCTATTCTAGATCATTGCTGCGGCTTGGATCAGTGTTCACTCCGGCCCACTTGGAAGCCCTGAAGAGCTTGCTCCCATCTACGCTGGGCAGCCGATCTCCTGCACCTTGTCCATTAAAACGTCGCTCCACTGGGGCGACCCAGAGAACAAACGGCAGAAATTCATTCTACGCTACGATGTTGAGGAACGTATCAAGGACTGGCTGGTTTGCGGCCGGAAACGAGGCGAATTCGTCGCTCGGGTACGTACAATAAAACTCCAATGACGCCACATGATTACCCATGTGAACATAGGACGAGGAGACCTTCAATGCTTCTTTGACCCTAATTGCATTGCACCATGGCGAATTGACCCTGCCGAAGATTGATGTCAAACCCTTACCACTCGCAGGCTGTGGCATGGCAACAAGTGTCTTTCCCAATATTGACACACATCAAACTCACGGTGCAGAAACGATCTTGGTGCTACCAAGAGGCGGGAGAAGTACTTTTGTGATTGGCATGGGATTACAGGACGAATAATATCGGCCCTATCTACCAAGTTGTTGGATACTGCCGACGAACTTTAAACTTCAGATTTCCCCTCTGCATATCCGAACCATATGCCAAAGACGAGTGCGCAATTCGACGCAAGCAAGACGCCAGACGACAGCGACGTCGAGGGGAACACGTTCCATGCATATTCAATCCCAACTATAATCAGCAGCCTGCCAGCAAGTGAATTAGAAAGACCACAAAATGTCAAACAGAAGAGAACTAGAATCCTCACTGCAGAAGAAGCGGGTATTTTGTCCGCTGCGCCAAGAACGGGAGTTGTTGGAAATACCAGGAATAGAACTGATAATGCAGCGACCGAGCGAACAGGATTCCGATCAGGTTGGAAGTCATGAGCACGGTGGCGACATCTACAGCGCCAATGAGTCAGTCACGATTGGCGAACAAGGGAGGATAAACTTTACAGTCAGCCGACACTGGTGAAAGAATAGGAGAGAGCATCGGGTGGCGAAGACCCCTGCGAAGGACTATAGCAACCCCGCCGTCGGAACGACACCATCTGAATAGCCCGAAGGCAGCCAGCACTGAGACATGGCCGACGAGTAAACCCAGCGCCCACGAACTGCTGAGAAATGTCTGTTCGTCCAGAAATCGCCAGTTGACCGTCCACTTGTACATAAACACGCGTGACAAGTCAAAAGCATTCTGAAGATAAACTTGGGCATCTTCTGCTAAAAACGATCGCGCGAGCATAACCTGGGTAACAACTAGGATCAGCAGATGGCGCGCAGTGACCATTAAACCGTGGCGCTTGAACAGAATGACGAGGAGCCCAGGGAGGTACAACAGGGCGGACATCTTCACGGACAATGCCAGACTGGTTTCAATTCGTCAGCCTCGGTCATGTACCACTCGCCTACCAACCTGAAAATCAAAATGCCCAAGTCATCCGAGGCATTTTGGAATGCCAATATCGCGGCCTGCACGAGGACCACCAGCCAGCAGTCGTTGAATAGTCGCAAAACGAATATGGAGTGTAGCCTCTTGCTGAGGGGTAGAAGCAAGACGGTCCAATTTGGCGCGTTACCTTGCCTGTAGATGCAGGATACGAGAGCGAGAGAGACAATGTACAATACGCCATAGACTTGTTGCGCTAGACCAATGTCGCGACCACCGTCAGTTATATGATGCAAGAGGTGATGAATGTGAACATGTCCAGCAGGATACCTTGTTATCCGTGAATTCAGTGAAATAGGAAAAGATTCAAACTCACACTAGTGGGCCAGTGGGACCGACTATTTCAGCGTATCTCCGTTCTCCCTTCAAGTACAAGTCAATGTGGACCATATACGTTTCCCAGTCGATCTCTGTATCTGCTGTACATGGTCATAGAAGCATAGGCAGGCATGGAACCAAACTGACATGGAACAAGGTGTATGATGAGCTGGGTAAGGAGTGCATCCCCGAGAATGACGACACTGCACAAATACCAGAAATAGCGTTTGTCCAGGAGCAAGGAATGAAGGAGTTCGCATCCCGAGTGGAGGAGGCTACTGGACGAAACAACTCGAGTTGGATTCGACATTGAAATACTGAGACCTTGGCAGGCGGTCTTGTATATCTTGCGCAATGTCCTTCAGAATTCAGACTAGCGAAGCGCCGCTGGCGGGGTGGATGCTACTGTAAAGCGGTCCAGTGGGATTTACTGTTCCCACTCGGTACGCACACGAACGCGTTGCCTCGGACTACACACACGGGCAGCATGGCTACGATTTCAAGAGTGCCTTTTCTTCTTTACAAGAGCAAGAACATCACAGTGATACGCATACATAACTTGCGACGTGCTAACATGGACTGAAAATGCGATCAAGGATTTGGGTGAGACAACAATCAAGATAAGCGACACTAGGAGCAAAGCTGAAGCAGCGGTGAAATGAGTACAGTGAGAATGACGACAACAGAATAAAATAGTCTTCAACCCTTGCGTTGCATCAAGGTTGAACCCAGATTTTGTTGGTAGTCCATGGTATTAATATCACGAGCTGGGGTATTATGCCCTGAGGGAAGCGGGGATGGCAGCCAACCAGGTGTGATAAGGCCACTGCCACCCGCGCCAAATACGAAACCTCCACTCAAGCCTTCCATAGTGTCCGAATACCCTGTTGTCATAGCTTCTGTCAACCATAAAAGGGTAGTACTTAGCATCAACGCACCAGGCACAAGGACACTGTCCCAAAAGCCGTTGCTGAAAATGTTCTCCATCGATAGCATTCCCATTCCTTCATCTGATGCTGGTAGGGTGGCCATGGTGGGTGGGAATGTGGACATATCCGCCACCGGACCCATCTCGCTGGTAAAATGAAAATCGTTCACGCCGTTCATAGGCATTGTCGATGCGAATAGGCTCATATCATGTGGTGTAGCATCATCACTGACCACGACTTCAGTCTGAGGATGAGACTGCTGTTGTTGCTGTACTTGCTGTTGTGGCTGCTGTTGCTGCTGCTGCTGCTGCTGCTGCTGTGGTTGTGGTTGCTGCTGAGGAGCATCGGTCCGTGCGGAGGTAAGTGCACGGAGGAATGTGCTGTACAGAGCTGGCGTGTGGTGAGAGTTGACAGCAATATCACCGAGAACTGTCGCAATATCTTTCACGAGATCGACGATTTTCTGCTCATTCTGGATATATTGTTGGAATTCTGGCCGAATGAGCTGGAAAAGTTTATGAGATAGCAGTAACCCTATTTGGCGCAACTATTTACCTTGAGCAAACTCAGGACGGCGTACGACAGAAACACAAAGTGCGAGTCAGTCGAATATTTGAGAAAGCCTCGTGGCACAAGTTCGTCACGTGCAATGACGGCAACAGCGGTCGCAGAGGTATGGCACTTGGAGAAGAAATAGGGTATATCGACGGCCGAGCGTTCGATGGCATTCTGGAGTCCAAAGGAATGTATGACGAGTGAGTAGTAGTGGAAGTAGAACATCATCATTGTGGCGCTATAGTCCTTGAGGAGCTCATCACCTACGCTCACAGTAAAGCAATAAGATGAGCAATGGGGCACATAGAAGACACTCACTCGTTATTACCGCACGAGGGTTCGTCCATTCATGCAGCCAAGCAACTATCTGCTGTTCAAACGTCTTGATTACCAATAAATAGTCACAGTCTGTTTGGAGACCGGACGGAGTATTGGTGCCAGAGTACAAGAGGTCTAAACTCCTTGACACGATACGTTGTAACTCCTGAGGAGCGAATTCAGACGCTGCCAAACGAGAGAATGAAGAAAAGAGGGCTTACAACATAGGCCGCAAGCGATCGGTCACTAGGAGTGCCTACGGGGGAATTGATCCACTGAAGGACATTGCGTATAATGAAACTACGAAGAACGGTGCCAGTTTGGTTAGTTCATGTATGCATCCGAACAGAAATACCCACTCTTCCCGTATCGAATGAGGTTTGCCCATCTGAGCACTCACACTCCTGTCAAGCGCAAAACACAGGAGCCACGTGCGCTCGCGATTGTGTACCTCCTTGTCACGCGCGCGACCTTCCGACGTATCTTGACTCACTGCAGTCTTGCGGTGCAAATTGAGGTCAGTGGCCATCCTTCAGATTATGGAATGAGAGAATTATATAATGTGCCAGAAGATACACCAACCGGATAGCCATCCCGAGCAGCAACCAAGTTTTGTCGTACTCATATCGCTCGACAGCACCACACCCCCATAACGTGAGCAAGAGGTATGCTTGCACGATTTCAAGAGATTTGTAACCTCGAGCAGGTACGCTGAAAGCAAGTTTTTGCGCCAGCTCCGCAAGTCGCGAGTGAAGCTCTGGACGGTGCGTATAGAACTTGGAGGCGATGGCGCAGACTACGACCCTGGATGAAAGCAGTCCTCAAACAAAAGGGGACAAGCAACATACTTGACGTAAGCAAGAAGGGAGATCTCGAACAAACAAGGGCTGGTGTGTGGAATTCCTGATCCAGGAGATGGCAATGCATCTGAGAGAGTGTCAGTCACATATAGCTGTGTGCTTGGACACCAAAACTGACATTCATGTGGTCGAAGAAACTGGTGGAGGTGACAAGTTGAGTTTGAAAAAAAAAAACAGGTGTAAGAGAATGTAGCGAACTAACATGTCGAATAACGCAACCACCTCTTCGGTGCTGACAAAGCTTAGCATCTCTGGTTGTATTTGTCTTTCGATGTAAAGCCGTCTGAGCGGCAAGATTGATATCGGACCTGATAAGAAATGAGCGGTGCAGAAAGGTTGGGATGGGGATGAGATGAAGAAACCTGGTTTGAAATAATTATCACTAGCGACACCGAGCCGATGGTCTGAATCACCATCCGATGGACGTGCGGTAAATGACGTTGTAATGCCATGTGCTCTGCGATTTGCTAAACTCGCTTCCGCAAGCAAACCCAAGGGGTTCAGTGAATTGTCAGGAAGGGAATGTAGCTTTGGAGAAGACGAAGAAAGAGTAGCGCTCTGTGGTGGACAAGTTTGCTGAGGGGGAGGAGATGGAGATTGCAAAAGCGCCTGAGTGTGGGTTGTTTGAGCGACCGGGGAAGGAGAGCGGGATATCATGCCGGACGTCATGCTTGGGTTTCCGATGGACCTGAGGACAGTGTCTAGAGTGCGTTCCATTTTGCGAAGGGACCTGGTCAGGAGCTCGTGTTTTCTTGGGCTTGAGTTTGAGCGGTGAATACTTCACGAGAAATGAAAGACGGGGGGGGCTTACATTGATGGGCGTTTTCCACGATTAGACTCTTCGAAGATGCACTCGTGATTTCCGGTGAGACAGCGTTTGCAGGGAGGACCCTGCTCGGCGCCAACGCATTTCATTTTAAGGCGGCGACATACGGTACATGCGCTAAAGGAGGGAATGAGGGAGGAGCAAGTGCGGAATGGGACGATCCCACCGAGCGCCCCTGGTGGACTTTGGCTTTGGTTCGTCCTTTTCGGCTGCAGGGCTGGGGCCATCTGCGGTGTCATCTGTGCGAGGTTTCTTTCTGGTCAGGTCGCCAGGGCCATTGACGAGGGAGGTGGGGCGCTTTCCGGACGTATCGGGGGGGGAGAAGGACATATTCTCGGTTGGGGGGGTACCGATGGTGTCGGATCCCTGTGAGGAGGGGGAGGAGAGGCTGCCGGGGAGGGGGAGGTGGTGAGAGATGGGCTGCTGGTGCTGATACGGGTAGTAGGAAGGATAGAGGGAGAGGGCAGGGTCGATCTGGGGGGAACGCGGCGGGGGCATGTTGGGCTGTGGAATGCCGTGGTCGTGGTGGTGCATGGACATGCCCGAAGAGTACTGCGGCCAGGGAGTCAGGATCATCCTGGGCGGTGCGGGCGGGTAGGAGAGAGCTCACCAGGGATGATATAAGTAGGCGACGGTGGACGCGGTGAGAGTCGTTGGCCGCCTCGTCCAGCGGAGTTCCAATGCCCCCTGCTCCCAATCGCCGCCCATGGGAGCCTCGCCGCCGGGTTCTCGCACCTGTCAAGCCCTCGATAACATGGTCGCTCACACTCGCATGGGCACCGTCCGTGTGCTGCACCGGCCCCACGCCAGGGGGGAAGTAGCTCGGGACCACACTCGCGGAAACAAGTCCTGTTCCGGTTGGAGACGACAGCGAGGCCTCCTGAGTCGATAGCCCACCCAACGGCGATGACCCAGCAGACAGGTGTTGTCAGGCAAGTCTCGGAGCTCATCTGCTATTTCATACCCCAATTCCCGTCTTTTCATGACGAACTCAAAGAGGACCCCACACCTGGCGAGGACATACACCTGTCTTAAATCGACGTCGGAGTCAGCCACCGAATGATCCAGAGACGACATACGCACCACGTCCTGCAATTCCTCTTATTAACGACAACTCGAGTTTCGTATTCGTCTCGGGGAGCTGATCCTGCGGTCCCCAGTCA
The DNA here is from genome assembly GCA_038094635.1 of Tylopilus cervinicoccineus. NCBI lineage: Eukaryota > Fungi > Basidiomycota > Agaricomycetes > Boletales > Boletaceae > Tylopilus > Tylopilus cervinicoccineus. Next base: position 110,400 of record JBBPUK010000003.1, on the reverse strand, counting down.
ACTCGTAGAATATCAAGAGTTGTTATTGCTATACGGTACGGATCGTAGAATCTGGAAAGCGTTGTCTAAATCCTACCCACCGTCAACCGAGAAGCAATATGAGCGCTAAAACCAACGGTCTAGTCTACGGCTCATCGTGACCTTTATAAGGCCCCGAGCAGCAGTGGACCCTAGTCCGGTTTGCAGGAAAACCAATCCCCCATGTGATCTATGATTAGGGTGGAGCTTCAATATTTGTCAGTAGTAATGAGATTAGCCTGAGAGTGCTGGTAACAGCAGGCAGAATGCCAACTCCAGTACTACAATGGAAGATGTCTCCATGAGTGCCTCTAGGTAGATACAGATATTGTTTACTTGAGTACCCAGTGTAACAAAAGCCAGTTGTTAGAGCTGTGTGATCCATTTGCATCATTGGCACTTGGGCATACATCAGCAGTGAGATTGTCAGTGACCTATTCAAATGCTCCACTCACATGTCAGATAACCTGTAGTAATGCAGTTGATTAGCTAACCATAGTTCTGGCAGCCAAGCAGTAGGTGTGTGTTTGAAGGCCCACTTACACCTAGAGACTTGATAGCCAAAGATGGTGTGCATTGAGGGTAGCTCAATTGGATATATGTCTGTGCATGCTGAATGATCCCACCAAGCAATGAAGCATCTTGATGCACATAGAGTGTTCCCATGATACCTCAAGCTTCAAGCTTCTCAAAGTTGGACAGCTAAAAGAACAGGTGCAAAGAAAATTCTCCTATCAATGATAAGGCTTTCTCTTGCAGAATCAGCATTCCACCAACAAGATTCATATGACAACATTGTAGCATCTGAACTTTTCAATACCTTTCAATCTACAAGCTGCAGAGAATGTGAGTAGGCTTCCTCTGACTGTCATTACCAACTTTATCTTGTTCCCCAGAACTAACCTGATCCCTGATTTGTAAGTACAACCATCATAGTTTCATGCTGAACTATCACCCTGGTCTAAGAACAAATGTTGAGGTGTGGAGAAAGGGCTTTGATTGCTGTCTTATCAGATTGTGAATGGCAAGAGGTTTTATATGCTTTTTAGAGGGGCTTGAATGACGACGGCACCGAAGTGTGTTCATTTCGGAGCGAGCATATGCCGATACAGTGTCTACATCCATTGAGTAGGGGCTTAGATCCATCTGCACAAAAAGCAACCACCGCCTGACTCTCGCGAAATCGATAAACCGCATGTGGGTTCTGCAACAGCAAGTTGAAAGTCTGAAACGACAAGTATGAGGTAGCAATGCTAATGCTTTGTCACACTGGGTAGTATAAACCGCTGGCGCTTGCCTTGTCTGAAAGAACAAAAGTCATGTTCGGCAGCTCGGCAGGGAGATGCCGCGTCGAAGCCGCAGGTACAAGTCCCCTCGGAGCCTGAAGCGGCATCTGAAAGCGACTTTGCTTGGGTTGTGCAGGCAGAGTGGCTTTGATGCGCGCGTTCACAGACACTCTCCTCTCGCCACCACCTCTTTAGCGCGGCCATGAGCTATCAAGCACGTCCCTCGTTGGTGCTGGCACCATCAGTAAATACTACTACGTATGTCTTTCCTGACTTTTCAAGTACATGTTCGCATACTGACGCGTCCGTTGTGAGCCAGCGTGGTGACCACGACGACGACAACAACGACGTATGCTCCCATCCAATTACCACCCCTGCCGCCGCCAACGGAGCCCAAGAATCCGAAAGACTATCCCCTGTTACACGCCACCTTACCTGCGTCTCTTCGGAAATTCTCACTTATCTTTCCAGGAGGCTCTCATGCTACCTTCCGAGACGGTGAAGATGGTGAAGAGGAGATGCGTGAAGAAGAACCAGTCGCAAGCGGGATTGGTTGGAGGATGCTCAAACCTGAGGAGACGGCTGAACAGGGCAAGTTGGTTGGTCTTGTCGAGGCAGTCGAGCGCTTTGGTAGAAAGCGGTCACACGGAGTTGACAACATGATGGAAGGAGTAGAGCCGACGATGGAGCGGGAGGCACACACGCCTCCGAGAAAGAAAGCGAGACCCACCCACATACCTCCAATTACGACGATGAATGCCGCAGCACCACCTTCACCTCTCCCATCGCCCCATGGCTCGCCGTCGCCGCAGGCAATCTGGCCTTCTGCACCTCCAAGCGGCGCCTCTTCGCCGCACCCACAGCCCCCACTTCAGCCCGATCTCGCTCTGACAACGCTCCTAACGCTCCCATCCCTGTTGACACATTTCACAAATCTGCCGCAGCAGTTACAATCGCATTTTTTGCTCACTCTTTTACGGCATTCTCCGTTACCGGTACTGCGGACTCTACATTCAGTTTTAACCCCGACTCTGGCACGGGACTTCTTGACACTCCTTCCTCCGGAACTTGTATCACACATCCTCAGTTACCTCCCATACTCGACGCTTGCACGAGCCTCACGAGTCTCGAAGTCCTGGCGTGCCATCATTGATTCGGACCCGGTGCTTTGGAGAGATCTTCTCAAGAGTACGAAGATCTGGTTCGGAGGTGATAGTGAACGGGCGTTTGCACGTTCCATCTACGCACGTCGCCTAGCAGAGACACGTAAGATCCCTTCCACTCTTCCCCTCCCTCATCCGTACAAATTACTCTTCAAATCGCGACACCTCACTCGGACACGTTGGGTAACAAATGATATGCCGAAGCATCATACATTCCCTGCTCATGGAACTTCTGTCGTGACTTGTCTGTTGCTTTCGCACGGACGGATCATATCGGCATCCGACGACCACTCAATACATGTTTATTCGCCTGTGGCAGGAGATCTTTTACAATCTCTGGATGGTCATGACGGAGGCGTCTGGGCTTTAGCGGCCACCAAAGACACACTGGTCAGCGGTTCCACTGATCGCACCGTCAGGATCTGGAATCTAGCTACTGGACGGTGTACGCACGTGTTTGCTGGGCATACAAGCACTGTTCGTTGCCTTGCTATCGTCAAGCCTGAATGGATCGAGGTTGAAGGTGAAGGCGGTATTATTTCTAGGGAGAAATGGCCCAAGCGATCTGTAATTGTGACTGGGAGCCGTGATCATTCTCTACGAGTATGGACATTACCTCGTCCTGGTGATCCTGAGTATCGGTGGGTGGGCGCGGATGACACAGATGTCGAATTGTCCGAGGTATGTTACTCTTGATGTCATCAATATTCGTATCGACTGTTTTCTTTAGGAGGACATCGATGAGAACCCATATCATAAATTGCATCTCGAAGGTCATGATCATGCAGTTCGCGCATTAGCTGCGCGTGGTCGTACACTTGTATCTGGCAGCTATGACTGTACCGTGCGGATATGGGACATTGTTACTGGCGAGTGTAAATTAATCTTGGTTGGCCATACTCAAAAGGGTAAGTTATCACATATCTTGACCTAGGATGTTTCGTGTTTAATACTTCTCCAGTGTACAGTGTTGTGTTAGACCTCAACCGTAATATCGCGTGTTCAGGCTCTATGGATGGGACTGTTCGCATCTGGAATTTGCGCAATGGGCAATGTCAGCATACGCTAACAGGCCACACTTCTTTAGTTGGTTTACTAGGTCTTTCGCCGTCTTTCCTCGTCTCAGCCGCGGCCGACTCCACACTGCGTATTTGGGACCCAGATAGCGGTGAATTGCGTCATACACTTGCTGCCCATGCTGGTGCTATCACATGCTTCCAGCATGATGAGTTCAAGGTTCTTAGCGGGTCCGATGGAACGTTAAAGATGTGGAACATTCGTGATGGAACTGTCGTACGAGACCTGCTCACCGGAATCAATGGCGTATGGCAAGTCGTGTTCGAGGGGAGATGCTGCGTGGCAGCGAGCAACCGAAACACAGTAACTATGCTCGACGTCTGGGACTTCGGAACTGAAGGTGATGACGACTGGATTGGGGAACCGCCAGGCGGGATATACGATGACGACACGGAGGAAGAAAGCGAGGCGGAGGGGCAGGTGGATGCCGATGCGATGGATCAGGACCCTCAGGTTGACCTATCGGAACCGTCGACAGAGCAGGGAGGACGGCTCCGTGACATCGTTGATGACAACGACTCGTCGCGTATTCCATCTGACACGGAGGACGAGTCGATGGAGCGAGGTGATGGAGCCGGGAGCTCAAAGTGGGCGAGAAGCACGTCCTCCCGCCCAACGGTTTCGCACCGTGGCAGAGCGCCGGAGGGATCACTCAGGCGGAGTAATCCTCTTCCTTTGGACGGTATACCTGCACGCTTACCGGCGAACGAGACACCGACGCGACCGAGGATACGACCAGCAGCGAGAAATGGCGGTAGTAGACGGTAGCACGGACGGTGGATTTCTTGCAACATTCTTTGCATGGGGGGGGGGGGGGGGGGGTAGTCCCCCGCGTCATTCGTTAGGGACTAAAATATTCGGACCAGCAAAGCAGTCGTGGGAAATAGATAGCTGTTATGTTGGTCGCGTCTGCCGCGAGACTTGAACCCGAACGACATCGATGGATTCTTTTGACAACTTCCAGTACGACTCTGCTTCGTCCTACGGTGGGACCCACAGCGTTGTCGACGACAACTCGTCTGTCTACACTGCGACCACCAACAACCCAGTCGATCTCAGCTCCCTTTCCATCGTCGACGATCGTTCTGTCGTCTCGTCCACCGACCGCAACGGCCACTCCTCACGTTCCACGATAGACGAGGACTTTGATGCTGTCCTTGACGACTTGAAGGACGAAGGCTCCGTGGATCTCCCTCCCCATGCCTGCAGGTCTGCAAACCATCTCGCCTCACCTGCTTACGGCTGATATTTGTCATCCAGCTACTGTGGCATTCATTCCCCGGCCTCGGTGGTCAAGTGCCTTGTCTGCTCCAAATGGTTCTGCAACTCTCGTGGAAACACCTCAGCATCGCACATCGTCAACCATTTGGTTAGAGCCAAGCACAAGGAGGTGATTTTGCATGCTGAGAGTCCACTTGGCGAAACCACCCCAGAATGCTACAACTGTGGCAGCAAAAACGTCTTCATGCTGGGTTTCATACCTGCAAAGAGCGATACTGTTGTTGTTTTACTCTGTCGGTATGGCTATTCGTTGGTGACTGTCTCTACGCACTTACACTCCGGTCTCAGTCAGCCTTGCGCAGCAACTACAAAAGACATGTCATGGAACGCCGCCCTCTGGGCTCCCCTGATCGACGACCGTTCTTTCCTCTCCTGGTTGGTGAAACCTCCTAGCGAGACTGAACAACTTCGTTCCCGTCAAATCTCGTTTAACCAAATCAATCGTTTAGAAGACCTTTGGCGCGAAAATGCCAATGCTACACTTGAAGACCTAGAGAAGCCTGGTGTCGATGACGAACCGCAGCCAATTCTGATGCGATATGAGGATGCTTACCAATACCAGAACATATTTGGTCCATTGGTCAAGATAGAAGCCGACTACGACAAACGACTCAAGGAGAGCCAGACGCAAACAGATATCACGGTACGTTGGGACCTTGGTTTGAACCAGAAGAGGGTGGCATGGTTTTATTTGCCAAAACTTGAAAGTGGTGAAGTAAGGCTTGCTGTGGGTGACGAGTTGAGATTGAGATATCAGGGTGAATTGCACAAGCCTTGGGATGGAGTTGGTCATGTCATCAAAATACCGAACAGTAGGTTGGTCCACTACTTTGTTCCTCACTGGCCAATCCCTCTTGCAGACGTCTCCGATGAAATCGGGTTAGAGCTTCGAAGAACAGAGGGGGTTCCCACTGAGGTTAACCATGGTTTCTCGGCTGACTTTGTCTGGAAGTCAACCAGCTTCGATCGAATGCAATTAGCCATGAAGACATTTGCAGTAGATGAGAAGAGTGTAAACGGTTATATCGTAAGCATGGGTCGAGAGCTTAGTGAGCATTCGGCGGTGCTAATGCGTAGAAACAGTATCATAAGCTCCTGGGTCACGAAGTGGAGCCCCAGGTTCTTCGAACACAAATGCCTAAGCGCTTCTCCGCCTCAGGACTTCCAGAGTTGAACCATTCGCAGATGTATGCGGTTAAGAGCGTCCTCCAGAAGCCACTCAGCCTCATCCAAGGGCCTCCCGGAACGGGCAAGACGGTCACCTCTGCGTCGATCGTGTATCATCTGGTGAAGATGAATCCTGGTCAAGTACTTGTCTGTGCACCCTCCAACGTCGCTGTTGACCAGTTAACCGAGAAAATCCATGCCACGGGCTTGAAAGTTGTCCGCCTCACCGCCAAATCCCGTGAGGCTCTGGACTCCAGTGTTGCCTTCTTGACATTGCACCAGCAAGTTGCAAACAGTACCACTCATGTTGAGCTTCAAAAGCTTATTCAACTAAAGAATGAACAAGGGGAGCTGAGTTCAAATGATGAGCGCAAATATAAGACGCTCATCCGCCAGTGCGAGAAAGAGATTCTGAGTGCGGCAGACGTGATCTGTTGCACATGTGTTGGTGCTGGTGACCCGAGGCTGAGCAAGTTCAAGTTCAGGACCGTGCTTATTGACGAGGCGACTCAAGCTGCTGAGCCGGGTATGTTTTGTTATGTTTTCTGTGAGCGAACACCTGAACCTTGATGGCAGAGTGTATGATTCCTCTCGTACTTGGTTGCAAACAAGTCGTCCTCGTCGGCGACCATCAACAGCTCGGACCAGTCATCATGAACAAGAAAGCTGCTCGAGCCGGCCTGACTCAGTCCCTCTTCGAGCGCCTTGTTGTCCTTGGCAACCGCCCGATCCGCCTTCAAGTTCAATATCGTATGCACCCATGTTGTTCAGAATTCCCATCCAACATGTTTTATGAGGGGACATTGCAGAATGGTGTTACTGCCCCTGAGCGACTTCGCAAGAATGTCGACTTCCCCTGGCCTGTTCCTGACACCCCAATGTTCTTCTACCAAAACCTAGGACAGGAAGAGATATCGTCCAGTGGGACATCATTCCTCAACAGGTACGTAGTATCGGATTACTCTTCAGATTCCCTTATGAATTGTTAACAGGACGGAGGCCTCGAATGTGGAGAAGATTGTTACGAAATTCTTCAAGTCCGGTGTTGTTCCTGCGCAGATCGGTATCGTTACACCGTACGAAGGACAGCGCTCCTACATCGTCAACTATATGCAATTTAATGGGTCGCTGAAAAAGGACTTATACAAGGAGATCGAGGTTGCTAGCGTGGACGCATTCCAAGGAAGAGAAAAGGATTATATCATCCTCAGTTGTGTCAGGAGCAATGAGCACCAGGGGATCGGTTTCCTGAACGACCCTCGACGACTAAACGTTGCTCTCACTCGTGCCAAGTATGGCATTGTCATTCTGGGGAATCCAAAAGTTTTGAGCAAGGTGAGCTGCATAAAACGATTTCGTTTGCGTAAAATTTCAACGCTCCACCCACAGCACCCCTTGTGGCATTACTTGCTTACTCACTACAAGGAGAAGAACTGCTTGGTCGAAGGTCCGCTTAACAACCTCCAAGTCAGCATGATCCAGTTCAGCAAGCCCCGCCGCGCTCTCAAGATGGATTCATTCCGCCGCCATGAGACCAACGCGCGCGAGTACTTGCCTAGCAGTGGTACTGGACGCTCTGGCACCCCGAGCCGCTTCGACGCCAACTTCTATCGTACTCATGACCCACTTGCGTACATTCCTTCTGATGTGCAGTCCTTGCGTTCCCAGGCGACATACTCGTCCGGCCTCCCTATGTTCACTGCTACAGGTGGTTTCCCTCCTGGCGTGCCTCGCGGGCCTGGTGGTGTGGGCAAACGCAGTGCCTATGGAAGTTACGCTAGTTCCATAATTTCTCAGGACGCTGGTCCGCCTAGTAGTGCCAGCATCGGCGGCGGCAGTTTAGGCGGATCGCTAGCCTACTCCCAGTCAGATCGCCTTCGTAGACGTGGTTCGTTCTCTTCTGCGGCTGGAACCGACATGGGAAGCATGAGTGCATACGACTACAAGAGTCAGGACGGCACGGCTGATGCGGACGACATGAAGAGCCAATACAGTGGGACCCAGTCCGGTGTCACTGTGTTCTAGCGTCATCACAGTGCTGACAACTACATGATCTGGCGTTTGCTCGATGGGTTTGAGCAACTTGCATGGCCCACTTTTATTTGGCCGAACGTCGGCATGCACCTCGGTGCGAAGGTACATTTCTTGGACCAGTCAACCCACCTTTCGCAGGCAACCGCGTTCCCGGTACCCTGTCGCCCCTCCTTCCTCGTCGGCTCACCCGACGGTCAGATAGTTCGCCCGTTGGCAATCCTTCGGAAGTGCTAGTGTCACCCTTTTCAGCTGGACTGTTGTCATGCACATTATGCTTCAACTATATGTGACTAATCGTTATGACTCTCATTGCCGCGTACAGAAACGTTGCTGTATGGATGATTATGAATACGAGGTTATGGAATCAGAATTAGCTGTGCCGGACGGCCCGCCAACTGAACCGCCTGCATTGCTGCCATGAACAAATGAGCGTGGGGCTGTATACACAAGAAAACCGTCCGAATGCCCTGTCACCATGGTGGCAATCACACCTTGCGCGTGCCCTTCCTGGGCCCAGCGGAAACATCCTCGGAGATCGCTCTGCGACGTGACGAAGGGGGCGCTGACTGAGCCGTATGTTGCACCTGGATGGTGTCCTCTGCCGGTAACATACGAGCTTGTGTGAAGAACAATTTTGCGTCCCTCTCCGCAATGTTCTCGATGTAATACGTGTTTCCTAGCAGATTCTATTTTGCGTACCACTCGAGAGGTAGATGAATGCACGAACCTCGGGGAACGAGGAACATCCCGCCAGTAGTAATGATGAAGCTAGTTTCGTGTATGAAAACCGACACCGCGCCTTGAATCACATAAAACACCTACAATGAAAATTGGAGCTGCACAAAAGGTGAACGAGAAAGCGTGCCACGCACGTATGTATTATCTTTGGTGGACTTGCTTGGTTTCTGGGACTTTGGAGGTATATGCATTTGACCAGCTGCAATGAACTCGCCTTCCCCAAAGATCTTCTGGAAGAACCAGTTACTATTTGCGGCAGCCTTGGGGTCGATCATACGAGCCAAGAAGGCAACACCTGGGTGGGATCTTCGAGTTAGCCTTCTAGCCGCATTTAGCTTGAATACTTACGCCGAGAGACTTCCTCTTGCGTGTCATAGTCGATAACGGTTGCATTCGTAGGCGTGTTTTCGTCCCATCCCTCCTCTGGGTTGAACGGTGTCTCCCTTCCTTTACTCTTGCCTCGACCTCCTGCCACATGTCTACGCTTGCCCGGTTTGCCGAGAGGTCTAACTGGCTCGTGAGGGACACGGATGATCTCCTTAATTTGAGGGACGAAAATTAGTCCAGAATCACGTCGTCCATAGACAACCCTCTCCTGCCGCCACCACTCCAGGGGCTTGTAACGGTGGCGTCGCCCACGTCGCACTCCATCTGGGGTCGGGGAATCTGCGAGTGTTTCAGTCAAGAACACAGGCATCGGCCTCGCAATACATACGCTCGACGGGAGTGATAACGCGTTTCTCCGAACGTGGCTTTCTGGACTTGACTTGCTGCTCTTTCCTCGGTTTTTTGGTTGGTGGAGCATTGTCTTCATCGTCCTGTGCATTCTCGACCTCTTCAAGACCTTGCGCAATATCATCCTCTAAGCCGTCTGCACTGTTTGATGGACCCTCCCCTTCCGTTGGATCTGCTCTCCGCTTTCCCTTGTCAACCTTCACGACTGCTTGCTCCACTTCCGCAACTTCCTCATCCTCGTCTGCACCCTCTGGAGTGGCTTCCGGAGTTGGTGATCTCGGTGGGTCATCATCGGGTTGTGGAAGCTCAAAATCGTCAACCCCTCCCGGGTCTGGATACTCGAAGTCGGGATCCGGTGTTGGCTCAGGCGGGACAAACGACTTTGAGAGAGTCGACGGACGTCGACCATTGATCGCCGACGGTCGCACAGACAGGTACGACTTTGGAGAAGGAATCTGATCATAATCGACTTCGGATGTTCGCATGAGAGAGCGGGAAATAGGAGGTCGCCTCGAGCTATCGGGAGCATATACGGAGTTTGCGTTCGTAAAGTAAGCCAAGGGGCTTCCCTGATTGCCTGCAAGATCCCAAACATGAGCTTTGTAGGCTGACACTGGTCTGCTGCCGCTCACTCTCGGCCAGATCCATGGACATTTCGCCGTCTTCGTCTACTTCTTCGACGGGAGGGACAATAGACATGCGCTTTTTCTTATGCTTTATGCGCGGGGGTGGTTTGTTGTCGGCTTGCTTTATGACCTGCTCAAAGGGCTCGAACTCATCCGAATTCCTGTCAACATAGGCGACGGCCATTCCGGTTTTCTTGCCGCGGGCGAGATCGTCGGCACGAAAGGGGATGTGCTGCCTCGGAGGGCCTCTCCGAGTCCCAAGAGAGGATTTTCTGCGGTCTGTGGACTCTCGCGGCATTACTCTCCGTCGTCGTCGTCGGTCGCAGTGAGGTCAAGGGGGGTGGTGGTGGTGGGAAACAAACAAGGCGAGACGCGTATAACACTTAATTGGTCACGTTATGTCACGCGTACAGTCAACTAGTAGACTTGGCCATGGCCGACTTGAGCAGCGACAGCGTCGTCCCATGGCGCATCTTGCTCGTCTTCTGCCTCGCCCCCGCGCTGCTCACCGCCGCCTGGGTCGTCAGTTCCTCAAAGCTACGCGGCGGCTCCGCTGCAATGTACTCGCGAGACCCAGGCGGGTGTGGGTTGCTCCGGAAGTGCGAGTGCCGATCCCAGACCCTCAATTCCATATCTAATCTCGCCGCTTTCAACCCCTGCCTCTCCCCGACTACGATGGGCCAACGGCCCACGACCACCCTCTGTGGCCTGATCATGACCTCTCCAGTGCGGTTGGGATCGTCCCAGACCACAGGACGCGCCAACCCAGCATGCTTCCTCTGCACAACACCAGCCATCCCTGCAAAGGATGCCACGTAACGCACGTGTTTTTCCTCGTCAGCCAGTCGACCCTTGCGTTCCTTGGTCATCAAAAAGGTCTGCAGCGGCGAATAATGGGCGTAGCTTAAGCCACCGGAGGGGTGTGGCATGTGCTCCACCTCCCTACTGCGCGGGTTTGACCGGCGCTGCTGTGAGATCTGGACGGCGATGAGATCGTGCCACGGGGTAGATGGCTTGCTCAAGTTGCTGAGCTGGTAGGACGTCACGTTATCGACTTGCTCGCGAGCTGTGCGCTGCTCGAGGAAAGCACCCCGGCAAGCACGTATTTTGGTGAGATGCTCTGCAAACTCCTTGCGTGTCATAGCCTCGAGGTTGGGGATGTATGGCTGGCGCCAGTGTTCTGGATTCTGTGTTGGGGGCACATAATCGGAGTCGACAACGTGCTCCGCTGGCAACAACTCCTTGTGGTGGGGAGTTATTTTGAGCTCGTCCCAGTTCTTGATCCACAGGGCCTGTGGTTCTGCAGAGTTCCATTCTGTCTGGTGCTCTGGGGTATCGACGTTCTTTACGGTGACATAGGCCCCGCGGCGACGGAGGGGGAGGGGGCGTTTGAAGCCCCAATGACCGCGGTGAGCATCCCCGCCGTGAGTGGTGTAGACTTGGCTGATGCGAGGGTCGAAGGAGGAGAACTTTGAGTGTTTGAGGAGCGTCCCAAAGGTCGAACGAGTCAAGGCTGAGCAGGGCATCTGGCCAAGTTGCAGGACCACACGTTTGAATTTTGGTTGACGCCGGCAACTTCCGGAGGATACATAAACGAGACGGGGTGGGTTGAACACGCACTCGACGACGTCCAAATTACCGTTTGTCCTCCTGCACGCGGGATGGATGGTCCAGACAAACGTCGAAGACGAACGCTCGCGGGCCGTCTCGAAAACAGTCTTTGCTGACGTTCCTCCCGTTGGTCGAGGGATCAGGATGCAGGATCACCTGGAGATGTCCACAGCGCTCATGTACGATATGTAGCAGTAATAGTGAGTCCCTTGTCTTGCCAACGCGCGTCGTCCCGGTCCTGACAGCGACACAGGTCTCGACTCTGGAGGTGAGTGTGCGTGTCACTTGGGCGGCTCTGTGGCCGAACACCGAGGATGAGCATCCTGGTAAAAGAACACATCCCGCCCGCGAGGGTGTCGTCCGAGGTTCTTACGGAGCCAGCGACGGGTGGAGGTGGATGGGGAATGAAAGGCGAGGCTGAGGTGTTCTGCAGTCGTGTCTGTCGTCCTTGGCTCGGCTTGGACTCACGCTCTTCGTTGCCAGCGGTGTCCGGACGCGGAATGGATGGCGAGCGTGTCGTGTACTTAGACGCAGACGTAGATGATCACGAGAACTGTTGATGATGAGAGAGACTCTCAGCCGAGTGGCAACGGGTAGTGGTTTCAACGTCTCCCTCCTTCTTTTTCGCGCACATCCCTCTGTGCACTCTCCGAGAACACCTGCACGCGCCCACGACCCAGTTTGCTTGCTGTCGAGCCCCGTTCCGTCCTCGCAGTGTCCTCTTCGCCTTTTATTGCGACGCCGAACAGAACAGGTCGAGGTCATTCTTGGTTTTCATCTCCACTTGGCATCATTTCTCTTCCCGTGCATTTCTCTCTCTCAGCAACCTCGTCGGATCGTGTCAAAGGCAGGTAGGCACCCGTGCTCTTCTCTGCACGTACCAAATTTACCAGGTCTCCGCCAGTCGTTCAAAGTGAACCATTTCCCGTCCAAGCGCGTAGCCAGTGTTGAGCTCAGATCCCGCAGTGCTCTCTCCCTCAAATGAAATGTACCACCGTGCCTACCCATCAGTTCGCTCTGTCCCTCCATCCCCCCATATCCCCACCATGCCCTCCCCCAGCCCGCGTCTAGCACCTCTCCTCCCGCCCGCTGCCCTCGACAACCTGTCGAGCAAGTCGTCAGGCCTCCTACTCAACCAGTCCCCTATCGACGTATCATCCGACATGCGTGTCGTGTCTAAAGACCCAACATTCTGCGGGATGCCTTTGAAATACGTGTCGTGAGTGTCCTCCATGTCCATACTCGCCTCACCGACTCACAACTTGCACCTTCCCAGGCTTGTTACCCTCGCCGTGCAGAACGCGTCGTTGTCCATCGTGATGCACTATTCGCGGGTTTCTACCCCAGCACATTTATCATACTCTCCAGCTTCAGCCGTCCTGTTAGGCGAGATTCTAAAGGGTTCGATATCCTTCTTGATCGCACTGTGGAGGGCCAAGGATGCAGATCTTCCCTTATCTTCTCGCAAGTCTTTCTGGGGCATTGTTTATTCGCTTGCTCCCTGGTCCGCTCCCTTTCGTCAAGTATGCAGCGAGATCTTCAGCATAGATTGTTGGAAGCTCTCTATTCCTGCCCTACTTTACGTCGTGCAGAACTCCCTACAATTCGTTGCTATCGGGAACTTGCCTGTCGCCTCATTCCAAGTCGCATACCAGATGAAGATTCTAACCACTGCTGCATTCTCCGTCCTGCTTCTTCGGAAGAAGCTCTCGTCGACAAAGTGGTTGTCATTGTTCTTCTTGGCTATTGGGGTTGGCATCGTCCAAGTCCAGACTTCCACCTCGACCGTCGGTCCCAGGGAGATTCGGGTAGGTAGCGCCCACGACGCAGCGCCACTACACATCCACATCATGAGCCCACTCAAAGGATTTGGTGCCGTCACGGCCGCTTGCTTCACGTCTGGTCTAGCCGGAGTTTACTTTGAGATGGTTCTCAAGAATTCAAAGGCCGACCTATGGGTGCGGAATGTCCAGCTGTCTTTGTTTTCCCTCCTCCCAGCCCTCGTCCCCATCCTATACGCCCCTCAGTTTCCTACATCCGATGGCTTCATAAGCTACATCTTCCGCAACTTTGGCAGCTGGGCGTGGGCCACTGTGGTCATACAGGTTTTTGGTGGCCTGATTACGGCAGTTGTCATCAAATACTCGGATAATATCCTCAAAGGGTTTGCCACCTCCATCTCCATCATTCTTTCCTTCCTTGCGTCGGTGGTGCTTTTTGATTTCCATGTCACGCTCTCGTTCATTATCGGAGCGTCTACTGTGCTTGCTGCCACTGCAATGTACAATCAACCAGCACCGAAAGAACCCCATATCACCATTTCCTCGGGGAGTAAAACCCCCTTTCCAGATTTGTCACTCAGCAAGAAGGACCCTATCCTCGGGGAATTTCCTACCAAGAAGCCGTCGCCATTTGGGAGCCCCCGCGCTATTGCGTCTGCCCTTGGACTAGGGGACAAGTCAGGGCCACTGGCGGAGAAAGAGTACTTTTCGGAAATGGAATCTACGTCTCGGTACCTCAATGCACCTTACGGCTCGCCCTTCCCATCGCGCACCCCCACACCCAGACCAGACGAGCGACTGTGATCCGCCATGGACACCGAACAATCGAACATTTTATCATACGACCTCTAACATGATGACCAGATACCCCGTTCTACTAGAAACGCCTATCTACAGCTATTGCTCGGCAACTACCTCGCGTTGCGTAGTATCGACCCAATCCCAAGCAAGCGAAATTTATTTCAGATATATAACGTTTTTAACGCCATCCACGGTTCCCTCTCGCTGTGCATCGACTCCTTTTCTCGTTATTGTCATACCCGTGAGGTATTCTCGTGCGTCCGTCCCGTTTCATGTGCATTCTCGACGTTGTGTTTCTTGGTTTTATTACGCTTCGATTTTTTCGCTATCACCATTAGTAGATGCACGGGACAAGGAGCTGCCCAGGTTGACGCGCGAGGATCCTATTGGCGTTTGACGAACCTTCCTAGAGTAGTAAGACGTTCGCTGGCATTTTAGTCCGGTGTTGGCTGTAATAACCCTTGGACAAAAAAAATAAACCCAACCGAACCAACGCTTACTGTGTGATCTGCATACGCTGGCTATGCAAACCAACGACCTGTACAACGGGCGGGAGGCAGAAGTGATAGCCCAAGTATGTGCTACCCCTCGTACCTCGCATCCGTGCTCTGAGACGGCCCTAGTTCAACGACGGCTATTCGTACTCCAAGACAAAACTAGACGCGAGCCTTCGCGAGCTGGTGCTAGACCGCAAGTCGGTCAAGTCAGTGAAAGGCCAAGTAGCCGTGAAGAAGGACGACGTGGACCTCCTCGTGCGTGCATTCAGTACCGCCTTGGAGTAAGTCTGACTGCCTCCCAGGTCAAGGAGCTTGACGTCTCCCAGGCTCAGGCAGAGAAGGCACTCTCTGACAACGGAGGCGAGCTCGACAGGACACTGCGCGCTCTGGTCGCCAGCTAGCTGCCGGGGCCGTCCTTGTACCATACGCCTTGTCAATCCCCTTTGAGTGTACATATCGTATCTTAGAGTAGTGCACTTCGGACACGCCCATAATGTCGATCGACTTGGAGTGGCACAAACTCGACTCGTCTCTCTCCAAAACACTCGTCGACATCCTCAACAGACAGCTCACCAAAACTCAGCGGCCGTCCTTCATCGGACCCGTCGAAATCACCGGACTCGACTTTGGCACGCACTCGCCCGACGTCGAGCTCGTCGACCTGCGCGGCATCCATCCCGACTTTCTCGAAGACGACTCGGACATCGAGTCAGAGCAGGACAACGTCAAGGTGACAGAGGGCGCAGCGGAGGACGAGGACGGGTTCGAGTGGGTATCGCGGAGGGCGGCACGACGCGGACTGGCCGAGGACGCGCTTGCGTATCACCATCTCCCGCCCCACGTGCGGTACGGTCGTGGCCCTGCTGTGGACCTCTTTGCGTCGACGCCCGCGCTCTACCCAGGCTCGCCGCGCGACATGTGGGGTGCCCCAGGCGCGGCCATCCCCACGCAGAGCTTGGCGGGACCGTCGTCTGGTGTGTTTCACCCTGGCCCGCTCACGTCGTCCCCCAGGGCGGGTTCGACCCACGGCTCGGCGTCGTCCATGGCCGTCTGCCATCCTACGACGACACCGCATCCGTCGCCCTCACCACCGGACGACGCATCGCCAGACCAGCAGCAGACACGTCCAGATCTCCAGCTGCACCTCCATCTAAACTGGCACTCGAATCTCCGCCTGACGCTCACGACCTCATTGCTCATCAATTATCCGTCCCCCTTGTTCATGTCGTTGCCGATCAAACTCTCTGTGACCGGTCTCGTGTTCAATGGCGAGGTGGCGGTGGCGTATGAAGGTAGTCGTGGACGCGTTCATATCTGCATACTAGACGATCTGGATCCGTATGGCCCTGCATGTCGACGAGAACGGAGTCAGTCGAGCACACCGCCGGACATGGACGAGGACACAGGAGGGAAACGAGACGGAAAGCCTCTGCCCGTCGGCCAGCGATTGTTGCCGTCTATATTGATCGAAAGCGAGATCGGCCAGGCAGACAAACATGTGTTGAAGAATGTGACACGGGTCGAACGGTTCATTCAGGACGTGATCAGGAAAACGGTAGAAGAAGAGCTGGTGTTTCCAAACTTCCATACCCTCGTCTTGGGCGACCAGCCCCAATAGCCATGCAAAATCGATTAGGTAGAGATACAATTGTACATTACTACATCATACGAGTGACTTGCTCATATATGGACCATCGAGCTCGTAACCAAGCTTTCGATAGTAGTCTCGTGTGCCAACGCCTACACGTACGTCAGTGAATCGTCTAATGGACGAGTGATAGCTTACCCGAAATAACAGCCAGTTTCACACTTCCATGCTCCTCCCTTGCTATCCGTTCTGCCTCCTCCATCAACAACGTACCAAAGCCTTGATGCTGGAACTTGGTCGGATCACGACCATGCACTGGAACCGCTGTCCCATAAACGTGCAGTTCTCTTACTATACTTGACCCGCCCTCTGCGCCCTCCTTGCGAACGAGTTCGGGTCTAAATGTACCTTCATTTGAGCATCTACGGAGACGCAATAGCCCAACCAGAATATCTCGTTCAGGGTCTTCATAAGACAGGAATGTTTCCCAACCACCGTTCGCCGTGTAGTCCCGACGAAGAAGCTCCACAGATTCTGGCCGAACTTTGTGGTGGATTTCGTGGATCTACAGGAAAGCCAAAGTCGTACACGCTAGCAGGATAACGTGGAACGACTTACACCGACTTCACGGAAACGCACGTCTCGACATTCCGCACCAAAGTCTTTCATGCGATTGAGTGCGAGTTCCCGCAAGTTGCCCGAGTTTTCACAACCGCTTGTTACAAGAGGGAGTGGTATATCTCTGCGAATGACGGATCAGCAATGCACTGTCTAGTGAACGATGTGATAATTTACCTCTGCACCCGGTACACTCTCGTCCACGGGGGGACCAGCGCAAGAATACGAGCAACGACATCGACCAGAACGTTGGGTGTGTAGTTCTTGTATCTCCCAGTCCGCCAAAGCTCGTACAAACCCGTCCCGCGAATCACCAACGTCGGATATATTTTAAGGCCATCGCTTCTGAAAGCGGGATTTTCGAAATACTCCTTGAATTGCTCAAGGTCTCTTTCAAGCCCGACGTTCGGGAGGTCTGGCATCATATGTGCAACAACCTTGAAGCCAGCATCTTTTGCGAGATGGAAAGACTCGGATACAGCCCGAACCGTGTGTCCACGATTGGTATCCCTTGCAACATCTTCGTAAACGGACTGTACTCCGATCTCCAGACGGGTGCATCCATAACGAAGCATTTGACTAAAATCAGGAAAGCTTAGAGGGCATCCTCTATAGTCGGTTAGCAGGCTTGCCTAAGATGAGGACGAAGGCAGTAGTCTGGTCGAGTCTCGATAGTGATACCAATGGCCTTGGACTTGCTCTGTTCCGAGTAACGAACCGCTTCATCGACATCCAGGCCAGTAAATCCTGACAGAGCATTATGTAGTTGAGCAATAAACTTGGTGCGATAGTCCTCTGGCATGCTCATGAATGTGCCGCCCATTATGATAAATTCGACCTAGGTAGCATGGTCATCTATGTTCAAGATGAACGACCGCACGGACCTTGTCAACACTGTGACCAAGGGCTTTCAACTGCTCAACACGACCACGCGTCTGTTCGTATGGGTCGTAACGGGCCCTGATGGCACGCATACTTGTAGGCTCGTACCCGGTGTAACTCTGTGTGCTGTAATCGAAATCGGAATCGGGTCCACCTGGGCAATATCTGCACACAGTGTCAGCAACGTAGGAGGGGTCATTAGACGCACTCACACGCAGATATTCCCCGTCATGGCGATGTGCGGGCACCGGTGGGGCTTGCACATGACCGCGACCACCGCGATCTGAGCAACAAAGAATAAGTCATGTCGGACAAGCGGCGTCGTGAACGAGCCTACCCCACTCGCAGTCCGTATTGGTCTCGCACGGAGCTTTGGTAGGAGCGCCTTCTTGTAGTCGTCCGGAATCGCGCTGATGATATCGACGAGCCTGGGGACGCCTCCATAGCCAAATTTTTTGGACACTTTGGCGCGAAGCTCATTCAGTGAGACCGATTCGTTGGCGTCGTGCGATCTGATCAATTCTGCAGCGATCGCGGAGGTGACTCGCAGGAGGATTTCAGTCTGTGAGGGGCCTCCGAGAAAGTGTTAATCAAGGCCAAAGGTAGGATGAAGGCTAGGATTTACCATCAGTTTTTGTCCCAACGACCATCGCGGACCACTTGAGTAGGACGATCTGTCACAAATACTACCGTCACGCTCATGCCCCGGCTCAGTAGACTTGTCCGACCACTACATCGGAGCTACCATGCTCGCACAACCACACCGTCCAAAGGGGACAAAGGCACGTTTGCCAATTCAAGCCTTCACACTTTCTAATGTCCATTCAGTCGTAGTAGCAATGTCTGGCGGAGTCGATTCCTCCGTGACCGCAAAACTCTTGGCCGACGCCCCAAACGTGAGTTCAATTGTCGCCTGCCCCATTTTAATTGAATACGTCGCCTAGGGATATGACCTCTCTGCAGTATTCATGCGGAATTGGGATACACGCGACGAATCTGGCTCGGACGATGGATGCGAGTGGAAGAAGGACTGGGAGGACGTGCAAAGAGTCTGCCGGATGCTCGACATACCCGTCAAGATGGTGCATTCGTATGCTTCACGTCGACTATTCCCGTCTCACTAGAGGACAGACCGATCTGAGCCGGGAATATTGGCTCCGTGTGTTTGAACCCTCCCTCAGAGATTGGGCTTCAGGGCTTTCACCTAATCCCGACGTTTGGTGCAACAAGTAAGAACGATCTGTCCATTGTGATATTCTTCTTGCACATTTTGACGGACGCAGGGAGGTCAAGTTCGGCGCCCTGTTGGACAGCCTCACGAGGGAACCCGCGTTCTCGAATGCGTGGCTTGCGACCGGTACTCGTCCTCTTCGAACCACGCTACCCGGCATTCCTGACCGGTGTCACGACAGGACACTATGCTCACAAGGCCTGGGACACAAGTGATCGTTTCACTCAGCCGCGTCCCATGCTTAGAAAACCCTCGGATTCGACAAAGGATCAAACGTACTACTTGTCCTCTATCTCTGAAAATAGCCTCTCGCGTGCCCTGTTCCCTCTTTCACGATTGACCAAGGCTCAGGTGCGAGATCTTGCTACCCAGTGGAGGTTACCGACAGCATCCAGAGACGAAAGCATGGGTCTCTGCTTCGTTGGAGAACGAAAGAAATTCAGCGAATTCATATGTACATTCCATTCGTGTCTTGCTGACTCTCCCGAGTTCAGACCTTTTCAGCGCAGTACATCTTGCCAAAGCCTGGGCCCATTGTGGATATGACCACTGGGAAGCAAGCAGGCGTTCATCGGGGCCTATGGAGTTATACGATTGGTCAAGGGGCTAGAATCAGTGGCATGCTGCAAAGAATGTTTGTGGCCAAGAAGGATCCAGAGACGAACACCATCTTCGTCGTGCCTGGGTCGTAAGTCAAGTCACTCATTCGCCTTTTACTCTGCTTAGCATTTGACAGAGACCATCCTGCGTTGTACGTTGCGAGGATCCGCGTTCGCGACTTTCGTTGGATATGGGCGGACAGTGAGCCACGGGAAGTATCGCAACCCTCTGGCCTGGAAGCGCGCATAAAGTATCGGCATTGCATGACTGACGTCCCGTGCATTGTCCATCGGTGGGTGGTACACGCCTTGTACGGCTGGGTCAAGTTAATCCCTTGCAGAGATATCCAAGGAATGCATGTCGTCTTTCGTACACCGCAAAAGGGCATTGCCCCTGGCCAGATTGCAACAATTTATTCTGAAGATTGGTGCTTGGGCTGCGGTGTCATTGAGGAGGGCCTTCAGACTTGACCAGTTTTGGCAGTTCCTTACTTTGTGATAGAACGCATACACTATCTACTTTTTCACTACGCTATCGCATACCACCATGAGGGCAGTAGTACAACGCGTCAGCTCCGCCTCTGTCACTGGTGAGCGATTCAGACCAACTGACGGGGTGCCCTCCTCACGTCCTGTAGTCGATGGCAGAGTGATCTCCAGTATATCCAGAGGACTCATGGTCCTCGTCGGCATCGGAGCTGGTATGGCCTACCCCTTCCAACCCAAACGCACCGCTGAACACACGCCCCGCGCGTAAGACAGACGACACCTCGACGGATATTGACAGCCTCTCGAATAAAATGTGATTCGACACGATCCAGGGATCGATACCACACAAGGCTGACCCTGTTGCTCACACGACAGACTCTCTTTGCGCGTCTTTTCGGATGCGAATGGAGCGATGTGGAAGACGAGTGTCAAGGAGATTGCGGGCGAAGTCCTTTGCGTGTCACAATTCACGCTCCTGGCGAATACGACCAAGGGGAACAAGCCAGATTTTCACAAGGCGATGGTACGCACGATGTTCACCCAAACTGTTTCGTTTCGTTTTCAGCAAACGTACGTGGACAGTCTACGGAACCATCACGTCGGTTGTACGAGGTGTTTTTAGACAAGATGAGGCAGCTGTACGTTCCAGATCGCATCAAAGGTAGACCCTTAGAGATTTGATCCGGTGTGAGGACTCAAAGGAGCACACATAGATGGTCAGTTTGGCGCCATGATGGACGTGAGTTTGACAAATGAGGTACGACCGAGCATGCCAGCACATCGCGCTTAGAGTGCATCTCTCAATAGGGTCCTGTCACCTTCACTCTCGATACCAGAAAGTTCGAGTACGTCACGCCTCCCAATGGTAGCGGCGAGAAAGGAGAAAGGAAGAGAATAAAAGGTGATTCGCCTAGATCTGTGGAGCCAACGCAGTCCAATGGGGTTCCTGGTGGAGAGCCGTGACCGGCGACAGCGTTTGATTTGAACGAGCTGGGTTGTATCCTTGACACCGCGCGATACGAAAGCTGGGCCACACATGTGAACAAATGGCGTGTTTGATGAGATGGTAACGATAAATTTGATTCACAACATTCCACCAACCAGACTGACGATCGCTTTTGTTCTCAAACGAACTGTTCTATTGGCTCCTCTCCAAGGCCCCGCCCATCGTTGCAGGTTACGTACCTCGTCATGTAGGGTTTGCTGTAACGCCTGTGATGACGTGACCATTACAAAGGAAAGTTCGGTGTCAAGGTTCGCGGAACGCGAGTTGAGATTCGTCGAGCCAAACATGGTCAACACGGGTGGGCTATCTTTGCAAGGGGATAGCCAGATGCCTGCGCGGAATGAGCATCTCCTGGGCGGGTCGAGGTGTCATGAATTACCTTTGGCATGGTAGGTCCAACCTGGTCGCTCCCACTCTGAAAGAGTGACTGCATCGTCGCGTTGATCGGATAGTCGACCAGCTGCACGAGCTGCATGCATGAACCTCTGCTCTAATAGGGTGTATCCTTCGGGTATGAGACCTGACAATCCACGAGAGCCATAGAAGCCGTTTGCCTGTAATATGCTTAGCAGGACGCGGAAAATGGGAGGGGATATGATAGTACCTTTGGGCTTGCAGCGATGACGTCGCATGCAGCGGGGGATTTGAGAATCATGTCCTGATATGGTTTGTAAAGGCCAAAGTAGCCGCTGGTCCAAGTCATGGCAGGGATGTGTCCGTGATTGACGTGTTGGGATGCCAAGTGATTGAAGATGATTGACAAGGTGCGCTCTTCTTCGCGGATATTGAACTGGCCACCTTGTATGACGGGAAACAGGACGGTGTCGTCCGTGTGAAGTGAGGACGTGAGACGGGAGGCCTGGAAGTTGGACAATGCATGGTGGACCTTGGACTGAATCTTCCAAGGCTGGATGGATGGATGCCGCCAGTGTATTATGGGCGCGTCTACGGCAGGTGACGAGAGGACATTATACGAAAAGAGGGATATCAATTGCAGAAAGGAGAAACAGTAGTCTGCGAGCTTTGGTTGGGACCTGAAGTGGAGATAGCGGTCCTGGCGATTGGTGAAGTAGGACGTGTTGAGGTTGGCGCTGCGAAGCGGGTCAACTCGAGAGGAACGCGACGACGAACGACAGACCCGGTGATGATGACATCGTCGTCAGCGCCATATATTTTCGGGTGCCAGGTGCCCCAGCCCTCGTTGAAGCGGGGCGGGACGAGTGCTGTCATGGGCCCGCTGAGGTTTGGGCTGCGGAAGAGAGAGACGTGGACCCGAGGGCCATGGGCGCGTAACAGAGGGAGGAGGGCGAGGACAGGCGAGTCCGGGCCGGGCCGGGTCGAGCGGTTGTAGTCGAGCGCGAGGTGGAGGCGCAGACGACCATTCCGGCGCAGGGCGGCGTCGAGGGATGCTAGCTGGCGCGGGTGAGCGGGCGCGGACGCGGACGCGCGGTGGGCGCACACGGACCAGATGGTGCTCAGACGCGCCGAGGTAGAGCGAGGAGAGAAAGATGCGTCGTTCCGCGCGACGCACAATGTCCTGTGTGGTGTGAGCGCGGGTCAGTGCTCGGCGCGGCTACGCACGGTGAGGCGAGAGCAGAACGCGGCGGGGCTGTCGAGGACGCGGACGGCGGCGGCGGGGACGGGGAGGGCGGGCTGGGTGGCGGCGAGCAGGTTGAGGAGGGACATGTGTGCTGACTAATCGACTTTGGTGCACCACCATACCACCATGGCGTCCAACGCGACGACAGGCTGGCTCTCTCGCTTCGTCGCGCGCATTCGCAAGCTCAACGACTGGCTCGACGCCCATCCACCGCAGCACACCAACCAGGTCCCCCTCAACCCCCTCCCTGGGCCCTGGGGATTCCTTACCTCGGGCTACATACTCGGCCTCATCGTCATGGTACAGTCCCCCCCCCGCCTGCTTTCCCAACGGCCGCTCATGCACCCCACAGGCCGTCCTCATGCACCGCATACAGAACATCGTCGTTCCACCACGCCATAGAGTGCGTCGCTTCCCCCGTCCACAGCCAGGGCACCGCTTCTTCCACATTGCATATCGTACCATATTCCCTCTCGATCTCTCTTCCTCCCTCGTCCGTCTCGTCCTTCGTCTCCCCTCTCTCTACTTTCTGTCAAAGTCTCTCTTGCTTTGGTCCACCACGCTAGCACAGACCGCACACAAATTCCCATCCGATTCCCTCGTCTCCCTCGTCTCATGGGTTGCACGCTATGACACCGCAGCCTTGTGCTGGTTTACGTTCTGTGCCGTTTGCGGTGCACTGTGCGTAGAAGCTCTCACTCGTGGATTGGAGGGCACGAACAGCAGTGCCTCTCCATTTAACTTGGTGTGTCATCTTGCCGCATGTATCCTTGATAAGCCTGATATCTCCTTGGTTACTCTTCATCCCCCTCAGTTCGGTTATGCCTTTCTCTTACATATATACTCGTCTCCGATGACACACAACACACAATTGCAAGGTATCCCGTCTCGTCCAGACAAGCATGTCGTCCTCACCATCATTCTCCCTCTCTTACAAGTCCGTCACCACACACACTCTCCATCTTTCGAGAAACTCATCCCCATCATAGCTCACATTTGTACACTGTCTTGGAATAAAACAGTCCTGGTCCAATCATCGTCTCGTCCCTTCCGCATTTGTATCCATTATTGCCCTGATCCATTTCCATTGGGTTCTCTGGTTCTCCGACTCCACTTATCCTCTTCTCAACTATATGCCCTGTCTCTTTGAATCCGTTCTCCTCTTTGTCACGTTCGTCGCCATCTTTCTTAATGCCCTCACACAGATTGTGTCAGAGGGTTCCGTGTCTCGCCCCCTGTTCGGCCATCACGCCGCTCTATTGCCAAGGTTCGACGAAGACTTTGCCATCGCTCTCCTCCGTGTGGGAACCGCCAGCCTCGAGACTTCTAGCGTAGTTGGCCTTGGGAACGAGGTGGGTGGCGTTGCTCTTATGCCATCCGCTCTCGACCAGACAGAGGTCGGCACGGTCGCACTCAGCCGCTTTGGTGTCGACCGTATTACACATTCGCTCGAAGGGTACGGGAAGGACCGTCGAGCCAAAAAAGGATTCGCCAACGAAATCAAGAATATCAAGGCGACTTCCAACGATGGCGATCTTTGGCTGGATCTTGCTTGGTATCGTGAATTCGTCAAGTTTACTGTTGGGGTCGCACGCTTTCTCAAACGATTGTACGCACTCTTGTGGGATTTCCTGAGAAGCCCTCGATTGCGCCATTTGTCCTTTTCGAGCACGGAGGACACCACTCTTCCGGATGACTATCTACAGGTAGACGGCCAAGATGTCTATGATAGATTTATTCGCGGAGAGCAAGTCAGCGACGATGAATACGATGAATACGAACCGATCTCGCGGTCCCGTTCCAACTCTGTGGAATCTGTTTCGTCTGCCTCGAACAGTACGGAGAACAACACGTACGATAGTCAGGTCGAGGCCGTTGGCCTGTACGCAGACCTCTCTTCTGCTGTTGCGACGCCGACGTCGGCCACTCACTTATTGGCCCACCTGGCTGATCATGCACCATCCCCATTGACGCGGCGACGTTTCAACCAGCTGGTGCCTGGCGCATCGTCCAGCCTGCTGTGCCAAGATGGCAAGGACGGGTGGGCTGATGTGGTGCACGCGCGTAGACCAGAAGGTGTCGTCTCGCGGCGCGAAGACCCGCTCGACGAAGCAAGAAGAAACTGTGTCATATGTACTGTGGAGCCGCGCCAGATTATTTGCTGGCCGTGTCGGTGAGCACGCTGAGGATTGTGTGGTTGGAGCCCGATTGACGTTCCCAGATGCCTTGCACTTTGCGATGACTGCCGAGAGAATCTGGCGACTCGCACGTCTGCGTCGAAGCACACCTGTCCCTGCTGTCGAACAGGGTGAGTGACTGACAGAGATGACTGGTCTGGACCTCTCGTCTGATGGCCACACACACTCTAGTGTAGAAGGATACTCGAAGATCTATATTCCTTAGCACTCGTCGTGTACTGTTGTATTTCGATCGCCATGACTCACGCGCTATCACGCTATCTGGGCTTATTGATGAGTGTCGCCGATTCGAGTCTAATTCGGTCTCGCCAGTTATCATAATGCACCGCTTTGTTCGCACAGCGGTCATGCGAACCGAATAGCCCTGGCCAGCAGGAACGATCAGGCTCCAGGTCCGTCCCCGGAGGTGGTCATATATCTGTCCTGTGCCGGGTTAGGGCATCGACGCCCAGGCGAGGGCACTCGGGTCGGGGGTGGCCACGGACCGACGGGACGAAGCATACTTCTTCGAGTGGGGTTCCACCTGGACCGCTGCTGACTGCGCACCACCCCAGACGAGGGTGGTGGTACTGCACAGACGCTCCTCCGAGTGTCACCACATCGCATAAGACCAGGCCAGCGTTACGCGTGTGTCCGACGCAAACGCGCTGCCAAGGCCCGCACAACAAAGATGACCAAGTCCGGCCTGGCCGGTGGCCGTGATATTGCTGTCCACTTTACACAATTCAGGGCAGCTTAATTGG
Source organism: Tylopilus cervinicoccineus (assembly GCA_038094635.1). Classification (NCBI taxonomy): domain Eukaryota; kingdom Fungi; phylum Basidiomycota; class Agaricomycetes; order Boletales; family Boletaceae; genus Tylopilus; species Tylopilus cervinicoccineus. The sequence goes on along the minus strand of JBBPUK010000003.1, from coordinate 84,631 downwards.
CCGGTGGCGTACGGACGACTCATGATATATCAAAACGTATGATTACTATTCCCGGTCGACTAGATATGACTTGATAGATACGAACGAGTGTGGTCTATGTCAAAAAATATAACGACACCACGGACGACGGATGCTATGCAGTGACTTGTGTCAGGGGATAATAAGAACGATGGTGCGGCTTATGCGACGGTGCAAAAGGTTGTGACTGTGAACGCGGCACAGGAAGAGGGAATGCCCGGATCAGGTCCATCGTGGACGTCAAGGGCTGGGGTGGTTTTGATGATGGGACGGGCACCAGCCGGGTGCTGGTCTCGTCCGCATTCTCATGGGACACCTTGGGATGACCATAAGCAGGGTCGACGAGCGTCTCTGGTGTGCGCGGTGCGGGAGAGCTCCCAGACGAAGACGACTTGGGACTGGAAGGATCCAGGTCTGGGCAGACAGCGTGGCTGGCAGCGTGGTATTGGCTGCGAGCGTGGGGATCGGCGTGGCGACGGTGTTGGTGAGAAGGCACGGCAACTGCAGACAGGGCGTCATGGTGGCCAAGCAGGTCGCCCTCGGTGACAGAGAGCTCAAAGTCGAGGACGTCTAGGAACTCGCGTTCGATGCGGCCCACATCACGCTTGCCAAACACACCGGTGCAGAGCGCCCAGTGTATGTTTTTCAGAGTCGAGTCGTTCAGATACTAGGGTTCGGTGAGTGAGAAACGCGGGACAGGACAAGGGACGGGTGGGACGGTACCTTGCTCGCGACCATTATGGCGCCAAGAAAGACACGCTCACACGCCCATTCTTCGAGCGCGATCTGGAGATGGGGCTTGGCCCTGTCGATGTAGACGAGGGAGACGAGGATGGTGGGGATGGTGACTTCAGCGCGGGTGAGGACGTTGGTGACAAAGGTGGCAAACGGGGCATGCTCGGCACGGCGCGCGAGGGCACGACCACGGCGAGAGGAGGAGGGACGACCCATGGCATAGTCGACGGTGTCCACGACAGAGTCGATGATGTATTCTGGAGAGGAGGTGAGGCCGGGGAAAGAGAGGGAGGACAGGGAGAACGAACGCACCAAGGATGGGTCTGGAGAGCCGGATGTCGAGGAGCTCGAGGAGGGCGGGGGAGTGGAGGGCAGGGTCGACGAGGCTGGCGGGGTGGACCGGAGAGCGAGAGCGAGCCATGGTTGGGGGCGGCAGGCCATGGCGAGGGCGTTATAAAGGGGACCCGGTCCAACCAAAGGGCCGAATCGGACGATGACGAAAAGGGAAGGACGTGACAAGGGAGAAGGATTAATCGATTAGCAATGGCATTCTGAATCCGAGCCGAGCGAACCAGCTTATGTCATCGGCGCAGATGTCCCGTGACTCGACGTGCGAGGTGACTCCCCCTGACTCTGACTAAGCGGCTGTGTCATCATTCATTCATCTGCATCACCGACGAAGCGTTGCGGCACATTACAAACCAACATTAGGTATATACATACATACATACATGCCTGGATTAGCATTATTCATGGCCCCCCCGCTGCAGACGTGGCTGATCCATGTCCACCCGTCGTCCGGCTCGCCCGGTTCTTGCTTCCCTTTGGGCGTCCCCGTGGTCGCTTGGTCGTTCCCGGGGGGGCTTCTGGACTCACGTCACCCGCACTCCGTTTCTCGCCACTGACCCGGCGGTCGCGCAGATACCTGTTGCCGAGAGTGCGTCCGTCGTCAGCACACGTTCCACTCCAGCGAACAGGAAACCCGGTTAGGAATAGGGCCAGCCAGCTAATTCATCTGCGATACGTGGCCACAGATCGGATAGTCCCACATCGGAAACGTACTCGCCACAAGCGTGGAAATCAGTTGACTCACTGAGACGCCTTCTCGTCCAAAGTAGCCTGTAATGGCGGCAGTGGCGGCTGCCCAAGTTCTTGACGCAGCCGGTCCACTTCCGTTTTCGCTGCCGCATAGTCCCCTTCTTGCAGCGCAGCGATCTGCTGACGAAGCTCCGCACATCTTCGGTTCGCCTTTCAGTACCCCACGACAACCGAGCAGGGAACGCAGGCCTACTCTCGCGAAATAGATGCCTCGAGCAGGTCAGCCTAGACAATCATGAGACCGCGTCCACCTTATGTCATCCGTGCTGCATCTACCTTGTCGCGGTCTGAATTCACCTGATCGACAATACCGATCAATAATATACCACCCGCGAAAGAAGGACTCGAACCTCTGAAAGAGCATTGAGTAATCGCGTTCGCTCGCTGTCAAGTCTGCATCTGAATCAGTACAACGTGTGATCGGAGCAAAAAAGAAAAAGGGAAAAAGGAAAAAAAAAAAAAAAAAAAAAAAAAAAAAAGTGTCATGATGGTTACACGAATGATGCTCCACAACGGGGGCGATCTGTCGCTCATGTCAGACGTACTTGTTTTTCTGTTCCCTGAGATCCTGGATGGCCTTGTCCTTTTGCTCTAGGCTCGCATGAGCAGACACGATGTGCGCCGTATGGAGTTGCAAGGTCAGCGAGTGCTTCCTGAGAGCGAACCGTCAGGAATAACGTTGACACCGCGCAGAAGGAGCCCTCCGGGGGTCCCTCCACCTACTTGAGCTCCGCAGTTTTTGCGAGCTGGACGAGTTCGTGTGCCCAGTCGCCGGTCGCAACGAGCGGGGGTGGCTTCTGGTGTGAAGTCGCTGTCGTCGTCGTGGCATGTGGGGCTACTGTGCTTGGTCCCCCGGAGAGGGACCCCATCAACGCGTTATGTTCATAGTCAGGGGGTCCAGTCGCAGAAAATGGCTGATACATTGATTCAGCGAAATAGACAGAGCGGAGAATAAGGTTCCAGGGGGCCCCTCGCTTGAGCCCCCTCCTCTCGCCGTCGCAAGCGCAGGGACTCCGTGCACTGCAAGACGTGTTTGTCCGTGTTAGGATCCAAAGGGTTTCCACAACTTCATCCAGACACAATGAGCGTCCTCAGGCCGTTCATGGCCACAGACATGTTCAGGTTCAATAACATGTAAGTCCGCATCCACTGTCTCCTCCCAGAACTCGCCTTAGCCCACCCCCAGCAACTTGGATGTATGGACAGAAACCGTACGTGACGTGACGTCCGCGCTCTATCCCGCGTGCTGACGTACCCCCCTCCAGTATGCCATCAGCTTTTACTTGTCCTACCTCTCGCGATGGCCTGATTTGTGCTGCGTCCAAGAGGCACCCGGCGGACGTATGATGGGTTACAGTACGAGCTTCATCTCCGACTATCTCATCGATCCCCCAAACACCGTTTTCGTGCAGTACTAGGCAAGGCCGAGGGCTCATCGAACGAGTGGCATGGCCACATCACCGCACTGACAGTCGCCCCCGAGTATCGTCGCCTGTCCCTCGCGCGCAGCATGGTCAATCGCCTAGAACTCGTTTCTGACGAACACTACAAGGGATTCTTTGTTGATCTCTATGTCCGCTGCAACAACGCGCTCGCAATAAACATGTACGAGGGATTCGGTTACAGCGTGTATCGTAGAGTGAGAGAGTACTATGGCTCGCTTGGCGTCGGTAAGGGTGGAAAGGACGAGGAGGATGCATTTGGTGAGTTCGGGTCGCCCGCTCGGGTCTGCGGCAGTGACTCAGTCTCCATCAGACATGCGTAAGCCCCTTTCGAGAGACCCTCTACGACGCTCAGTGCGGAGCAACGGTCGCGAGGTGGTCGTCCCCGCAAGCAGTGTATCCTAATCTCTCCAGTGTACACGGACCGGTCTCCGAGGTCGGTCGCACTCTTATCTCCTTCCGTCATCCAGATTGTATTCCGATGCCTATATACTTAACGGGGGTGGGTCATCCGGGCCAAGGGCAGCGAGCTCTTCATCGTAAAGGCTCATCAGAGCGGCTTTGTCGGAACAAAACTCGTGCAGCTTGGTCCGAATGTCATCAGCAACAGCGGCAGCAGTTCTATCCCTCCCCTTCATTGCCGCACCCATGCGGCCAGCACCCATCAGGCGGTTCGTTAAGAAGAGAAAACCTTGTGAACCCCCCAGCACCTGCACGAACGCAACGCCGGATCGGTGAACAAACTGGGAGTGCTTGAATGGCGCGCGACGATAGGAGTAAACCACGTCCACCTCCTTGGGGTACATGTTTATCGCTTCGACGTCGACGATGAACCCAAATCGCCTCAAAAGCGCATATTCGAAATAGTGCGTAGACTGTGTGCATTCTGGGACCCTCTTTTCCAGGTCTGGGACGACTGGAGGGGGAACCGCAAGCCGTAACGGGAAGCACGATTGAAACGCGTTACGATCCCGGACGTCGCTAATTTCGGTCACATACGCTTCCACGAGCTTGAGTCCATATCTCTCAATCGCCCTGCTCCACTGTCGAAGCGTGTCCTCGATGCATCGAGCAGTGGAGCCAATCCACTGAAGCTCAAAATGGAAGACTGTCCCTGGGTTCTGTATAATGTCGTGGTGCAGAATCACAGTCTCCGCCGTGTCACTTTTCTGTGGAACGGGGCCGTGTCAGAACCAGGAGGAAAGCTCAAGTGAGCCTAGACTCGAACCCACCTTTCCAGGGTCGACATCAATGATCGTGCTCTGCGTGAGGATTAGACGTTTCCTTGTTCGCTTTGGGCTAACCCCGCTTGCCTTCCCCTGGCTAGACGGGTAGTAACTCCGCCCAATCAAGGTGTCCTCATATTGGATGTGACGACTCGCTTTGAACCACCCTCTGGATGGCGTGCTCACCGTCGCATACTCGCTACTGAGTTGATAAAAGTAGTGGCTGAAACGAATTAGTTACCAAACTCCAACGACAAGGTAGGGCGCCACTCTCACCCGTCCAAGAACCCATGACGACCCGTACAGTGGATAAAGAGACCTTGATCCAGCAGTTTTGTCCCCCACTCCGTCCCCTGTTCTCTCGAGGAGACGTCCCTGAACTCCCGCACAAGCCAGGAGACAAAGTCGAACCCTGTGAACGAATCTGCATACTTCTTTCGATGCCACCGATGGAGTTTGATCGGTACACCGTCGTCGTCGCGCATTGCCTTGGCAATAGTGGAGAGAGACATGTCCGCAATTTCCCGCTCGCTCTTCATCTTCTTCTTCAGTGGACCGGCAGCATGTATCTCGTCAAGTTGCGACATCAGCGAATCGTCTAGGATAGAATGGGCAGGTCCTAGCGTTGTGGGCAGGAATCTGACAGGTGGTAGCTGTTGTCCACGTTCGTCTGGCGACTGCCAGCGCGCCTTGGTGAATATCTCCGCGAGCTTGTCGATACCCATCAAGCGAATCTCTTCTTCGTTCATCCTCTCCCCGCTAGGCCCGCTTGTCATCTCTGGAGCCTCGGCAGACGGAATAACGACGAATCTGGTACGCCAATAACGCAAGGATTCGTTGAACTGGTGTTCATAACCCGCGACTAACATGTCCAACCTGTTGGGACGTTCGTCAGGCGAATCCTTTTCGGTTCGATTCGCATGCCTCTCTCACCTATTCCACCCATAATTTTCCAGTCCATGCGACACGAACTTGGTCTTGAGTTCCGTGTACCCGACTCCCAACTTGGGCCAGATCAAGCACTCGTAGTCAAAAGGCTGCGTTGGAGGCATCCTCCGCACGTATCGGCGGACCTGGATCGTTTCCCCAGTATAGCATATCATGTGTATTTCGTTACTCATGCTCAGATATACGGGATACTTGGTGGAGTTCAAAACCTCGACTACACCGCTTGGCTTGGGCGTGGTGTCCTCCTCGCCCAGGAACGACTTGGCGCACTGGAATGTCGACTTTTCGTCCGATGAATTCTGGGATCGAAGTACGAATTGGAAACCTTGGGCAAGACGGACGGCAACCATGCCTCGCATCACAACCAGCGCCCAAGCACGGCGGACTTCATCGACTGAACCATGCACGTTGGGTGGCTTGACCAGGAACGAACGCATTTCTGTGGGATCCACGACGAAGTCGTACGAGAAAACATCATACGAAGACTCTAATTCTGCGTTACTCGGAAAGTGCTCCACGGTAAGCGGAAGGCAAGCAGGCGTGACCATCGATTTCCACTTGACATCGTGTTTGTACATCGGGGTAGGGAAAATGTGTTCCCAGCGGCGAGCGAGCGAAGATTGTACATATGACACCGCAAATTGGGGACGTGAAGGATTTGTCCGGGGACTTGACTGCGGTGAGGTGGATGATAGCGGTATGTTCAACGACGTCAAAGTGGTACTACGACGTTTTCCGAATGTTGGTTCGTCACGCGGTGGTGTACTCAGAGGTGAGTATCGCGAGATGGAACCACGATGAGGAATTGTGACCAGTGGTTCTTCTTCGTATGTGCGACTAAGTGTTGTCCTACCCGAGGCAGTCTGAATGATAGCCATGGGCTGCGGGGAACGTGAGATGGATGCAGATGGTGTCGCTGATCTGTTCGGAGTGATGGGAACGCGAACAGACTGGGTGGGTGTCGTTGGGGTGGTATGATGCGTCGGGGTGTTCAGTGATGACTGTGGCTCAACTACCAGATTACTACGAAAGGGATTGTACAGCCAAGAAGGAGTAAGCTTCGCGAGCCGTGACGTCGTCGAAGGTGGAGTAATATTGCTGGGTGTCGCAACAGTTGAGACTGTCGTAGAGACAGAGCGACCAGACCTCACGGATGACTGAGAGGGGGAAATACTCAGCCCAGTGACCGACGGCACTGGACCGTCCTCGTTACCTTCGGGTGGGAGTTCCATGATGATTCGGCGTGGGCTCTCTTCAATCGGCGTGAAGCGTGTAGACGCAATGGAGGTGCGCTGCGGAACCATGCCGCGCCTTTCGGTAGCCGTGGATGAACGATAAGACAATGGAACCACCGTGCTGCTCGAACTTGATGCGAATGAAGTCCGATTACTGCCCGCGGGTCGACTCTCCTTCTTGGGTGCAAAGAGGTCCGAGTCTGCCTGCTCAGCCTCGGCCGCCGATGGAGGTCTGTCGTCACTGAATGAATCTCGAGGAGTCACCAGTGAATCTCGAAATTCGGGTAAGAAAGGAACTTCGATGGTCGAAAGAACATCATGCTCCAATAGCCCTAGCATCTGTATTTCGTGCATTTTAGCTCTCGCGATGAACCTAACACAGTCTGAATATGAGTTTGGCTCTCGAAAAGCTTGTTTTGCCTTGCAACTGACCTATCCCTCCGGAAGGGCAAGTCCATTTGTTTGTCCCAGAATGTCACGCCAATCCAGAACGGTTCCCACCAAAATGTCACCTTCTCTCGGCGCATTATATCATTAGGTGCCTCGTCACCACCCCACAGCGGATCCAAGTCGCGGACACTGCCTTTTGCGTCTCTGTCAAACTTGGGCTCGTACCCTTGGAAGCTGAAGACGGGGCTCTGATGCAACGGGGCTTTTGCAAGAGAGACAAGGTCAAGCCCGAACCCTTGGTCCAACATTCTGGTCGTCGTCAGGCGCAAGAGCTGTTTGGATACACGGAAGTACCCAGTTCCGGGTGTTATGAGGATCGTCGAGATTCCCGTTGACGACAAAGAACGGTCTATGTAGTGTGTTTCATTGGGATTGAGACCGAGGTTAAGTGCTTCGAGAATGGGGCCATCGTGAGCATATGATAATTGTCCAATCAGACGCGCTTGTCCGGGTCTGGTAGACTCGATGGAAGCTTGGTGATAGTGGTGTGCGAGAAGAATGTCCCGTTGAAAGGCCCAGAAGGAATCCTTGAGTAGAAACAGGGTTGGGTTCCAGTCATTGATAACCTCCAAGTCAGTGATGATCTTGAAAAAATCCTTGTACCAACGTCCATCCTCGTCGCGACGCAGAGGGCCTGCAGCATATTCTAATTCCGTCGCATCATAGTGAACTCTGGAGATCAAGACGATTGTCACGGTGTGATCTGTGCCCGCCTCACGCCACTTTAAAAAAAGGGTCGGGAGGAAGGAATGAACGATTTTTTCGTAGAAGCGTTCCCCATCTCCGGCGAACTGCCAAAGTTCGCGACAGACCTGAATGAATATTGTGACCTTGGCGGACAAGGACCTATAAATTGATTTGGTCCTCGGCGTCATATAGGCCGAGGATACCTGGCATGAAGAAGGTCAAGAGAACAAAGAGGCGATTGGTAAAGTGCCGTTGATCCCACCTGCTGACCCTTGATGTAGATGCTCTGAACCTTTGCGGCGATCACACCGATGAAGGAGATATCTTGGTCGACAAAGACACATTGACCGGCCAAATGTTTGCCCAGCCTCCACATCTCGTTGCGGCCTAGGTACTGATCGGCAAACGAGAATTCGACATAGTCGGCGGAATGGCCATCTTTGGCGACCTGGACACGCAAGTGAGTAAATGACAGGGAAGTAGCGCAAGGATGGAATGCCTTGGTCACAGTGACTTCGGTGTTGTTCTTCATGCCAAATGCATCGGCAACGTTCCTGGGTAAAGATATCTGAAATGATGAGAGGCGGGGGGGAACAGATAGGGCGGATTTAGTACCTGAAGGGTCGGTTTGGGGCAGCCTTCGTCCTTGGGCACGGTGAAAAGATAACCGGACGTGTCTCCTGACTGGGTCACGCGGAGCAGGTCTCCCTCTGCGACTGCAGGCCACAGCGATTGGTTGAGAATGACTCTCGGGGACTCTTTGGGGTCATGGACCCAGGTGTTGAGGACTTTGGAGTCGCCCAACTTCAACGAGGGTGTGCCAGGCGGCATCCTAGCGAGTGATTGGGTAGTGTTGGACCGCTTTCGACCCTGCTGCGGGAGGGGTTGAGACTGGGTGAGCGTGGACATGACATTGACGATAAAGTAAGTAAGTACTGGTCGGTGACAGATGTCACAGCACTCCATCAGGCGGTTTTTTTTTTTCCTAGTGTCTAGTAGTCGCACTCCAGGCTGCGACGCTGGGCGGCTCCAAACACCTTCGTTCTACACCACATTCTTTTCGTTTCTCGTGCCGAGTACCTGCCATGTCGCCCAGCCAACCCCCCCTTGACGCCCATCAAGTGCACGAGGTCGCAATCCTCGTCACCACGTCCTCACCAGACTCGGGTTCTTCCATTGGCACGGGTTCCCCCACACTGCTGATTCCCGAACCCTTGCTACATGGTCCCCCCTCGTCCGGTGGATGTCCTCATGCGACTCCCACTGTCAAGTTTGCGCCACTTCCCCAGACCGATCCCCATCGGAAGCGGTCCCTGGCACCTCTCGGTGTGCCTGGGCGTTCGCGCCGCATACGAGTTATTCAGCAGGAGGGGGGATCGTTGTTGTGGTCCGCAGACCCCGAGATGCCAGAGGAGAGCGCGGAGGACCCAATTGTCTCGTTTGCAAAGTTTGTCAAGAAGACGGGCAAAACGCTGTGGCAGAGAGTGAGGAGGGGGGGCAGGGCTGTTCCCCAGGGCGAGGACGTGGAATGCGCTGCCGAGCCCGTTCTGGACATCAAATCTGCGGATGACATGGCAGACGGCGAGCGCATGTCAGAGGCGGTGGGGTTGGGACGTCCCGCATCTTGGTCGCCGTCATCATTGGCCGAGCGCAGGACGCTCAGCCGGGACAAGGCGCGAAGGAGCACCAGCGACCTGCCTCGTCTCTCGCTCTCGGCCGTCCCGTAGTCTTTGTAGAGGCAGCCTGGCATGTACACATCCCCAGACGACCCGAGTCGGTTCGTGTCTCGCTTCCGGCCGGTGGTGTCAAATAAAAGCTTGTCCCAGTGCAGTGCTGGATCCAACCTTTAACCACTCCTTACGTTGTTGTTCCCTTCATTTCTTTCTTTCTTTCTTTCCTTCTCCATCCTCCCCAGATACCCCCGCTCGTCCCCGGTCTGGCACACCATGTCCTGCACCCCGACCCCTACCGCGACCGAGTATGCCACGGTCACAACCTTTGCCCCATCCACTTCCTATTCTCAGAGCGCAGCAGGCAGCGGCCAAACGACTGCCGTCGTGCAGCAGTCGTGTGTGGCCTCAGGCACAATCAGTGGCTCGTCGGTTGGCTGCGTATCAAGTGCCCAAGTGACGGAGGTGAGCACCGTAGCAGGTGAGTGCCCTTGCATTCGACACACTTGCTCTTGTCCTCCGTATCGCCGTCCTCGGCGTTCTGAGACCGTGACGCGCCTCGCCTCGGTTGTTCTAGTGCACCGGCCTCCGACGATGAGCACTGATCAGATTGGCTAGGTGGTGGCCAAGCCGCACAAGTGCCCGTCGTCGTGACCATCCCAGTCACCGAAACACAGCCCACGCAGACCTTGTTTGCACCATGCACCGACGCACAAGCGAGCTCATCTGCGACGCAGCAGTCTACTCCACTGACTACGTCCGTCCTTGTTCAAAGTACTCCCCCGCCCTCTACAGTAGTCGAGGCCTCGTCGACCACGCTCGCAAATGGCTCGGTCGTGCAAACCGTCGTCACGGTGGTCACAACCCCGCCTCCCACCTCCCTCTATGTCCCTACCTCCCTTGCCAGCCCAGCCCTGCAAAGCAATTCATCGCAGGGGTCAGGTATAAATGTGGCACCCATAGTCGGAGGTGTTGTCGGTGGATTCCTGGGACTGGTAGCGGTTGTGGGGTCCCTCTGGTGGTTATGGTAAAGCGCTGGTGCTTGGTCCTTTGCCTGTTTGCTGACCCCATCTCATAGTCGCAGACGCCGATCGTGGGATGACATCTTTGAGAAGGAGGAACTCCAAGATGACGATGCTTGGACACCGGCTGCGTCGGCACACCGCAATCGCGACAGGCGCAGACTCGATTCGAGCGCGGAACCTAAGCCGTACCAATACGGACTTGTCGGACATGTCGTCCCTCCTGCGGCAGCCGGCGAACCGCTGAGGACGTCGCAGTACGGCTCAGTCAGTGAGCACTCGGGCAGACACAGCCGTGGCACATCGCGTTCGACCGCTCCCTTGCTACAACGCGCTCACACGGGGTCAAGGCCTTCCACCGCTGGCTCCGTTCTGACGACCCAGACGCATGCTGGGTCGAGGGTACTGAGTCCTGAGCCCCGTTCACTGTCCATGGCCTCACATTCGAGCAGCACAAGGCCCCTTCTAGACAGCCTGTCGACGCCGATGTCGCTCAGTAATTGGACGCCAAATATGGACGAGCTAGCTGTCCTTGAACCACTGAATCGCACTGGGAGCCCTGTTCCTGCTACTGAACGTCGTATTCTGCAGATCGTCAACGATGGCCCTCCCTCACCGACCGATTCCGTGGCTCCGCGTGCCTCTCGGACGTCTTCTGGGCCTCCACCGGGTGTCATTGTGCACACAGACGGAGGGCGAGTTTCCGAGGGTTCGCTGACAGGGATGGACACAGAACCACCCGCCTACTCACGCTGAACGCCGTGGCATCACGAAAAGTGGACATTCTCATGACCCACCATGAACGTACATAGCAGTACAAGGACGTTTCCTACCTCTACCCATGCTCTCGACGGTTCTATAGTCTAGGGACAGCATATGCAGTATTTTTGTCTTCCTTGGTAGGGCTTGACGGTCGCTTTTCTCTCCGTACATATACTAATAGTCGAAACCCGGCAACGAGGACAATGGGGTGTATTACGTCATGGCCGAGAACAATAAAAGGCGTTGTCGCGTTGCGTCCAGTATAAAATCCTAACCAAGTGCTGGCATGCGGCCCATTCCCTTCTCTTGCCAGGTGCTGGGCCACCCTGTCCGAGTCTGTCCTTGCTTACTGTCCTTGACCCCCTCGCCATGCCGTCCGTGCGCACCTGTACGTGTCTGGTCTCTGTCGCACACCCGTCGCTTGCTCACCTCTTGCAGACATCTTCTTTGGTCTCAACGCTGTCCGTGTGCTCAGCATCGTCTCCCTGTTGCTCGTCTTTGCAAGCAGTATCCTTGTCATTGTCACCGACGTCGAGGCTGTGAACACTTACGACTCGGTCAAGCAGAACAACAGCACCACCAACGAAGCCTTCGCCGACTGCGAATACATTTTGTAGGTGCTTGGCTGACACGCTCTGTCACACCCTCACGTTCACCGCAGAGACAGCTCCGTCCCAAACCAGATCGGTGGGGTCTTCTGGGCGGTCGTCAATCGCCTCTTCATCATCTTCCAAGTCATCACGCTCATTTTCTCCGAACTTGGCTGGTTTGCCGCCTTCTTTGATCGCTTCTTCCCCGTGTTAGGGACCCAATTCGGTCTCGGTGCATTGGGCATATTCCAGGGATTGTGCGTCTGCCATCACCGTGCCTAATGTGGCGACATGCTCATTTCTATACAGAATCGGTGCTTCAGTTCTATCTCAACACGTTGACGACTTCACCCTCGTGGCCGCCTTCTTCCTCTTTGTCATTGGTTGTCTCAACATGCTTCTTGGTCTCATCTTCCGCGAGTCGGCAAAGCAAAGGCGTTCCATCAGGGCATGGCGTGCAGGTCCTCAGGACACCCTCCCCACTCACTTACCCCCTGCCGCAAACTTGAACCGTTCCGCTACCTCTGCCTCGGGACAGTCTTTTACCTCTTCGACAGTGTACGAAGAAAAGGGCCGTGATCCCGAGTTTGGTGCCGCAAGGAGTGCGAGCCGTGCTGGATACGGTTTTGGGCGTCAAGGAGAGAAGGCAGCAGGAATGAAAGGTCTGCCATCTCCGCCAGTGTCGTCTCACGGCAATAACCGTCTTTTAGGCTTCCTCATCTCCAAGCCCCTTGAAACGCTGCCGCGTTATGCCGCACGCCCTACTAGTGCACCCTCTGTTGCCTCCCGTCCGCACTCACTGGTACGCGATTCCGAGCCACACTTTCAATCCAGTGCCACTGCACTATGATTCCGCGTCCAAATCATTGATTGATCATGGACTGCCAACGATAACTGGATGTCCCTCAGGCTCTGTAGACTTGCACATGTGCACGAGCATTCGGAAGGACCTTTCTACGGACGTTCCGAACAAACACATAACAATTATTCTGTGTTACCATAATGATGTTGTATTTCTCAGCTGGCACAATGTGATGTGTAACTTTAGCCCAGTCGACATTAATATCATTTACCCAGCAGTGATTTGATCACCCTTGCTGATACTATGAATGCTGGTCAAATACATGTTACTGGGAATCGTCGGACAAGTCCATGTCGACTAGTGATCCATCATCAGTCTCGGATCTAGAGGGTGGCGTCGATGCTCTGCTCAGCACTGAGTATTTCTGTGGAGTGGATGCAGGCAAGGGGGGGTTCGCTGCGAGAGGAAGGGGTGGGGGCGTGGTCGAAGGTGGAGGGGGGACGGAGTTCATGTCTATAGGCGAGGCACCAAAGGCACCAGGCATTCTCCACGGCTGTACTGAATGCATGCCTGAGCCGCCAGATAATATGCGTTCCCAGAGTGCCTTTCTTTCTGGTGTGAATGTAACACTCACCCGGGAAGGCGACGAAGCACCCCTGCCCAGTGGTGTTCCGTTGTAGACAGAGAGCGCTGCGGAAGAAAAATAGGTACTTGGGTATGTGGCCCATCGAATCGCTTCCATGCCGGCAGATAGACTCGCTGATGAAGATGGAGTCAAGGGACCTCCCAGACTAAACAGTGTCAAGTCGATTTCTTCGTCGTGGTCCGTACCCTCAAAGATCGTAAATGGTTCCCACTCGGAAGCGCCGACTCGGACCTGCCTTTCCGCCTCATCGTCCAGAATGCAGGAGCAAACCACTTGCCGTGGGTCTCGACAGCCAACCCATCCGGGAGGGTAGCCCCAGTATGCCATGTTGCAGAGCCACTCGACCGTGTCCCCTGGGTCTCCTACTTGTAGTCCAAGTGCGTCTCGTAAGAGAGGGCCGTGAATCACACCCGGCTCATACGATTCAAGCCATGCAAGCCGCTGTTGCCTCCATCCCTCGGCCAAGTGGAAGCGGGTGGTTTCCTGACCTGTAAGATCGGGGTGGAGAAAGTTGAAGAGCTGGCGCGATAATGAGACTAGCTGTCGATCGATGGGTTCTGGGCACGACGCAACGGCGTGGTCGGGAGAACCGCAATTAAAACACAGTCTGAGGTCCTGCCCTGCAGACGGAAGCAATCCATCCGTTTCACCTCCGAGCGCAATGCCGGGAATCCTGTCGTACGGGCAGGAATGCCAGTACTCAAGGAAATGGGCAGAGGGATATATAGGTGTAGTGTCGACTATGAAACAGTCGCCGGGGCCATCGGTCATTCCGTCGACTGCTGAGACCCTAGGTTCGCAAGTTCCCGTTTCTTCAGCGCCTCGAGCACCGTAGGGGCATCCCAGCGACCCTTGGCTATCTCCTTCCCGTCGAGATGCAGCGCGGGTATCCAATAGACGTATTTCCTCTTCCACTTTTCCTGGCCGTTGTCCTGGATGTTGATAACTTCCAGGTCGAACTCTCGCTGCGCGCGTTCGATGAGAAGCCGGATTGTGAATAAAGAACGAGCACGCACCTGTTTCTTCGCTTTGGCCAGTTCGGCCTTGGCAATCTGGAGTTTTATGGTCGTCACTGTGCATGTTCAAGTGCTGCAGAACACCCACCTCACACAAAGAACACTGAGGACCGGAGAAGAGAGTCAGACGGGCGATTCTGGTCGCAGCCATTCGGTAGTGACGGTGGCTGTGAAGCCTGCAAACAACTCCCGGCAGCCGGGTCTTGCGCGAGCCAGTCGATGCTCTGTTGCTCGTCCGCGCCAGTTCTCGCTCAATGAACTGCTGGAATGTCCATTCAGGAACCAGCCTGGCTGAAGAGAAGTAGGCTCTCTCTTCGCCATCCACATTCCGCGCCCTGACCCGTCCTAGCACGGCCGTGTCCGTTTTTCTCCCAAGGACGATGTCTCTTTGCAGACTCGTGCAACTTTCTTCACGATGTTAAAGTCAGGAATGCTGTCCATCAACCCCTGCTTAGCACCACTTTATGCAAGCAGCCCTCTCTCTCTCCAAAGCCTCCTTCCGTCGTCGTCAACTCCGCCAGCCCCCGTTCGGTCGACCCAGCAAGCCCGCAGAGTCAAGAATGCTCTACCCAAGACTCGTCGCGCTACTCAGGACTTTTATCCGTGCTTTCCGATGTCATCGGTCCTCCCACCACCACCGGAGATGCTGTTCCGGTATCGCAAGCGTCCTCCACCTCATCCAGTGTGCCGCACGGTTGCACTAGCTTAGCTTCCAAACCCAGATCATTCGGACTAGAACCCACCGGGACTATTGCAAAGACGGGGACGGGCCAAAGTACTTCTGGTCGTGCGGAACCGTCTTCATTCCTTGAACCCGGTTCCGAAGCCACTTCGGTTGATCCGTCTGAGCACCAGACAGAACCCTCTCTACCCGAAGCGGATGTTGCTGTGCCCCTTCTCGTTCCTAACGAGGAATCGCCCGCCCAAGTGGATACCACATCCAACTTTGTGGAGGGTCTGGAAACGTATGTAATCGGGTCAGATGATGAAGATGAAGATACAGAAGGTTCTACAGTGATGCTGTCAAACAGGCAATCTACCTTTTCATCATTCACAGGCGCATCACTATTGGCCTCTCCCCGACATAGTGTCTCTGGCGAGCCCTCTGTAACCAGTCCCACCGAGAATAGTGTGGCGCACCTCTTGTCTCCCGTTCCACTGTCAGCCGAGCTCCGGCCGTTCCCCATTTCTTCATCGGGTTCTAAAATCAAGAGGGAAGACTCAATAGATTCAGGATATGCCGATGGGGCCTGCTGGGTCAGCCCTCTTCCATTCCCGCGTTCCCCACCAAGAAGCTTTCGATCTCCGGTAACGTTCCCATCTGATTCACGACGAACGTCTCTCTCTTCTCCCGCGCTCGAGGAAAGGAGAACATCATACAACGTCAATGCCCTCCGCCCACTCCCTCACAATCCCATTGAGGCCATCAAGTCCGATGGGCGTTCTGAAGATAATGAGGACGTTGCACTCACCATATTGGGCGCCTACGACGTGTCGCCTTCCGAAGAACAGAGCGAGGATGGGGCTTGTGACCCTTTGCAAGTGAATGTTGTGGAAGAGAAGGCCAACGAGGACGACAAACCACCAGAGGTTTCCGGTCCGCCGCGGGACTCCGCTGAACATCTTTGTCCAACAAGGACTCATTATCTAGGTTCATACGATCAACCTTGCTTCATTTCCGATGACAACTTGTCCTTCAAGACTGCGCTTTCGACGCAACATTCACACGAGGACTGGAGTAATATCTCTAGGATATCACCCGCGAAGCAGAACTCCTTGCTTTCATCCGTTTTGGGCTGTTCAATTTCTAGCATATCGGCATCCTCACGTTACGACGATGCGAACGAATCCTTGGATCAGTCCATTGCTGGCTCACCTGTATGCGAGTCCTATGGTCAGAGTGACAGCATCAAAGCCCTTGTTTCAGAGGGGTGTCCACTCTTGGAAGAAGTTGCCGTCAACTCGAACGTGCAGCTTGCCCCTGTTAGCACCAGTGGACTTGAAGGACTTTCTCCGGAGAGGGTTGTTACCCCGCGGGGATCCCTATCTGACGTTCTTCATTCGGATAGACGTTCTCTGACATCGAGTTTATCAGTGGATGCCTCCCACAATCGGTCTTCTGCCAAGGACGTTCTTGGCCGTGTCCTGCTCGCGACTCCGGAAAAGGATGCTACCTGGAGTGTCTTCCACTTCGACAAGCGACTTTTCAAATCGAGCCCAGGAGTAAAGCTCTCCTCTGTTAGTGATGCCTTCCCCCCCATTGCAGATGATTATTCCCCGGAAAACATTGCTACTCTGCGGGAACGTTTCCCGGGCGTTTTACATCATGATCGGCGCTCCCCGGGATCCGACCTGTCGATAGACTCTTACAATGCATCTTCATGCGAGAGTGGTGATGCTCCAACCAGTCCAAGTGATATTCAGGAGTCCCAACCCCAGAGACACTCGTCTGGTCCCGAGTCGAGCTTATTCGCGGCAAGTCCTCGCAGTCCGTCTTTCATCAAGGGCGTTCTTCGTGATGCTTCCCCGGACGCGGATAGAAGACATGATGGGCCTCCAGTGAATGGTGTTGTGAAGCAGGAACGCACATCTAGTTTCGACAACAATCTTCCGAAATTAAAGTTGTCGGCAGAGAGCTCTCACAGTTCATCTCCGGTCAAGAACGTTCTCGTCTCTGCTTCCCCACGCGCCAGCGATGCTCAGGAATTCATCTCAGAGCATGCTATTACCTCACAGGAACGCTTGTCTTGTGTTCTGCGTTTCGTTCGACTCTCTCCCAAATTGAACTTATCCATGGAGGATTCCCATATTCTTGCGGTCAAGGACGTTCTCGGTCACGCGCCTCCAGACGCCAATTCCACGCCCCTAAAGCCATTGCCCGCCTCCCGCGCCGAATGCGCCGCAGCGGAGGGAAGCCAGAGTACTCTGGATGTGGAGGATAGTGATGAAACTGCCGGATTTCTCAACTCAGGGTCTGACAATTTCGCTCAACGCTCGTCGTTTCCTCTTCCCCCTGATCTCCCGTCCGAATTTGCCCGCCACTCTACCCTCAGTGGTGGAGACACGTCTCTCCCGACCGGACCAACTATCACGAATATCAAAAAGGATGTGTCGAACGCATGCGCAGCGGCGCGGGATGCAAATCTAGAGCGGACACACTCGGACTCTAGTCTGACGGAGAAGGCAATGCCAAGCCAGCTCCCTTCGGTCGGGTATACTGATTTCGACACCAGCTTTACTTTACGAAGGAGTCGTGCCGCATCCGATCTCACCGTGAAAGGAAGGTCGCCTCCTACGACTACTCCTGGGGATACTCCCCGTATATTGAGCTCCCCAACACCGCCTCTGGAGGAGCCGGGTCCATCCGATTCCGTGCAATCGCTTTATGATCAGTATTTTAGTGATGATGATTCCGACGGTGGTTCAGAATCCTCCAACCTGGCGCATGAGCACGCGGCACCTCCAGACATGTCTGGTTCCATAGAGGAACCCCCGCTAGAGGATCGCCTCCAGCCTCTGGATCTCACACCCCACGCCTTCCAAGAGATATCTCCTTCAGGTCCTCACGGCGAAGTTGGCGATTCTTGTGCAGATTCTCCACGGTCTGAAATTGTCCTCCGTCCCCTTTTGACTGGGCGAAGATCATCTTCATGTTCTTCCCGCGTCGAACTCATTCCAAAGGCAAACCCTTCTTCACACTCGCCTACTCGATTGCAGACTAGGGAGATTGGAAGCACCATCGTTCCATTGTCATTTCGGCGCCATAAACCCCAGGTACGAAAGCAAACTTGATCGAACGGCTCTCGAGCTCACTTGCTACTTAGCCTGCATCAACACAACCATCTTTACATACTGCACCCGCCGCGTCCGAACTCCGAGAGGTGCTACGCATTCGAACCGACATCGCCAGAGAGTATTCACTGCCAGGATGCTTTTCTGCCAGTCACGTCCCCTCCACAACATGGTCTCCGCTGCCTGTGAAAGCGATGTCTGCTCCTCCCACAGGTGGATTGAGACAACTTCACCTCGTCAGTAGGCTTCCTGGTACCTGACTTCCCATACTGATTTTCTCCCTCAGTCTTCCATTATTCATAAGAGGTCCTCCATATTGTCTACCCATTCGTCGAGCATCGCATCTAGCATTTTGACCTGTGAGTACTCTCTTATCAGTCACCTTCGGCCATTGACAAGTGTCATTCAATAGTAGATCACTTGTTCAACTCACCTACACGACAGTCTCCCAGTGTATCATCTACTACTTCGTTTTCACGTAATTCATCGGTACGTTAATAGGGTCCCTTGCGGAGATGACCGATTGACTGGTGATAGCTTTCGTCTTTATGTGAACAAATACCCGAGCAAATGCACCATACTCTCAAGCGCTCCAGTTCCAACTCTTTCATTCTGCAAGCAAATAATAATGACGTTCACTTCGCGTCACAGTCCCTTCGTGACGATTCACGTTCTGTCTCTACGCCAAGCCAACAGCCATATACATGGTGTTTATCACATTATCGAGCAGGTTCTCGAAATTATACACCAGTTGATGGTACCCGTCGTGTTTCCAAGAGGACTTCGACATTAAGTCTTTCTTACACTATGGACGAGGAACAGGAGATCAACGAGCCCAATCAGTCCAAGCATGCAGATGATTGGACGCGTCCTGCTTCTCGTCCTGCCTCTGTTCTCACGGCACCAATTCATGCCATCGCTACACCGAAGCCTAACCTGCTTTTTGCTATTGCTAGCGATGATGTGGACCAAGTGCGCCAAGTCCTTGAGAGTGGCGAGGCAGGTCCAAATGACTCTATTGGACCCCAATCCGCCCTGGCATTCACACTAACTAACAACAAGCTTGCGCACAAGCAGGACATTGTCAAAGCGCTGCTTGCATATGGTGCAAATCCCTCCGCATTGCGTAATCCAGCCTTGAACCCTGCGTCTCGCAGAGAGGAAGGTGATGGACCAAATGGGCCGCCTCCCGAAACTACATTGGAAGGGATGGATCCAGCCACAAGGTAACTTTGCCTATTTGCTTCGCTTCCTGACTACTCACCATGCACAGATACTTTGTTGCCCGAGCTGATGCGGCTCACACTCGCCAAACTTCACAGTTAATCTATCGCTCTTTCTTCCACTCTCTGACACGGGTTCGCTACGATGTCATTGGGCAAGACTGGGCATTGGAACAGTTATTCCGCGTTCTCAGCACGCATTCCCACAAGTTGGCTGTGGCTCCTATCGTAGTTTTACTCTGCGGTACGTAACTCTATTTGTTGGCATACAATGCCCTACGAATTCTAGCATAGGTCCGAGCGGTCACGGGAAGAGCTTGCTGGCGCGGAAATGTACGTCTGTTTCTATCGTGTTCAATTTGACTCCTGACACCATTGAATAGTTGGATCCTTGCTTGATGTTCCTACTCATACGGTAAATATGACTACTTTACGATCCACTCACGACATCTGGCAGTCGTATTCTATGAGCCCATATGAGGTGAGCCAAACTATCGCATGAATTCCAAGTGGTGACGGATAGCTTTGCAGGAACCCTCTTCGTGTACTCTTGCAGAATTTTTGATTGAAAATGAGGGGAAGAGATGCGTGGTCGTTTTGGACGTGAGTGCCTTGTATCGATACACTGAACGTGGGTTTTATGCGGCATTCCAGGAAATCGAGAAAGTCGAAAATCAGAAGGCGCTTTGGTCTCTCCTTATGCCATGGGAACTGGGTTCGTCTTCAACATTAGATTCTGTGTGACCTTGCTCATCCCTCGCCAGGTCGATGTTCCTTAGAGGCCGGAAAACGTCATGTCGACGCCCGTAATGTCATTTGGATAGGCACGTCGAACATTGGTCACGAATTGGTCTTCGAATACCACGAGAATCGTGCGGAACCAGACAATCGAATGTCCCGAGAGGATTACCTTGAACTAACGAGTATGCTGCGGCCCCGCGTCTCGCACTGCCTCGGGGTATGATATTTTTCTATGGTGGTGACTTGGCTGACATGCCCCCCACAGGCTTCGTTAATCTCTCGTATCACTACAGTCCTTCCTTTTGTGCCCTTCACGTTGGACGAGAAGAAAGCTATTGCCGCCGAAGCTGTTTATACATTCGCCGGTGATGCTTCCAGGACGCTGTCTCCTCGAAATGTAGAGTCTTTGGTCACCAAGGCCCTACCGAGCTACCAGCCCAGCGAAGGAGCTCGGTCGCTACATAGAGCTATATCGAACATCCTGATCAACACGATCTAGTACGCGATATCAGATACTTTACTGCATACTAGCTCCTTCTGCATCCCCTGGCCATGTATTATATTGCTCTATCACATCTCTAATTCGGCACATGCACCGTTGAATTCATTTGAACCGTAGCAAAGCTTCGGGGCCAGTAGCTTGCTAGTTCTTACCCTACTAAACAGTTCTGGACACCTAATGGTTGTCGGAGTCAGCCTTGTCGATTGTGGCAGCAGCGCGCAAGTTGCTAATAAGACGATTGTTTGATCCGTGACACAAGTTTACCACTTCATCCTAGGCAACAAGTTGAATTCGCGCCGGCAGACAGCAGTGCACGATGCTTGATCGCTGGTGAGTGGATTTCTAATCCCACCTTCGATCCACATCAGCGGCCGTTTTGACACCTAAACGTATCCCAGTAGTTCAGTGTCAAGCGGTGCAGTCGTCAGGGGGAATGATTAATGATCCCTGGCCCGGGAGACTTTGACGCGCACTTGCACGCCTTTCTTCGACCGGCACGTTCACATCCTCTTCACACATGGATCCGAGTCTGTCTGTTCTAGCTGGCCCGGAGGCTGCACCAACTTCACCAACTCTGCGACCCGACATATTTCCTACACTTGGCCTTCGGTCAGGTTCCAGCAGTATGGTCCTTCCATCGGCCTTGACCCCTTCAATTTCCGTCTTTCTGTCACTCCTTGGCTTGGCTGCGCTAGGTATGTTTGGTAGTTAGGTCTCGTCTTTGGGGAAGATTGGGTTTACTCACCTTGGTGAAGTATTCGCTATCTGCTGGACCAGGCGAACACGCAGACGGCGGCCAGCATCAGAAGTACTAGATGAGCGGGCGTTAGAAAAGGCAGCGATACGCGACGTCGAAGCTCTGGCTGCGACGTGCCCGACTATTCCCGTCACCCCTCTGCCGGACGTGCGTTGGACACCACAGATCCGCTCAGTCAGCGGCCCTGTGCTGGACAAGAGCTCAGACAGAGAGTTTGCATTCCCGCCTCCCAAGCGTGCACGATCACCTCCCCCTTTCATCAAGCCCCAGAGCCTGTTTGCGGAATCCTCTGCTAAATCTGCACCTGCACATGCACTGTCATTTTCGCAGAATGAACCCTCCCATCTGCCAAGGAGTTCGAGGGGTGTTCTGTCCCCCCCGGTATCACCTCAGGCACTGACGGTGAGCGGTATGCAAACTCGGTTACTGGGAAGAGCTGGAGTAGGATCACATAGAGAGCTAGTGATGTAGATGGCGATTTGCGCTATTACTGAGTTTGCTCCATGAAAGCTCAGGTCACTCCGGTCGTCTTTGCGATGACGTGCCTTTCTGTAAGGCCTGTGATCTTAATCCAGAAGGTAGCTTTCATGGTTGGTGCTCAACGTTCACTCCACAGCGTTGACTTTTCCGCATCAGTCCCACCAAAAGAGACTTTTACGAGGAATGTCATTTGCTTTCCTTGGTCGCATGTTCAGACAGTCCCAATATAACATGTGCATTGAATAGATTATGGTGTAGGATGGTGTATTGAGGTGGTCCTGCTTCTATTTCTCTGGGAGCTGTGCTTTCCGCCTGAACTTTGCCTGGTCTCGCAGCCACTAGAAGTCACATTAGAAGCAGCCCGAAAGTAAATATCGTGACACGTACTTGGCGGTATTGGTGCAACGAGCCGATTTTTTCTCCTAATCGATGGGTCAGGAATAGTGCCATACGAAAGGTCGGTAGCTCAGTACCATGGTAGTCTGGCACAGGGTTACTCGTGCTTTGTGCGCTGGGGTCGACGCGATTCTTGACTATGTGTTTATAGAATTCGCGATCTTTTGCTTCTATAAGAGCAAAGGTACGACGATGTGTCATTTTCCAACAAGCGGAACCGACTGTAGGGCCCAGAAGATATCCAAGACCTTGGGAGAAACGCTGGAAATGAGATTACGACGGTCGTTTGGGCCAACTCACCCATACATGCCACCGTACAAACTCCGTAAAAGATCATGGGGTCAATTCCCTTGCGGGTGAGGCATCAGAGTCCGCTTTCAAGCGTCCCGGGGCTGCGAGGCTCACCATGATTGGCTTGGTCTCGTCCGTCTCTAGAGAGCCAAAGTACGCGGCTCCGCCCACGAGGCCGAGAAGAGAGGAAGGAATGGTCAGGGCCTGGAGAAAGGAAAGTAGTAGGTGCAGTACTGGGGAAATTGCGGGCGACATACCGTCTCCCATCTGCGTTTACTGCGTCGAATCTCGAGGTAGTCCCGCCATGTCAGTGATTCGGAGACGGTGCTTGAGACTTTGCGTACGAAGCTCGTCCTCTCTGGCACGTTCGCTGGCACCGAGATGCGAATTCCACGAGCATACGAATGCTTCAGCAAGGACGCCATGAGAGTTGAAGCTATTCCGCATACAGAAAACAGAGCAGGGCCTCGGTTCACACGACACCTCCAAAGAGCCTCGGCGCTCAAGCGCTCATGTACGGAGCACAGCGCACGCTGCCATCCACGTACTGTCCGTTCTGTGCAGATGGACACAAGCTGTCTGTCGTCCAGGCGCGAGATGCGTCCTCGTTCAGCAACCTACTTCCTGCTGGAACCATAATAGTCGCCGTCCATGATGGCGAGTCGCCCTGCCCCAGTGCATCCGACTCGGGAAATCCTGTCTGGCATTCACTTCCGCTACGAAGTTTCTCCACTCATCCTGTGGACACTCTTTTCCGAGAGCTGGCGTTTCTGACCGAGCACCATTTCCTCCGGACAACCTGCACACTCGCCGCCAGCGGCCGAATCATCTTCGTCAGAGTTTATCTTATCCCCAATGACCTGCAGAATCCCCCATACCGTCGTCCCGAAGCTGTGGCCAAGGAAGCTCAACGGCACATGCACAACATTATGCCGCTCATCGAGCGAAATCATAGCCTGTGGGACGCAAACGAGGCTTGTCTCGAGGCACCGCAGGAGCACCTAGTGCCTAGCCATCTAGTATGTGGAGTTTGAGCATTTCTTTTTGTGTTCATGTTGACCTTTGGCCAAAGGACAACCGCACCATGTCAGAGATTTATAGCGATCTACCTTCTCCGGTTCTGGGGCCCGTGATAAATGAAAATGTAAAACTCGCTCACCGTGTCGCGTCTGGAGATGCGATTTGGGGCCTAAGAACCACCCTATATGGCTACCAGCGACACTCGGTCGCTGTCATGCTTCACAGGGAATCCAGTACGAGTCCCGTGCTGGATCCACTATACATCTCTATCTCGTGCATGTCGGGTACTCGCTTTTATATTCAGCCGTCAACGATGACAGTCCTACGAGAGTGTCCTATGTTTTCCCCGTCTCGAGGTGGATTGCTCTGTGAAGAGTTAGGTATGTTCGCATCGAGTATGGAAACATGTAACTTAGCCCCATACTAGGAACGGGAAAGACGGTAATGATCATCGCTCTCGTCCTTGTGACTGCAAGCCAACTTGCAGATCCAGAGGAGTCCTTAGTTGACGAGCGACCATTAATGACACCTCTCGCTTACCATCATTTCCCCTCTACGGAGCACGCTCTTGCAAGGGAGAGAGCTGGTCTGGTCCGGAAATCCATGGGACTAGTACCAACCCTCGTTGAGCTCCTCATACACCACCTTTCTTCATTGAGAGTCACCACGGGTCGTCCGGCGTTCGCCAGCGAGCTTGAAGCCACTCATCTCTGGCCATTTATACGAGCTAACAAACCATTTTATCACCAATACAATGCTGATCGTTCTGCGGAAAATCTGAAAACATCGAAACGTCGAACTGCACCCAATCTGGGTCCTCGAACCATGTACCTCTCTTCCGCAACCCTAGTCATTGTCCCGCTGTCCTTGTTGGGTCATTGGAAGACTGAGATTGACAAACATTGCCATGACTGTGTTCGATATCTGATTGTCCGTCCTTCCACGGATCTTCCTGATGCTAGAAGACTTGCATCGGATTATGAGGTAAATTAATAGATGACGGCTTGTGGTCTATGTTTTGGCTAATGGTGTTTCCTTAGTTGGTTGTCATGAGTGAGACACGTAAGTGGAGTGTGTGGTGCCTGGTGCACTGGCTAAAGATCAATAGGTTTTCGTGTGGAGGCCAAGAAGAATAAGGTAGAAAATCTCCATGACCTTGAACCATGCACCTGTCCATGCCTCGCAGGCTCCCGGGTTCCGGACTGTCGCTGTCCTGGGGACCCTGGTGTGACACCTCTTTTGCAAGTACGATGGAAGAGGCTAGTTGTTGATGAAGGGCATACTGCTGGAAGTACGACAGCCATTGTCAACTACTTTGTCCAGGAGCTAAGTATCCAGCACAAGTGGATTGTGACTGGCACACCTACATCAAACACCCTTGGCCTTCAGTTAGGTCGCACAACTGACGAACAGGGATCCGACCTTAATTACCTTGATTCCGACCCCTCCGAGACCTCGCTTGCTACCTTGGATGAAGAGCACCGCATGCGGATTTGGGGTAGTTATGATCGTCTCAATCTGCGCAAACTGGGGACGATGATTGAGAAATATCTTGGTGTTCCTCAGTTTCATCCTCGCCTGAAGAACTTCAAACTCCACGTGTTAGATCCACTTTGCAATCAGCGTGGTCTGCTTCCTGGTGCTATTAATGTTCTGAGTCAAGTAATGCAAATGGTGATGGTACGCCACAGGTGAGCCCAAAAATGTTTCACCCTCCATGTGTTCTTACCTTCATCTCACAAGAATCGAAGATGTGGAAAATGATGTTTTGCTGCCCCCGATGAGACATGACATGATTTACATGGACTTGGATGGTTACGCTCTGAAGTCGTACAATGCGATGCAAGCTGCTGTCGCAATCAACGCCATCGATTCAGAGCGTGAAGGCAGGGTAGGTGGACCTAGATTGATACTGTGGTTATTTTTTACGTAGCTCCTAGGACTACCTTTTCCACCCGAGTGTGCGTTGCGAGGCATTTCTACCATGTGAAGCAACACTTTCACTTACCCCCGCTTGATCCAGAAAGCCCAGGAACTACAGACGACCATAAATAATTCATCACAGTAAGCTCTTAGGAGGTTAATCATCCTATCTTTTGATTCCTGAATTGCCATCTCTAGGGGACTCTTCTGGTCGGCTTCAGATATCTTATACAACGTTGATCAAATCTGCGACCTTGCGGATGAACTTGTAGCTCGCGCAATCGGGCGGCCTAAGGTAGGTCCCGAGGACTTGGACCTCCTGAAGCAAGCGCTTGAACATGCGTATGGATTATTTTTACTGTGTTGATATCTGACTGACCTTGTGGCACAGCTCGATCGCCGCCAAAGATGAAATGTGGAGAGCAGTGCAACCTTACCCAGACATTCCATTCAAGATATCCGGACTTGATCCAGCAATCTTGCAAGCGTGGACACGAACAAGGCTGTGTGACAGTGGTCGAACGATTGATGTTATCCACCCAGACCGGCTGACGAGTCTGCGTTCGCTCGTGCGGAAGAACCCTCTGATCTCGAGGGACAAGCTGGTTGAAGAGGGCAACATCCTCGAGAAGAAGGAAAGAAGAGCGATGGCTTCAAAATCGGTTAGCTCACGTGAGGCAAAGCAGCGTGCAGAACAAACGAAAGAGATGGCAAAAGAAGTGCACAAGACCTTTGAAGCTCTGAAAAAACGCGCCGAACGAATGGATGTATCTGACGAGGAGCTGGAAGACTGCGAAGATGGGGATAGGTTGATGCAGGTTACTTCTACTGAAGTTGCCACAGCTCGTTCGACAGGACCTTCGCTTTTGTCCGGAGTAAAGGTCGGACCTTCACTATCGACAAAGTTAAACTACATCCTTTCCGAGGTATGTCCGTATACATGTGTCGACTACGTGATTATACCCTACATGCTCACAGGTGCTGCGGTACTCCGCAGAGGAAAAGTTTCTGATATTCTCCAATTCTCTCCTTACGCTCTTTCAAATAGGCGAGGCCTTGTCGCTATTCGAAATCAAGCATCTGCGGTATACCAACCAGGAAAGAGAGTACCTGCTGAGGGAACAATGCATCATAACGTTTGAAACCTCGGATGTTCACAGGGTTCTTTTGATGGACTTGAAGCTTGGCGCACGTGGCTTGTCAGTTTACGGACGAATGTGCAACTTTACAGACTAATATCTTCTATAGGAACTTGATATCGGCCTCCCGGATTATTTTCTGTGAGCCTGTTTGGCACCCTGATGTGGAGTCACAGGCTATCAAGGTTTGAAATATTCTTGACCATCTCAATGGTAGTCTGATTCGTCCTGCTAGCGCGCTCATCGTATAGGACAGACGAGACCAGTCACTGGTTAGTTCCATCGTTCTCGAGGGCATGCATTGCTCAAATTCCTTGCAGTAAAGACTCTGGTTATCCGCTCCACTGCAGAGGAAGCAATGATTACTCGGAGGCAATACCTGAGAACCGGTGACAAGATTCCGAATATGGCGACTGAAAGTGGCATGCAGCAATACCTACAGGTAGTTTGTGATGCTTTCCAGCTCGATGTCATCTAACGTCCGAGTAGCATCCCCGCTTCCTGACCGAGTCTACCTTGAATGAATCGATCGACATGGCCCTATCGCTCGATGACATGCTGCCCAGTTCACCTGGAGAAGAAGAGGGAAGTTCAGGCAAAGTCGACGTTGACTCGAATGTCCCTACTTACGAGTGCGAGGGTCGAGGTGAGAATGCGACGGCATGCAAGAGAGTGAGATTCGAAGAGTGACTATGACTATTCACTTAGGACTACTTATGATGTGCATATCGGGTAATGGGGACATGTGAACTCGTGGTCACGTGACTGACGCGTTGTTCGCGACACGGTTCGTCGAGCATCTCCATCTGCTCAACTCCACTTGCCATAGGTGCCATGCTCGCGATCACCACACAGAATGGCACCAGTCTTGTCGACACAGCCCATCTCAAGAATCCGTCAAGTTCGTTCCCGACTTCCAGTTCTCTGGAATGCTTTACCAACGTCTGGTCACCGGACAACTCCCAACTCTACTTGGCTGATTCCTCGTGTATCAAAAGATATTCACCATCGGATTCTCTTCTCGAAGAGCTCTACCATGGACCAGATACCGTGACATGCTTGGCAATGAAGGATAAGAGCAGCAGACTCTTCTTTGCCGCGACTAACAGGGTGTGGTCACTAGACTGTGGCCACTCACCCGGAAAGATCCTATCCTCTCTGGAGCCCCACAAGAATCCTATAATAGCAATCTCGTTGTCAAACGACGGGGCTTTGCTGGCGTCCGTGTCGGCTTCTGCGGTCTTCATACATGACCTGACACTGTTGTCGTATGCGCAATTAAAAGGGCTTCCAGATAGAAAGCCTGTTGCATGTTGTTCGTTCCACCAACATTCCAGGACAAGGCTTTTATTAGGTATCGGACGGGACCTTGTCGTCTACGACGTGATGCGACCTGGTAGTCCACTCAAGACCGTTCGCATTCCAGGGGGCGGGGATATTGTGGGTGTGGCAGCCAGCCCATTTAGCAAAACGCTTATCGCTGCTTGCACGTCCAACGGTGATATAGTCCTTGTTGATCTAGACAAAGATAACGGGTATGCGCTTCCGGACACTATTACGTTGGTCCCTGACTTGTTTGACCAGAATACTGAAAGCTGTCAACGTGAAGACCTCTCTTACTTGCTGCGCCTTCACTGCAGAGGGCGCTGCTATATATCTAGGCACTGAAAGTGGCAAACTCTTGATCCTCGACTTGAGGTCACTCGAGAAAGACCCGAAGTCGTTTACCATCGGGGACGGCAGCGCTCCCATCAAGGCAATCAATGTTCAGGTAAGCATTTCATCTCGTGGAAATCACAACCAATCCTTGCATCACGACTGCAGAGCAAGTCAAGTTCGACGGCGGGTGTGAGTTCATCTTCACAGCGTCCAGCGTCTTCTGCACGAACGGGATCTACTGGATCTGCTGTTTCTGGGGTCAAGTCCCCAATACGCGTTAGGGTTGCGTCCAAGATTCATGGGGGAGGTGGGGTGACACCCAAGAGAAAGCTTTTTTCACTCGCCCGAACTCCGTTATCCGAGAATAAAAACTTGGGTCTTGGTGCCCGATCAGCATCCTCGCACTCTCGTATGCACCTTGCCCTCTTTGTTGTGATACACAACACTTAGCATTGGTTCCTAGCAACACTATCTCGCCAAGTAAAACCTCTAAGGCTTCAGAGAGGTAGGGAACAAGAGGAAAACCATGAAGCCCGGGCACGCTCGCCTTCACCTACATCTCGTGGAACCTTCGAGCTAGCGAACACAAGACAACGCACCATATCTACCTCGTTCCACAAGATGGGACAAGACGCCGAACGTCTGGGACTCGGTCCTGCACCGGAGTCTATTTCTGGGCATCTGGCTGCAATGCGAGTCCGGTCAGGTCCCACCATGAGCGGTGGCTCAAGAGGCGAAGGCAATCGGCCAATAAATACAACCTGTCGGATAATTTCCGAGTCCATTGAAAGCGCGTCTGTCGCACGAAAGTCTAGGACCACTTCAACCAGCTCTGCTCATAACAAAGTATCATCCTCGAAAGTTACGAGCGGAATCAATAAACGCAAGCCGCAACAACAGGAACGCCGGGCAGACATACCAGACAATAGTGATGATCACCTTGGCATGTCTTCTCCTGAGTTACCACACGAACCCGTGACGCCTATCTCGTTGGGAAAGAACGCAAGAGTGGCACCGTTAGCGAGTGTGACCTGCACCAGTAACGGTGTACTCGGGCTGACGAGTCCCGAGGTCGCAGAATGGGCCAAAGGCGAAGGCCAGAAAGTAAAAGGGAACGAGAGGGTAGTTGGAATGAAAAAGACTAGGTTTGCACAGGGACTGGATGTCAAGGATTCCTGCGAAGGGAGCGACGAGTCCGAAGACGAAGGGAACCCTGAGATCCTTGTGGACGGGCGACAGGAGGAGCTTTCCTTGCAGGTGTCACCGCGTCGCCCCACTGTGCCGCCTACCTGGCTGCAATCGCCACACCGCCCACCCGCTGCAAATCTCCACATGAATGCGGCTGCACAGGACTTCCTGCGGAATATTGTTCACGATGTCATGTACGATTTCCAGCGCGAGACCAAGGCGGAGATGACGAACTTACATTTGGACCTCGTCCGGATGGGTAGGGGATGGAAGCGGGATCTCAGGGAAATGATGGAGGAATGGAGCGTAGAAATGCAGGAGTTGAAGGCGGAGAACAGGCGATTGAAGGAGGAGAACGAGAGGCTGCGAAGAGGATATTGATGCCACGCGTCGCCGTCACGTGATCCTGAAGTAGATATCGTTGCATGTTGTATCGTACACTTATCCATCTCTCGCAATGAGCTGCACGTTGGACGCTTCGTCAGTCAACGCGCTCGTGTTCTCAGGCGGTGAAGTCTGGAGTGACGACGAGCCGGACGCGCAGGTGAACGCAATTCTGCAGACACTGTCAACCGCTCAGGCAGGCGAAACGAGTCAATCCGTCGGAGACCAGAACATCAGCACATATGTGCGCGTTTTCGAAGGTGTAACCCCGTCCCCTTCGTGATTCCATGCGCCACACTCATATACCCCCAGACATGGTCAGCACCGTGATCAGGGAGGAAAACCATCTGCTAAACGACGAGGAATTTGCGCTCCTGACTATCTTTGCTCATCTTTCCTGTACGTACGTTAGTTCGTCTATCATTCCAGCTAAACCTTCTCACTTGGGAAAGATAATGCACGGTTTCTCATGGTGAAGTTGCTGCTCAGGAAGCAGGAAACATGGCATCGTCTCGATACTCTCAAGTATGAGAGCGAACTTGGCTCCGTTTCTGCCATTATAGCTGCGGTCGACGAATTGTGCGGAGTGCATCCCAACACATCGGAGGTCGTCAAATTGGAAGAGCTAGGGGAGCTGGAGGTTATCAACGGCATGCCGGACGAGAGTGTCACGAATATCCAGCAGGCGGGATCAGTACATGCAGGGTCCCTGGGACCTTCGGACAACAGACCCCTCGTGTTAGCCAGGAGCGAACGGGAAATGGATCTGAAGAGTCTACTCGAGTGCTTGAAAGTAGATGAACTCAAAGCCGTCACTAAACTACTGAAACTCAGACCAAAACAAAAGGTAACACTCTTTCTCTCAATAGTGCCCCGACTGAGTATATCTTGTAGAAAGACGAGCTGATTAGAGACTTGCTTTGTGCATCATCATCGCAATCAGCATTAACGAGCTTTGCTCGCAGTGATGGTGTCATACAATCCAAAGGTCGTGGTAATCATCAGGCCAAATTATCATTTTTCAAGCCAAAGACTCAGCAAGATAGGCTCAAGGAGATTGTCCTCAAAGACATTGGTATGTGTCCCTGAATTAGAATGGCTGTGCCTCATCCTGTCCCAAAGTCAGGTGTGTGCGAGTCGACGAAGAGTTTTTTGGTGTGATACATCGAGTAAATCTCGTATACTTTCGCATGTGAGTCACCATCATTTGACTCGCGTGACGCATATTCATGTGTTCTTGCAGAACTCAGTATACCCCTAGTATACTCGTAGCAGCACTTCTAACCCGCTTCGGCAAACGAGCCTACCCTGCGTACAAGTATGAACGCACCAAGAATATTTGGCCTTCTCGCCAAGACCTCCTTAACTACGAAGAAGTACTCGTCATCGAAGGACAAGTGGACACGCTGTTGGCCGGAAATGTACCTGCTTTGGGTGGCAGAGCGGTTAGGAATAGAACTCCTGCCGCCAGACTCATCCCAACTCCCGTCACTCCCAGGAATGCAAATGGCGGCAAACAAGGCGAGAGCATTGAAGATGAAGATGCGGTGCCCGATATCAAACCTGATAGTGTTCGCGTACGGGGTGCGCGCATGGTAAAAGACATTTTCGAACGGATATACCCTCGCTGGCAGGATCTTACGAAGACCGAAGACGAAAAGGACGGCCGAGCAGGCGGACTAGAGCGGTTCCATCACGGTTTGTTTGATTTGGTGGCCCTACCCTCTTTTCAAATACGAATACCTATTACAGGTCATGTCCTTACACGAATTGTTTATAAAGGTAGTGCTGCACTCGGTATCCTTGGGGAGCACGAACGAGAGCTAGAAGTTTTGGAAGCCCTTCTAGCACAGAAGCGATGGCATAGAGGACAACGTGGGAGATGGCATGAACGGCGAACACTAATTCTCTCGACCCATTATTCAAAGGAAGAGGAAACAACGGAACGAGCACTAGATGCGGTGATTGAGGCTCTTAGAGATCCAGACACACATCTAGGTAAGATTCGTAACGTAGGCGGATTGACGGGTGCTAAAAATGCCCAGTCTGCCGGCCGAAGCTTCAAAGGCGACTCAGGAGGCTGGAAAATAGACTAAAGATACCCGCGAAGGAGCGACACATATGCGATGGTATCCTAGCGAATGCGGATGAAGTGACCTTCGAAGCTGTTCGCCTCAGACATCGAGCAGGTAGCCTGAAGCTCGATCGGACGGGCAGGTGCACAGACATCCTGCAAAAGGGAGAGCAAGATATCAAACGCTATTATTCGCCCGTGACTGCCTCGGTGAAATCCGAGTCTAACTCGAGTGCGGCGCCCTCTTCCCGTCATAAACTATCGGTGAGGCGTCCAGACCGAAGCATTAGCCTTTGCAAGAATTCCTTACCTTGTGGGTCTAGTCAGATATCCCGAGGGGGAAAAGTCTCTGGTTGGGGAGGAATGGCGAGGAATTAACTGTTGAAAATCTTGCTCTCCAACGTTACGAGGAGCAAGGATTCAAGGGGTTCGCATCTATGCTGCCGCTCTCTCTGTCCTGCCTGATCACTATTTACCCAGCGTCCATTGTGAAACTCGGGTTATTACCATGTTGTTCGGCCTCCTTTTCTTGGATGTTATTTTTGAATCAATCCCTGGTGCATTTGAGACGCCTTACCAAACTGCACCCCTCGACATAGCAGAGGACTCGTTTTATCACGCACGGAAAGACCTCATGGAACAGCGACTCGCTTCTATCGAAGCTGGGAAAGGCCCTGATCTCATTCGACAAGTCGATGCCAACCATAGAGCCAGTGGGACATGGTGTGTTGGGGTGCAGTGGGACTTGATTAGCAGTAAAGACCTTGTCGACATTGTAACGGTGAATTTACATTTCACATGACCACTACATCAGCTCACTAATGGCCATCAAACAGTACATCG
Organism: Tylopilus cervinicoccineus; assembly: GCA_038094635.1. Taxonomy (NCBI): domain Eukaryota; kingdom Fungi; phylum Basidiomycota; class Agaricomycetes; order Boletales; family Boletaceae; genus Tylopilus; species Tylopilus cervinicoccineus. The sequence goes on along the minus strand of JBBPUK010000003.1, from coordinate 51,872 downwards.
GCGGACCAGCGCTCTCAGTCATTTGCCGCGTTCTCTGCGAAGACTACACCTTTGGGACATCAGGTGGTCCAGACCTAATCCTGTGGAACACTGAAAAAGGCATTTGCAAGTTTGTGGAGGTCAAGGGCCCAGGAGATAACCTCCAAGAGAACCAGCGGGTACGTATGTCACGTGCGCTCTGTACACGGTCCTCACACTCTCGCCAAGATTTGGATTGATATCTTGCTGAAAGCCCCAGCAGCGGTGGAAATATGTCGCGTCGTGGAGAGTGGGAGAGAAGCCGACAAGAAGCTGAATACGCAAACGCCCAGAAGCGCTCGCAAGAAGGCCAAGAAAACAACGTCTCGAAAGAACAAAGAGACGCTGGTTGACGCGGAAGATGGAGATGCCCTCCCGAACATACTCGAGGACCCAAATATAGCGCTGGAGAAGCAGCCAGCTCCAACTGGTGCGTGTTCTTCATCGGGCCCTATCGACGCGCGTATGGCCGTTTCCATTGCGACGGCGACCGCTCCATCCTCGTACATGCAGGGAACGTCTAGTCTGCTGAAGCGCAAGGCCAGTCCTTCCCATGTTACATCACCCACGCCTTCCAGGAGGCAAAGGACATAGCCCTTTTCCCACTCAAATATCTTGTTTGTCGACTCCTATACTAAATCATTAGCCCCGCTCTGTCGATATTATTGCAACCGGAATTTAGACACTATCCATTTTCTCGTGCAGGTGCCCCCAAACGCACTGGACATATACTTGACTGCATATCTACTTTGACCATATCAATTAGCTCCTCGAGTGATGGCTTGTTCTTGGGACACTGTTTTCAGTATGGCTGCTCTTTTGTTAGCAATCTCGTGGCACTTTGAGGATCTGTATCACTATATAGTGTAAAGAATGTATCTACCGACGAGACCGTGGCGACCAACATTGCAACTACATAAGAGTAACAGAGGAGTGGCCCATTTCCAACATCCCTCAGGAAACGAAAAAGGCTCAATATGTGCGCTTGAAAGGAGGAATAGATTTGCACTCGTTCTCATCGAGGGTGTGGTCGATCACATTACGATATCTGATGGTAACGTCTGGCGAGTCGACATCGTGCCAGGTGAGAGTGTGCTTCATCCAGTTCTCGTCGTCACGCTATGGGACAATGTAAGGGGATCACGGAGTGCAACGAACACGAGATAGAGAGCTGACCTCTGAGAAGTCCTCGCGGGCGTGAGCACCGCGGGACTCCTTGCGAGCGGCGGCAGCGGTGATGGTCTGGATAGCACACTGGAGAAGATTGCGGAGCTCAAGGGTCTCTACGAGATCACTATATGCCCGTCAACCCAGAGTCGTTCATCGCGCTCGATGGATCACGTACGAGTTCCAAATCATGCTCCTGTCTTTGATACCGACATCCTTGAACGAGTTATAAATGCCATGTAGCTTCTCAACGCCCTCGTCCAGACTCTGTTGGGTGCTGTTGTGCGGACGCACTTGAGTTGATTTCATACAAGGTCAATCGGTCACTACTAACCGGAAGACGGCAGCATCAGTTTGCATGGCCTTTTGCATGTCCAATCTGATAGATGCAGTTGACTTGGGGCCATCTGCATTGCGAATCTCATCCAGGAATTCGATGCTACCAAGACCAGCCTCGTCAGGGATCTTCCTGTGCGGCTTTCCGGGAGTAAGGTTTTCCTTGATGTGGTTGGCGCAAGCGCGACCAAATACGACAATGTCCAGGAGCGAGTTTGCACCGAGACGGTTAGCACCATGGACAGATACGCAAGCGGCTTCGCCAGCGGCATATAAGCCAGGGACAACCTTGTCTTTGCCGTTCTACAGAAGCACATCAACCAATGGGGAGATACCATGCGCTCAATTAGCGTACCTCGTCCATCGTCAGAACTTCGCCAGTATATCTCGTCGGAATTCCACCCACTAGGAACCTTCATCGACCTCTACAAAACACGAATAAATAAACGAGACTCACTGTTGTAATGTACGGTAGGTAACACTGGAATAGGCTCTTTGGTGACATCAACACCGGAGAAAATAGCGGCGGTCTCCGAGATACCAGGTAGGCGTTCATGAAGGACTTCAGGAGGCAAATGACTGAGTTGCAGATAGATGTGGTCCTTGTCGGGTCCAACACCACGTCCCTCACGAATCTCAAGGGTCATCGACCGCGAGACGACATCACGGGAGGCGAGATCCTTTGCAGTAGGGGCATAACGTTCCATAAAACGCTCACCCTCAGAGTTCAGCAAGTATCCGCCCTCACCACGGGAGCCTATTGTTAAGCCGAACGAGGTCAATATCAACATCGTATGTAAGAAGTACACCACTCACCTTCGGTAATAAGGCATCCAGCACCGTAAATACCAGTAGGGTGGAACTGAACAAATTCCAGATCTTGCAAAGGAAGACCCGCACGAGAAACCATGGCGTTTCCGTCACCAGAGCAAGTGTGTGCACTCGTGCAGCTAAAGTAGGTCCGTCCATAACCACCGGTAGCGAGGACGGTCTTGTGGGCCCTGAAACGGTGGAGGGTGCCATCTTCCATGTTGAGCGCAATGACACCGACACACTCGCCATCTTGCATAATCAGGTCGAGGGCAAAGTATTCGATGAAAAAGTTGGTGTTATGGCGGAGGGACTGGCCGTAGAGAGTATGAAGCAAAGCATGACCGGTACGGTCAGCCGCAGCCGCACAGCGGTATGCTTGACCACCCTTGCCATACTTTAAAGACTGGCCACCAAAAGCACGCTGGTAGATTTTTCCGTCCTTTGTTCGCGAGAAAGGTACACCATAGTGTTCAAGCTAGGGTGGGCCGTCGGTCTATGTCACCACTTCGATCCATCTTTACATACCTCGATGACGGATCTTGGTGCTTCGCGACACATATAGTGGATGGCATCTTGGTCACCAAGCCAGTCTGAACCTTTAACCTGAACCGAGCACATGAGCTAGGGACACGCGCACATTAGTTAAACCACCCCACCGTATCGTACATATGCCATCTCCAGTCATCCTCGGTCATGTTCTGGAAAAAGAATCAGGCATGGGACCGAGACACTGACACTGATTACACACGCCCAACGCAGCATTGATACCACCCTGCGAGATTGGTCAGGCACACGCAGACAGTGGGAGATACGGTGCATCAACTGACCTGTGCGGCCACGGTATGACTCCGAGTGGGGAATAACTTGGTTATACAGGCAGTGTTAAGACCGGCCTCTGCGAGACCAAAGGCAGCTCTGAGACCTGCACCACCCGCACCACTTTCGAACATGTGGTCAGTATCGCGAGACGCGTCCGGTCGAAGCACTCACACGACTATGGCATCGTACTCATGTTCGATGAGTGGGTACTTTCCCGAAGACCAGGACTGACACAGGAGCGGTGAGGCGAGTTTGAAAAAGTGTTGCGTGAATCATACCCATACCTTGACCTCCTGTGCTTTCACGGGGTTGGTCGCTACGACTCTGCGTGCAGGAGGGGATGCAGAAAAAGAGCGCTGTGGATGGAGAGTCCTGGGGGGGACGACTTTTGCCAGGGACTTTCTGAACATTGCGGAGGGTCGGAGACTTTGGCTGTTTCCGGTAGGTCACGACTCAGACCTTGACCAATGACCAGCGCATGATTTCCCATGCGTTCCCACTAACAAATGTTTCCACTCACTCCAGAACTGCTGTACATATCTACCTGAGCACGCCCAGCGGGTCGTGCTGCACGGGGACCTCCTTCCGAGCATCTATCAATGTATCCCTACCGACGGCCGACCATTGCCCATGTGTGACATTCCCCGCCCTCTGAAACGGGTTATTGGTCGAGACACGCACGGGTGCACGCGAAACGGCCGGTGCAGGCGACGTTGAACGGCCATAGTCCAGTGCACCATATACTGTCCGGGCTCCATTGGACATGCTCGAGGGAAGAGGTGTATTCGCCGTCGATCGCCGACTGTCACCATAACCAGGTCTTACCGCCGCGACCGACGGTGACGTCTCGCGTACCTCCCAGCGCCTCTTAAACTCTGCCTCCCCCCAGAGCCGGCGTTCATCTATCTCGTTGATTTGTCCACTCAGGACGTCCCGCACGTACGACAGAGACTCCAACGATTGCTTCCTCTGTCCTTGTTCGTCTACCTCCCGATCTAGCGTCTCCAAAATCCATCCGATAGCTTCCCCAAGACGTTTGTTCTGTTGCCGAAGTTCCGCCAGTTCACGTGCAGATTCTGATTCACTCTGGTGCCCCCAGGGGTATCTTTCCGTGGGCGTTCGCTCGTCCAGAAGTGGATAGGAAGACGACCCCAAGGACGAAGGACGGCCAAGAGTAGAAGCCAGGTCAGGAAGATTGCGCTGTATGCAACATTAGCATATACCTTGGAAGTGCCATGTAGTCTCACTTTTAGTTCAGACACGGCATTCATGACAGTCTTGTTGATACCTAGACTCTCGCCACGGTCCAAAAGCCCGCGAGCGATAAGTTCTGGAAAGCCAAGCTGAAACGAAGGTTGCTGACGAGCGGTCTCTGCCGGAGGACTTCCCGATATGTGCTCTAACGAATTCGTTTGATGCGTTCTTTCGACAGGACGAACTTTTCGTCTAACCACTGCTGGTTCCGGAGTTTCAATGGGGATATTCAAAAAGTTACGATTCTCGATGGCCAAGGTTGCGCCTGCAGAAGGCGTGTGGACCATCTCTAGTGTTGTCGCTTGACGGACAAGAAGTCGTATGTGATGAGGAGCTGCTTCGTCATGAACCGCATACGGTGGATATCGCAAAAGGTGCATCAACTGGGTGCTGTAATCCGACGGTATGACTAGATGGAGCAACTGTCAGTAGCCAGCGACTGGACCATAGTTTTGAACTCACGTTTTGTTCGTATCCGTATAAGCATCGCGACACAAGTCCATTGCACGATTTCGGGAAGAGGAGCTGAGCTGGCAAGTAGCCCATCCCATAACATCATCGCTTCGTTCATCGGGAATTCTCGCGTGAACAGCAAGCGAAGCCATCGTCTTCATCGCACCATACGTCAGCAGGAAGCTGCAAAATGGATGACTGACATACAAACCATACATCTGGGGCTCGACACCCGCAGATTGCATCACGTCGTGCAACACAGGATCAACAGACTTGAGGAGGGTGCCCTGTATATTGTTGCATGTCTGGATAATCGGGGGGACATATGGATTCAAGTTTATTTGTCCACGAGACAACGATGGCGGAGAAGTCGGCTCGCGCCACTCGTACCAGTGCGAGATGTTGCGCATCAATGAGGAAAAGAGTGCCCAGGAATCAGCCGCAACCCATGACCGAGAGCACAACTCTAAGAATACAGTGTCCTGTCCTGATGGTTCCGATTCCGCTACAGAGTCGAAATCTATGGCCAAAGACATCATCCATGCTTCAGTTCAAGATAGGAACAGTTGAGTAGGCCGGAAGAAGGTAGGAGAACGGAGAGACCCCCTATGACAACGTGACAACTGACGGCTTACCGACGGCATAGAAGAGAGGTGCGAGCAGCTCATGCATGCCTTGTCGATATCCAATGTCCGGACGCATCTGACAGTAAAGAAACAAAACGTTTGTCAATTGATGTTGGATATCATCGTTTCGAAAATATCCCATGTCTGGAAACCTGCATGCATGTGATGGTAGTCGTCGCTGATTGCGAACTTCAGATTCACTCACGTTCTCTCGACGTCTTGTTGGATCGTCTTTCGAAGGTCTACGGCAGCGAACCATGCTCTCCACGGATTCTGTTGGTCATGAACGATGGCCCATGTAAAAGACCGAATGCGCCACGAACTTCATGATGCAAACTCAGCGGATTGTTCATCTCCAAGTCCATCATGGCTTGTGTCCTCCGCCTTGGTATTGTTAGACCAGGCACGACAAAACTCTCGTCGTAGCTCCCATCGGGGGCCCTCATCTTTTCTAGCAACAGCTCCGAAAACTGCTTACGAGAACTCCGAAGCAGTTCCATGGGTATACTTGGCACCTCGTCGGATAATGGTTCGAGAGGCTCATCTCTTAGAAGAAATAACTGTCAGACATGATATGAGCACATCCGACCAGTGCAACGTATCGACGACGTGTCTCGCCTTCCATGCGATGCTCCGCCCCGGAATTCCAATAGCCTCGCCAGAGGGACGTAACAGCTGTCCTTGAGCAATGGTATCCCTGAGCTTGGAGAGAGAAAAGCCACTTTGGAAGAGCTGCTGAAAGATGTAGCTTCACTGACGTGAGCCCGTCAGCCTACCCATGCAAGACATGACGCACTGTGTCGACCGAGTCGCAGGTCGGGCCACTTGCTCGGTCATTGGATACTGGACGGAGAATGCAGTTCGGGGTAAATACGAATCAGTTGTCCAATCAAATCGAGATGCAAACTAAACCGCTCAGATAAAGGGCAAATTCATTCTAAGATGCGCTGTATAACGTACAAGCTGATGTAGGAATTATGGGATGAAGTACACATGATGCAATGAAGACAACGTATACAAGCAGAAGCCGGTCATCAGCGAGCCTTTTAGTCAACCTCTTCCACGCTTGGCCCCTCCTCGGAGGCACCAGGGAAGCCGCCTGGTGCGCCCTCGGGGAAACCTCCAGGTGCACCACCAGGGAACCCACCAGCACCACCCGCAGCACCATACATCTTCTGCATAATCGGGTTGGCAACGCTCTCAAGTTCCTTCTGCTTCGACTCATACTCTTCCTTCGACGCCTCCTGCGAAGCATCGAGCCACGAGATGGTATCGTCAACACTAGATTTGAGTTTCGCCTTGTCAGCGGCATCAAACTTGTCGGCAAGCTTTTCGTCTGTGAGCGTGTTACGGAGGTTGTAGGCATAAGATTCGAGAGCATTCTTGGCCTGAATACGAGAAGCCGCAGCCTCATCCTCAGCTACAAGAATTATCAACACCAACGTCAACTTCAAAGCGGCCAGGTAAAAGACTCACCCTTGTACTTCTCGGCCTCGCTGACCATGCGCTCAATCTCCTCCTTTGACAAACGACCCTTGTCATTGGTGATCGTGATACGGTTCGACTTGCCCGTAGTCTTGTCAGCCGCAGAGACATTCAAGATACCATTCGCATCGATATCAAAAGTAACTTCAATTTGAGGAACACCACGAGGGGCGGGTGGGATGCCAGACAGCTCAAACTTGCCAAGCAAGTTGTTGTCCTTCGTGCGTGCACGTTCACCCTCGTATACCTGGATCAATACACCAGGCTGGTTATCCGAGTACGTCGAAAAGATTTCCGATTTCTTGGTAGGAACAGTGGTGTTACGCTTGATAAGAGCAGTCATGACACCTCCAGCAGTCTCGATACCGAGAGACAGAGGCGCAACGTCAAGGAGGAGGAGGTCCTGTGTCTTTTCGGAGGTATCACCAGAGAGGATAGCAGCCTGGACAGCGGCACCATAGGCAACGGCTTCATCGGGGTTGATGCTCTTATTTGGCTCTTTTCCATTGAAGAAATCGGAGACGAGCTTCACAATTCGGGGAATACGGGTTGAACCACCGACCAAGACGATCTCGTGGACGTTGCTCTTGTCGATCTTGGAGTCACGAAGAACCTTTTCAACGGGCTCCAGGGTACTACGGAACAAGTCCTGGCACAGCTCCTCGAAACGAGCGCGAGTAAGCGAAGTGTAGAAATCGATACCCTCGAAAAGAGAGTCGATTTCAATGGATGTTTGAGCAGCAGAGGAGAGGGTGCGCTTAGCACGCTCACATGCCGTACGGAGACGACGGAGGGCACGGGGGTTGGAAGAAAGATCTACCCCACGGTCAGTACCACCCTAAACGACATGCAAACAACAGCTTACCCTTCTTGTTCTTGCGCTTGAATTCCTGGACAAAATGGTTGACAAGGCGGTTATCAAAGTCCTCTCCTCCCAAATGAGTGTCACCGGCAGTAGCCTTGACTTCGAAGATACCCTCTTCGATAGTGAGAAGGGAGACATCAAAGGTTCCCCCGCCGAGGTCGAATATGAGAACGTTGCGCTCGCCAGATACCTTCTTGTCAAGGCCGTATGCAATAGCCGCGGCAGTGGGTTCGTTGATAATACGAAGAACATTTAGACCGGAGATGGTACCGGCATCCTTGGTTGCCTGACGTTGGGAGTCGTTGAAATAAGCAGGGACAGTTACGACGGCGTTTGTGACAGTGTAGCCAAGATACGATTCCGCAGTCTCCTTCATCTTGAGAAGAACCATGGAGGAAATTTCTTCAGGAGACTATCATGACAATAAGAGCAGAGTTGTAATATGTAGGTAGATAACTCACGAATTCTTTGTGTTCGCCTCGGTATTCAACGGAAATGTAGGGCTTTCCAGATTTGTTGATCACCTTGAAGGGGAAATGTTTGAGATCAGACTGGACTTCAGCATCATCGAACTTGCGACCGATGAGACGTTTAGCATCGAAGACGCTGTGAGAACGTCAGTGGCGAAAGATAAGATCAAGAGATTGGCTTACGTATTGTGAGGGTTCATGGCAACTTGGTTCTTGGCAGCATCGCCGATGAGACGCTCAGTATCAGAGAAAGAGACATAGGAGGGTGTTGTCCGGTTACCCTGATCGTTGGCGATGATTTCAACGCGATCGTTTTGCCAGACACCGACACAGCTACAAGAGTCGAGGTGCGGCTTAGAACATGTAGGACCTGAGCAAAAGATGATTGGCTCACGAGTAGGTCGTGCCAAGATCGATACCGATGGCTTTTGACATGGCGAGTGGGTTATCGGATGCGTCTGCGGGCGATGTGAGCTATCGATGACCGCTGCTTGGTGCGATGAACGCTCACAGGAGGCTACGACGAAAGGGGGAGAAGAAAAATCTTTGGAGATGCAGCGCTGGGGCGGGCAAGATTATATAGAGAGTGACGTTCTGTTTCGTTCTAGCACCTTCTCTCGCTGTTCTAGATGGTTCTGTCCCCTGACGTACTATGATTAGATAAGAAAACATACCATACAAGGAAGGAGCCACTTCAAGTCTTGTAGACTAACACGGGTCTAGCAGATCTGTACGTGTACGGTACACAGACGGGCGGGTAAAGTCATATGCATGCACATTCTCGATGCCACATGCTCTGGCGGCGAAAAAAAAAAAAGCAGAAACAATAAAGACTGCACGGTGATTCTCTGGTGGCACAGATAAAACGGGGGAGTAGGCTGGAGAATGTCATCAAAGGTCATCAGTGTCGGGAGACACCAGCTATTTACAGCCAGCACCATCATGCAGAGCGCACACGTCTGTCAGTAGCGTGGGCCCAAGTTACGCTCCGTTGGTGTGCGACCCGATACCGATCGTGTCATCTAGACTACGATGAGCTTGGAGATCCCGAATAACCGACGGGTCAACTGATGATGTCGGTTAACAACGCGTTCTACATTCTAAAGCAAGGAGGGATTACCTGGCAAAACACTTTTCCTCCGGACATGGGGATTGTGCGAAACAGGTGAATGGTCGCTCCCAACCTGAGGGTACTCGCGCTGTAGTAGCATGTAAGTACGCATTCTACACTCGCATGTTGTATGCACGAACGTCGAAACCAGGATCCGCCATGGGTACCCTTTCAATACCGCTCTCATCCAATTCTGCCGGTACCTCACCGTCAATCGACACTGCGTTCAACTCCATCGACAACTCTAAAATATCCAAGTCGTCGCCGATGGACGGGGGTGGTGGTGGTAACCGCTCAACCTCTTTGAATCCCTTGGGCAGCTTCCCTCCAGCGTTTTGCATCGCCTTTTCGCGCACTTTTTGCCATTGGTCGTATCGTTCGACTGCATGTTGTTGTTCACTAAAGTGGTCGTGTCAGCACGCTAGTCGGGCGGCCAAATAGACTACTGACTCGATCTTGCGTTGTCTGTATTGCTGCAATGTCACGTCGAACAGCTCTGGGTTGATTTCCATGAAGAGTCTGAGCGCATTATATACCATCCCGTGTATTGTTCTGTATATCGGTCGAATCTAACCGTCCTTGTAGAGAGAGGAGAGCTTACCGATTCCAGTGAGACTTCGAGTTCATGTACAACGCGGGGAAGACGATCGGTAAGAGAATAGCCAAGTTGTCGCTCATAAGGTTGACAACGTATTCGTTGTTCCAATATAGCAATGCTCGCTCAGCCACCTGGAAGTGTTGGCTATTGATACACCTTGCAAGCTGTTGGAACAATGGGACTTGAATTTTCTGGAATTCGGCGGGGTCGGTGACGTCCAAGACTTCTTCGACCTCGTTCAAGAACATGACTTCTTTTGGCGAGTTGACCTTGGGCCAGAACTTGAGCAGTCCTAGCATCACATCTTCGGCGAGGGTTGGGTCCTTCTCCAGGTACTGAACGATGCAGTAGGCTAACTGAGGATGATAAAGCGCTAGGCTCTTGACTTTATGAAGTGGGACAAGGACTCGAATCAAGAACGTCTTGTGCTCTTCTTTGAGAGGCACCGCAAAACCATTGATGATCGAGCCGAGGATCTCTAAGAGCTCTGCAATTCCATTGTACCGCTCCGTCTCATAGATGAAGTGGTAGAAGACGTTGCCTATCGATCGACGAATGAATGCGCGAAGAGTGAGAAATTTGCCGTATATACGATGGAGTGTAGTCTTGAGGAAATCGCGCTCCCTCGGGTCCTCGGAGTCAAAGAGCTCAAGAAGATTGAGCACGAATGGCTGATCGATGTACCGTTTTGCAATGTTCACGTTGAAGTCAGGGCTTTCAACAAACCGAAGGAAAAACTCGTAGACAAATTGAAGATGAGGCCAGGCGAGTTCGAGGACAGGCTCGTCTTCCTCTGGGTCAAATGCATCCCCGGTGGGGTTGACGGGAGGGGGTATAGAGCGAAAGAGGTTGACAGCAAACTATACAAGTTAAGTCATGGGGGCGTTGACAGGTAGTCTCGAGACTTGCCATATTCACAACCTCGGGGTATATATTGTCGGTGATCACACCAGGCTGGGTGGTGATGTACTCGAGCATTTCATGCAACGTCTGGGCTTTGATTTGTTTACCTCTGAGCTCTGCGCTGGCATCGTTAAAATCGAATAATACACGACACTGGTTAAGCTTCTTGATGAATAGCTGAGACCTTTCGGAGGGGGGCACCTCTGATGGTACATGGTAAAAAAGGGATGGGATGGAAGGCGTACGAACGAACCGGAAAAGGGCGCGAGTCGCTCGATCTCGACTTTTTCCGTGACGACGAAGCGGCTGCTCCGCTGTTTTCGAGGGGGCTTTCCGACGATAGGGATAGTATCACGAGGGCCAGAGCGGAGACGATTGAGGGTATTTGCGCGTGGGGGTGCGGCATTGGAGCCAGGAAGATCCAGGCCTAAAGAAGCGCGTTCCGGAGAGCCGAATTGACTAGATCTCGGGGCAGGATCCGGGGCGGGATCAGAGCTGACGACGACGATAGGGGGGGCCGGAGAGGACTGACTTGAATTGTATCTACGCTCGGGGTTGGATGACTGGGCAGAAGCGGGTTGTGGGACGCGGTTGTATGAGATTTGCGACTGGGCAGAGAGGGACCGGTTGGTGGTGTTGTTGACGGATGCACCCGGGAGAGATTGGGCGGCCGAGACGGGCTGGGGGAGAGGCTTTGCGGAGTTTGGGGGTGGAGGCGGGGGAGCAGAAGCGGGTGCAGGTTGTGACTTCGAGTCCTTTGTCTTTGCGGAGGCAGAGTCCTGAGAACTCTTCCTGAGCTGTGCCAGAAAAATGAGACGACGAGCACGGAGACGATGGAGATACGGACGAATGACTTCTTGAGGCCTTTCATGTTGGATGGGAGCGCAGAGCGGGTGTCTGCACGGCGTCGTCGACTCGTCCAGGACCACGGACGGGATCGATGAACCCCCCGCGGTAATCAAACGTCACAACTGGTCACGTCACACTCTACCTATGTGGGCGCGGTGCTGCTCGGTGCTGGCGAGGACGGCGGCGGGGGCGCTCTCGACGGCGACGAGACAGGCGGTGCGGACGACCTGCGCGGCTGCGGCTGGATCTGCAGCGACACGCGAGGGTCGTACTTGGCCTGGCTGCGTGGTCGTATTGTTTCCTTTTTGGGCCACTCAGTCTCGCTCGCAACCGTCGCAGCAGCAGCCCTCTCTTTGCTCCATACCTTCATGGCCGGTGAGTCCTCTCCCGCACGCCCCCCGCGCCCTCCTCACCCTCCCAGCCATATACGCCGTCTACACCTCCCCGAACCACCCCCCCGTCCCAAACCATCTCCCGACTCTCATCGTCACTCCGCATGGTGCGTCGCTTGTTCGCTTGTCGCCCCTCCCGCCCTCACCCCCCATCTACAGGTCAGCCGACCAACATCCTCTACTCATACCTCCACACAAACTACGTTCGTAGCCCTCCTTATCAACCCTCCTCTTCCTCATCCTCTCGCAGAATACCGAAAACTACCTCTTGACCCCTTCTCCCCAGGGTGACCTGTGCGTCGCCAAGCTCTTCCCCCCTCGTCCGAACGCTAGCAAGTCTTCTGCTTCTGACCCGGGTCACTCCACCTCGTCTACCTCGCGCGTCGTCCGCTGCGAGGCCTCCCGCAATCTCAAGTGGTCCATCACTAACACGGGTGTCATTTCTCCCATATACAAGCTGTCCCTCCCTTCCCCAGATTCCCCCGATCTTCCTCTCTTTCAGGTCTCGAAGCCCAATCCCAATGCTGCATTCTGGAGCATGTTCTACTTTGCCTATGCTGGTCATAATATCCCCCCCAAGCGCATCGAGTTTGGAAAGATTCAGAAGAACCCACCCGGTCCCAATGGTGGTGGTACTAGAATAAGTATCACAGGAAAAACGCCCGAGGAAAAGGCCGTATGGCAGACCCTGGGAGAAGGCAACGAGGACTGTGTCGAATGGGTCGTCCTCTGCGCAGCACTTAATCTGCTGGAGTAAGTTTTGCCATCGTTCCTGTGTTCCCCAATTTGACCTCGCTTCCTCGCATCATTGTCGCATGACTCGCCATTCGCACTTGTCTGTCTCTTCCCTTCCTTATCCGTAGTGATGAAATTATAAAGGCCGCTGAGAAAAATCCTCTGCCACCTGGCTCCATCCCAAATGGTGCATCCGGCCCAGCAGGACGTCCAACGCCTGTCGCGCTCCATGATCCCGGCTCAACGCCCAACCCAACTGGTCAGCCGCGTCAAGGACCCTCACCACAGCAACCCCCCGCACGCGGCCCACCTGCTCCACACGGACAGCCTAGTATGGGCCCGGCACCTGGTCCTGGTGGTCGTCCCCCGCAGGGATTCCCACAACCGCGTGGCTTTGTGCCCGGCCAGGGCCCCCCACCAAACCCAGCCGTGCCCGGCGGCTATCCTACTCCGCCACAAGGATATGGTCCAGGTCAAGCAGCACGTCCACCAGGACATCGCCCTGGCATGCCGAGTCCTCCGGGTAGTATGCCTCCGCAGGGCTTGACCGCTGGTCGCGTCCCCCCTCCGCAACAGGCCCCCCACCAGATCCCACCCCCTCAGCCCTTGCCGCAAGCCGCCTCCCCGAGGAGGTTCTAGTTTTCGCTTGCACCTTGACTCGCTATCGATTGGTTAGTATACCCGCGTTTGAATACTTGCTTTCTCTTCTCGACCTTTGTAAAGGTCGAATCTACTCGGTTATTTAGTTAGGTCCTAACCTTGTTATTTTTTTTTCCTTCTATCTAACGATTATCCCGGACTTCATTCTCCCTTTCACATTATTAGCAGTGCTCGGTTTGGCTGATTAAATTATGGGGATGAGCGCAGTGTTTCGGTAGCTGTCTCACTATGCTTCAACCCGAGACGATGCTGTAGGATAGTCGAACCGCGAGGCTGTTCCACGAAATGTCGTATTATGTTTGATTGCAGGGAGTGTGATTACCAAACACATTGCGCGTACTTCAGCCTTTCTCTTTTCGACTCGGGAGAATGGTATCGTAGCGTTTCACGGGTAATTAGTTCTTGATAAGTTTCTCCAGGGCGTCCATGGAATAAGCTAAAGGAGTGGATATGCTCAGCATGGCGATAATTTCAGGCCCACCGTAACTTACACTTGGGTCTCTCGATCGGCAGCCCCAAAGCTTCCAAATGTCATCACCTCAGACGGGTACCGTTCCTAATCAGAAAGAAAACGTACCTCGTGCCCACACCTGTTGGGTAAGAGCGCCCAAAGCTGCACAAAGTCCATGAGTCTTGGTTCGCTAGAGCCAACGTCTAGTCTCACCTCTCGACACACCAAAGATGACGGTATAATACTTGATTGACGGATCAATTCAACGTGGACTGTTCGATCAAGTGCACGACAGTACCTTGAACTCGGTTAGACCATAATGGTAAAGTACGCATCCTATCCCACGGGATCAATGAACATCGAGATATCAGCGGATGAGGGGACATACCGGACGTTGCATCGACGTTGGGGTACGGGTTCTTTGTCTATCACATGGTGAGGGTTTGCACCTGGGCAGATGTGTTAGGTGCCTACCTTGCCGTGTTCCTTCAAGACATCAGGGGCGACTTCAGCAGTCTACTAGCTAGTCAGCAACGGGCTCGATACTTGTGCATCATGTAATACCTTCTGAACAAGTTGAATCATGGGACTTGCTTGGAGTTCAGGCCGCGTCTTGCAGAATTCTTGGAGAGAAATGAACCGAGGATCGGGGTTGCGAAGAACACCATGGCCGTATCTAGAGAATATGCAGAAGCTGGCAAGCAAGATGCTAGGGCACGCACCCTGGTACGACTTGACCACTTCGAAGCGTCTTCCAAAGGTATTCTCTAATGTTCTCGTGACTAATATTGTCGCCGATTTCCCTCTGCATGGCCATTTGCCACCTCAGCACCTCTTGGTTGGCAAGACTGCGTGCAAGGTCAGCCAGCTTTCATTCCAAGCGGCGCATATACGCACCCATGGAGGGGTCCAGCAAGGGCAAAGAGCGCAGCCGAGTAGGAAATATATGGATCAGACAATGTCGAACCAACGAGGTCTAGATGGAAATGAGACACGCTTCTGCTGTCCGCAGACGCGAAACATACGAGAAGTGTGCGCAGAGGCATTGCCACCCTCATGATCACCATGAAGGGCGATGTACAGCCGGAGGTATTCAGTCAAACTTTCAATGTGGCTAAATCCGAGCATATTTGAATAGTTCCCTACGGCACTTTAGATCGTTCACATGTGGCCAGTTGGCCACACTCACCCACAAGGTCCAATTTCTTGTCAACAGGGGCGATTGCCCTGTCTGGGTGATACACGTTCCGATAGATACGTGCGGCCAAGGCGGGCAACTTGGCAATGAGATTCAAGCTGTCCTCGAGCGTATATGTCCAGTATTCGCCCTTCTTTATGCCGCGTTCGTACGCGGCCTGGAACTCGCTGTCATGATTCAAAGCGGCGACACCCATGCCAAGTTGGGTCATGGGGTGGAGACTGCGCGGGAGGCTAGTGTAGCAGTGTCATGGCTTGCCGAGGCGCGTCAAGGAGAAGGACACGCACGAATCAATAAGCTTCTCCACGAAGGCCGGCAACTCGGCCTTCTCCGCAAGCTCTGTAGAAAGCTGATAGCTCTCATCCAGCGAGGGCACCCGACCGGTGAGCAAGAGCCAGAGCATACTCTCTGCAGTCATCTCTTTGCCTCCGGGGGCAGCCGGGAGAACCTTTTGACAATCTGGAATGGTGAGACCATGGAAACGGATGCCCTTGATCGTAAGAACGTGAGTAGCAATTTCCAGACAGATCAGAAAGCGCAGCCGACCTCGTTAGGGTCGAGGACTGATGCCTCCCAGAGCATGGCCTTCAGGCCCCTCATACCACCAATAATATTCTCGACCTACGAGACGCGTGAAACGACGTCAAATGCGACCGGGTCCAGCCTTACCTTGACCTCACCGACTACCACCTGGCCACACTCGGCTTTCTGGTAGGACAAAGTGAGCAACCCGGAACACGGTCTGCAAGGTCCTAGGTGGTCTCACGAGCTTCTTTAATTGTTCCTGCTTTGCCGGGATGACCTCCTGAAGGGTTTCCTTGAGAGACTATCGAGACTTGCATATTAGACGGAAAAGGTAAGTCGTCGAGTCCAATACAAGACGTGCCTTGGTGGAGGCCAAGCGCCGAAACCCGACAGGGACGTTGCGGAGAAATGACTGCGCCAAAGGAACGCTGCGAGCGAGCATGGTCAGTGTGAGTGAGAACGGAACGTGCAATGCGTCTTTTTGAAGCCGGAGACTCGCGCCGCGCGAGCCGGTCCGGAGGTGATTCCTTTTTTGGATAATATGCCGGTGCAAACAGGGACAAAGCGCCGTTGGCCGTTCGCTGCAGGACACGTCGGCCACTCGCAGACGCCATTTATTGTCTTCCTGCACGATGGCGTCGGTGCTCGTCCCAGTCCTGTACATCGGGATAGTCATCTCAAGTCTACTCATATTCTCTCATTTCTATAGAAAACGCAATGCAGGTAACGCACACCTCGCGTCACAGGTTCCGCTCAAGCCAACAACACTTTGCTAGGCAAATTATATGCACCGTATTTCCCTTCGCACCCAGACCGCGACGTTTATGTCACCTTGCTCCAGCAACATGACCCTCCTGCGCACGAAGCGCTCCTCAAGGCTGCCCTCCTCAGACGTGCGATGACGGACGTTGCTCGCGTCGTAAAACTTCGGGAAGACAAACCAGCACTCCAGAACCTCCTCCAGAAAGGCTCCATCGGCGATGACCTGTGGAACAGTCTACTCCAGGCAGAAAAAGAACTCGAGGCAGAAATCATGGAGGTCGTCGCCGAAGCAAACACGTTCGTCGAGGGCTGGGGCACCATCATCTTCCAGACCGCCGGCGAACTTGTCGCAAATGAGAAGATGCGCACCGTCTTTGAAAATACGGTAGTATCAAGAGCAAGCAAAGGTGATATATTTCATCTCTTTTTCCACTTCCTCTTACCCTGCACGCGCACTAGAACGCAAGTACGGCAAGGTTGGTCAGAAGATCGAACTGCCAGCGTCACAGCCTACTTTGACGGGTGCGCCGCCCATGCCTGGCACGCCGGCAGCTACCCTGCAAGCGGCTGCACGCAGGGCTTTGACACAGCCCCACGCACAAGCGCAACAGTCTCCTCTACCCGCTGCCTCACCGATACCAACGACGCCTGCCAAACCTACCAATGGCCTCGCTCCGCCTACCTCTAACCGCGCTGAAAGTGCGACAAATGACGGTGAGGCAGACACCCCAGAGGCTTCTTCGAAATCCGTGAGTCAACTCTAGCACATCCTATCCCTCGTCTCATCTGGGTAATCTTTAGCCGAAAAAGAACAAGAAGCGGAGGTAGTCGCTGTCCCACATCCCTGATACCTATGGCATCCACTTTAATACATATCACGTTGCATTGGCAAACACCTTTGAACGCTCAGAGGAGCTTGTGAGTTGAGTCGAAAAAAAAAAAAAAAAAAAAGTACAGTGCGTAAGATTAGAAAGACCATACGTGGAGACACGATCCAATCAAGTTGCAAATTACACAGCTACACGTCAACCTCTGATAACAATCGCCTTCTCTCCTGCACCAGTTCGTGTCTTGCCCGACTTGTCTACATGGTCAAGACCTAGTACGTCTTCCGGAGCAAACTTGTGATCGTAGATGATGTCCTCTGAAGGGTGATGTCATACACAGCGGCCAGTGTAGCGTGGGTGATACTCACCATCCTCAATGTACGACGGTTGCTTGAACGTTGAGATTTGAATGAGGGCGAATCTGTACTTGGCAATGTCCTTGTCTGAGACGCCTATTCGTGCTTGTAGACGCTTCTTCGTGTCGGCAAACTTCTCTTGCTAAGAGGAGGTTCGATCTAGGCACGTGTTGATCCACTGAAGAGAAGACGTACGGGTTTCACAACGAAGCGGAACGGCACACCGTGTGTCCGCGAGACCTCTTTCTGGAAGTGGAAGACACTTATTATCTTCTCGTTTTCATCCGCGTCCAGTTCTTCTCGCGGTATTTCCTGCACAGCGTCGGGTTTGTGACTCGGCGAAGAATGAATGCATCCACACACACACCTCCGCATAGAGCTCAACTGGATCAGGAATGTTCCCGATCATCTCTGACCCTGTAAACTCCTTTTGCGTCTTTCCGTCCTTGGACACCTCAAACACACGTATCTTGCCACTGCTTCCAGGTGTCAGTTTTACTTGCTTGGCGAGGTGATCAGCAAGGTCGTGGACCATGCTCGTCTTGGGTAAAAGGAACGGATATGACGCTTCTTCTCGGTTGTGAATGCCCGTCCATATGATCTTCAAACTTCGTTTCGTCTCGAGCTCAACGATGCTCACGTCCAGCTTTTCGTAGAGGATCACGGACGTCGTTGGATTTATGTAGTTGGTGCCCATAATTTCCGCTATGCTTTGGTTCAGAGAGCGTTTGAGGATAGACTTGGGGGAACCATTCGTTACATGCGTTGTCGTGAAGCGAAGCTTGATAGGATCGTGTCGTAGGAACTCGCCAGCTTTTTGCGACATCTTTGCAAGTGTCAGCGAAGCTTCAAAAACATCGAGTGGGGAGGCACGCACAGTGTCATAATTGTGCTTTTTGCTGAGGATTAGACTGAACTCGGGGTGATCATGATCGGGATCCTCAAATTTCGGCCGGAAGACAATCATGACGCGATTTTGTAAGAAGTCATAGAACTGTATGGGATTAGAGTAGAGACTCTGACTCTCCAAATCGTGAATCCTAGGGGAGGGGGAGGATTACTAACGTTGCAAGCAGTGCAAAACGGACTCACTCTTTTTCGGATTGATCGACCTGGAAACAGATGACATCCCCATCTTGGATCTCGCTCTGCGCAAACGTGAATTTCGGCTTCATAAGCTCAATCATTCCAGGTTTGATTTCCTATGAAATATGTTGGGAAGACTACGTGCAGAGTCCAGGAAAGCTCGCACCTCATATAGTTTTAAAGGGGTTCCCGGCGTCCATCTCATGCGCTCATTGATCATGGGGTGGAGATCCTGCACTTTGCTATTGCGGGAAACATACACCTTTCCGACACCAAACAGAGTCTGCTTTGAAGTATCAAAGTGCTTCAGGAAAACCATGATAGCGCCTGGAGGAGGGTCTGGCTAACGACGCAAGGGTGTTAATACAGCGAGACGAAAGGAGGGTTGGCACACCTTGCTCGGGTCGGGTATCACATCGAGATAGAGGCGTAAATCATTTTGTCTTGCAGCCATGTTGTTACGAATGACTTCGACGGCTGTGAAAGAAAATCAACACGTAGAACAGAAAGCATAAGCGCGAGTTCCTGCGCACTGAGTGTAGGTTCGTTCTCAGGAATATGTGTGTCGGGTCGAACTGTCTTATTCTGTCGATTCACCAGAACCCATAACCGAACCTTGTTCTCCAGGAGATTGAAATGAGTAGCAACGCGAGACTTGAAAACACTGTATGTCTCCTGTTTGAGGACACGGAAGCTGGGTAAGTCGGAGGGGGGCCAATGCTTCTCGTCGAACGTCGCGAGATCAAATCCTTCGTGTTGCGCGAACGTGTCGTCGGTGATGACCTTGGCGGTGAGGAACAAATGCTGCTCCTCTCGTTCCCTCTTCTTGGCCTCGACCTGGAGACGTTCCTCGTCGAGCCTGCGTTCTGAACCAAGTCGATAGACACGAGCAAGGACAAGGAGACAACATACTC
The DNA here is from genome assembly GCA_038094635.1 of Tylopilus cervinicoccineus. Taxonomy (NCBI): domain Eukaryota; kingdom Fungi; phylum Basidiomycota; class Agaricomycetes; order Boletales; family Boletaceae; genus Tylopilus; species Tylopilus cervinicoccineus. The sequence continues at coordinate 32,199 of JBBPUK010000003.1, read as the reverse complement.
AGATGAGGTGGTGTGTCTTCTTCTTTGAAAGGAGCTAGTATCTCGTCAATCGCAGTTTCGCGGACGTACACTAACATGTAGGCATTCGTGAAGCGTTTCATAGCGCGAACCTGATTGCGCTGCAAGGGCTGTGGAATACCGTTCAGAGGTTCACCACCGTAGTTCTCCTCCAGCACCTCGCGGTCAGTCACAGGAGTCACACGATCATCGTCAAACTTGAGCCATCTCGTGTCGCGATCGGGTTTGATCAGGGCAAAGTAGTGTCCGCCATTCACGTCACCGGAATGTACCAGGACGCCATGCAGCTTGTAAACCCAATTCTCGGACTTGGTTGGACCTTCGTCAATAAATTCTCCAAGGTCAATCTCGAAGGGGAATTCATGACGATCGTTTATCTTGAAAGCAAATGAATGAGTCGCAAGTGACGACGCTGTTGGGTGGAGACCTAACCTTGACCATGGCATCGCGGTGGATATCATACTCGAATCGTTTGAGCTGAAGGTGAAGCACAGGAGGGAAGGACTCGAACACGAAGCCTTTCTTGGCGTCCTGGAGACCGTAACCCTCGGCATGGTACTTGTTTTCGCCCTCCATCATTTCAACGGCGACGAAATACTTGAAGGACTCGTAGAGATTCTTCATCCCCTTGACATTCAGTTGAATATCTATGGGACATGTTGAAGCGAACCAGCAAGGAGGAAGGAGCGGTGACATACCCTTGAATTCTTCAGTCTTGGATGACTCGTAGTCGACGTTGACGCATTTGATGTAGCTCTTCATTTTACCGACAAAGAGCTTGGCGATAGCGCCTTCCGCTTTCGTGCCCTGTGTGACTGTCAGACGGGAAAGGGCAGGGGGTGAATGCATGCGACCTTCATCTTGGACTCCAAGTTGTCTTGCAACACACGATTGAATTCCTGAACGTCGTGTTGATAAAACGAGTCATTCGATTTCCACCCAAACGACTTTGTCAACTCGGTCGTCCCTGATGGGATGTTGAGTGGCTACATGCGACTGTTGCAGCGGAAGACACTCACCGACGGGCTGGTCTGATGTCTGGAGGTGATAGAAGACCCGTTGCAGAGCAAGAGAGACGCTTTCGGTGGGGAGTTCGTCCTCTGTAGGGATTTGGTAGACCGCCTGGATGGTGACGTGAAGATGAGCGTAATTTTTGCGCGACGAACACCTGCCTTTCTGAAGTAGCGGGTGCAAAAGAGGGACTGGAGGAGGGAATTCATGTAGCAAGTGGCACCTTGATTTTTCAAGCCGACAAATCCGGTCTCCTTTTTTGAATCGTAACTGATGAGCGGGTGGATATGAGGGAGGACGACAGGAGCGGGAGGGACGTTACTTGACAAAGTTGTGCCACAGGACGCCGGTGGGATCTTCGAGGACGCGGACGTACACGGTCACGTCTGCGGACTCGTCTTCGATGGTGGGACGGAGATGGCCATCTTGGATGCTGAGCAACTTGCGGAGTTCGCTGAAGCGGGTGAAACCCCAATCGCACTCCTCGGCAATGAAGCGATGATGTGCATCTTGCGGACGAGGGGGATCGGCAGCGGAAGGGGGAGGGAGGAGGGAGGGTACTCACGGCTGACGGTGTATATGGTAGGGTCGTGGACGTTCGATATGACGAGGGCGAACTGGGCGCAGGCGTGCCAGCCGTCTGGGGACTTTTTTGGATCGGCGTAGTCGAGATAGACGGAGACGGTGTCGTTGGGAGGTGCGTTGGAGTTTCCAAAGGGGAACAAGAGAATGCGCCTGGAGATGGAGATGAGGGCGGCTGGGGAGCGAGAGGGAGGGAACGGACCATCGGTGTCCACCACAGTCAAACTCGGGGCTCGTGATCTTCTTGTCGAGCTTCTTCCAGTTTGTCAAGCGCCAGGTGGAGACCTTGAAGTCCTTGACGTCGTGGCCGAGGTCGGGCATGTGCTTCGCGGCGAACGCCTCGTCTGCGGGGGGTGAGCTCGCGGCGGGGCGGGGGGGACGACGGGGGGGGGGACGCACGATCACGGGCGGATACGACGTCGTCGACGATTTCCATCGGGGGCGCGCCGTTGATGGCCTTTTCGTCGAGGATGTCCATGGCAGCAGCAGGCTGAGTCGGTGCGGTGGGAAGGCGTCTCGCGGATTGCATAAGCAACCCCCTGCCCCATATATAGAGGCCCGCGCCGACTCGACGCCCGCGCACACGCTCCTTGGATTGTCTCGACAGCTACGGTCGCCCACTGTCGGTAGTGAGTCAATGTCGTGTCAGAGCAGGCCGCGCCCCGCCCGCCCGTCCTGGCGCTGGCCTCCGCGCTCGCACTGCCCGTCGCCGCGAGAGGGTGTGTTGCATTCGCCGCGCCGTCGTGTCGTCGTGTGGGCACACAGTGTTGTATGGTTGTGTAGCGTAGCGTGAATGCATACATCGTGCCCCCCCTCCTTCTCCCCCTCCCCGGTCTGAAATGTTTTTCCCACTCGAGACGTAAACCAGGCCGGGCCTCGTGTCGAGCGTCCGGCGTCTCTTCCTTCCTTCCTCCCTCCTCCATCGTCGCACTCCCTTCGCTCCGTCCCTCTGTGCATGAGCAGCCACACCCGCCGCCGCGACGAACGCCCCGCCGATCCCCTCAAGCAATGGATCCCCCCGCCCGACTATGATGCTGACCGTCGCCGACACCGCTCCGCTACCCTCCCCTCCCACTCCTTGGACCCAAGGTCTTACCCCCCCCACGACGCCCGATACACCGACCCGAGGCTCCCTTCTCGCCCCCACCGCCAGGATCCCCACTACCCCCCCTCCGCGTCCCACTCCTATCATCACTCCTCTGCGCATGCTCCCTCGACAAGCAAAGCCTATCAGCACGCGACCCGGCAACCTGCGCAGCATCCCTCGCCCGCTCATCATTACCCACAGCCCTCCTCATATCAGCCCTCCCATTCAACCTCCGCCCACCAGCCAGCCAGCTCCTCTCGCAGACCCCACCCAGAACCCCCCGATCCAAGAGCCGCACGACGCCCCCAGCCTTCCGCCCACCCGTCCCCTTACGACCAGCTCTCCGGTGCCGAAGACACGCAAAAGTCTTCCGCACGTCCCTCGCGTGCCGTCCACCCGTCCCTGCAGCCCTCCTACTCTGCCCCAGCAAACCACGCATTCTGGATTCCCCAGCAAGAGTCCTCTTCCCGCCGCCCCAGAGATCCCTACAGGGATCGTGGCAAAGACCAGGACCGCGATAGGGACCGCGACAGAGAGCGAGACAGAGACAGAGACAGAGACAAGGAGAGAGACAAACCTCCTGCCGAGATCGAAAACAGATCCAAGGATAGATCCAAGGTAGAGCGCTATCGTGAGCGGGAGCGGGAGCGTGCCACAGATGCCCGGTATCAAGATTCCAGCAGGTCCAGGCATCTCGATAAACGCAAGGATTCCGATACCGACGGCGTGCTGTATTCCGAGCAGAGAAATACCTCCAAGGCATCGCTCTCCGGCAAGGAGGGCTATCCCTCTTCCGTCCGCGAACCAGCAAGTGCCCACAGAAGACATCGGACAGAAGAGGGAACAGCCTCCGCAGTGAGTTTTCGCCATAGGTGTGTCTTCCATGTCTCATCACACTCTTCAATAGGCCCGTCGACGTCCCCCTGAAAACACACAGAATCCGGTCACTACCATGCCACCGCATTCTGCCAGTGTGCCACAACCAGACGTACAGCAGACAGGTGAACCCCCGCCTGCCCCACGCGTAATGCCTGTTTACCTCCCACCAAAAGCCAAGTCACAACGCTCACATCGAGAGGGTCGTCCATCGACTGCCCAAGGCGCTCAATCCGGCAGTGACACCGAACGACCCGTAGGCAAGGTAGTTCATATCAGATCGCCATACCACGCTGCTCGTACTAATATCCGAATTCAGCATCGCATGGAACGCGCTCCTTCGGGACCTGCTGTGCAAAGAAGCGACGTGCATGCATCCACTTCTGCGAGGGACAGAGGCAATCACGATCTCCCGATGGGCCCACGAGATGACGTGAAGAGGCCAGAGGTACGATTGTCCCGTCGCGTCCCGGGTCAGTCATCGTGCAACTCACGTCAAACGCAGGGCAAATATGGCGCGCACCCAGACACTCGCCAGCCTTTTGCACCGATCAATGTCGACATTCCTCTTGTGACACCAGGACTCAACGCATCCTCTCTACCCGCTGATACTAGGACCTCGTCTGGACTACAAATAGTCAGTATTCGCGCGGGCCAGGGTCCTTCTGATCCGCACGACGCGCATTTTAAGTCGTCTATGGTTTCACATTCAGATCCTCCACAGGAAGGCGTCATCCACCCTCGTCATCCATCTTCTGCGTCAATCCTCAAGTCCTCTAGTCATTCTCGATCGTACTCTTCCGAAACGCGGGCTCAGTCCGATCGCCCTCCGGTTGTCGTGGAAAATTCACGTACTGTGGCTCATGAGGATGATATACCTGCTGGTCAACGCATGTCGATCCACGAGTCAGGTCGAGCATTGCCTACCCCAATTTCCAAACCCTCCTACTCTCGTGGGAACCCAGAGACAGGGGTGGATGGTTCGACACATCCGCAGAGTCGACCGTCGTCTCGTTCTGCGCATAGGACCTCCTTCAACAACGCTACTGTTCCCCCCGCAGTCGTTGGCCCGCGCCCTCTGCGTTCCGTTTCTCAGGGACCGCAAACGAACGAACCCCCTACACGCCCACCGTCCGGCACGCACTATGCTGCAGCTTCTGTTCCCAATCAGCATTCTGTCCCCCCCTCCCCTGCTCATCCAACTCATGGTAGTCCACGGAAAGCTGGGCACACTCATGGTTCGCCGTCGTCTGTTCAACCCAGTCCCAAATACGCACAGCTTCATGGCGTGTCCCCTAGTCATTCCATATCCACACAACAAGCGTCATCTACTCTACCCAGTGTTCACCCCACCCCGGCCACCGTTCCTCAGATACTCCCTGCGTCCTCTCGACCTTCTACCCGAGACGGTACATATGCAGATGCACCACATCCTCATCAACAGTCGGCAGACCGACGACCGACAACTGACAACTATCCAGAGCTCCGGCAGACATCTAACAGCACCACGCTCAACGCATCCTGGGTGGTTCAAACTCCGGCTACTGCCAAAAGGACCAAGATATCTCGAGAGGATAAATACTTGCGAGACCATCACTTTGACTTGGAGACGCCCCAAGCACAACTCCGCCAGGTGCTCTCACCAGACAACGACTCGATCCGTCGTGCATCTTCGTCGATGATGAAGGCAAGCCAGGCAACAACGCCTTTGACGTCATCGCAACGGAACTCTCCTGGAACGAATGCGAGAGATGTTACTTTTGGTACACCACGAAGTACTTCGGCGAGTAATTCCCCCAAGTTTGGGCCTGCAAAAGAGGTGATATCATGAACTTTCGATACCAACTTCTCGGCTTACCTTCGATCTCGGTTTGCAGGCACCCACCCCTGAGCACACGCCAAAGCAGAATCTACCACCACACCTCGCAGGACCGCCGCAGATCGCTGTCGTTGGGGCGACTCCCATCACTATGACTCGCAACTTGCCGTTGCAAGGCCGTGTTGATCATGCTTTACTTGCACCTCCCTTTCCCGCGCCGGCTCGGGTACCAAGGACAGGATCTAGCTTGCAAGACCAATCTCAGCCCTTGCAAACTGTAGTTCAAAGTACATCACCGACATCTTATCAGCCGCAGCCAGCACAGGCAGTGTACGCACCATCATTGTTTCAGCCGTATCAACCACCATCTCCTCCAGCCTCTGAGGACAGTGGCCAGTCTTCGCCTCCGCCACTTCCGGTCCCGCCACCCAGGGGTCTGGAGGATTCTCCACCGCTACCAATCGAGACGCGAACAAGTGAAATCATTCCGACACGTTCGCAGAGTGCTGGACATTCCCAAAACAATGCGGATTCCGTTCCCGAGGTACAGAGTGAGATGTTCCATCTATCCTCACAACCTCCAGCCCCGCCCCAGCTTTCATCTGTGACATCTCCACGCCCCACACAGCCCTTACACCCCGGCAAAGTGGATTCCAATATGTCTCAAATGGCAACATTGAATGGCTTCGTAGTCACAACTCATGGTGATGCGAGGTCTCCAACGCCGACCTTCACCCAGTCCGATGACGTGCCAACAGCCCATCAGGAGATCATGAAATCTGGTTCCGTCCTTCCACCGCACTCTTCTGCTCCTACAAGACCACGACCGAAAGTCACCATCGAGGATGTCCCAGAGGATTCGCCCGTGATAAGCAAAGGAATCTCCACGAGTGTGCCGATAACGTCTTCAGTCTCAGCGTCGAGACCTGTGCAACAATCACAGAACGTTTCAAATGCAAACTCAGCATCCAAGTCTGCCGTGGTAGATTCGCCTGGCCATAAATCCTCACCCCAGTCGAGAAGCAAAGATCCACCTCCGCATCGCAATACCGAACCTGGTGCTATGCCTGCTGCTCCACCCATGCCTCCACCGACCTCTACCGCCGCACCCACCCCCGCTCACGTTTCATCTTCTGCACCTCCTATGCATCACGCACTTCCTTCGTCTTCTCAAGCAACATCCACTCAACGTGCTACGTCTTATGCTGTACCTTCTCGTACTTTACAGCGTGCTGCAGAAATGTTACAGGCGGGTAAGCTCTCGACGTCTGCCGGAACCAACGCTAGTGCCACCGGGAACGTCAACAAGTCTACCACTGCGCCAGTACAGATGACCCACCCCTCCATTAGCACCATTACTGATCAACTCCAACCACCGAATGTCGCCAGCATACAAGGCTCTTCGGCCTCCAGACTTGTTAATGCCCCGACTTTTGCTCCACATCCCAGCACCTCCGCCGCTTCTATGACCAAGGTTGCTACACCCATGACGACAGGCGGCTCTGGGCTGCCGGTCGGAGCGTCGGTACTGCACACACCTGGTCCATCGACCAGCACCCAACCATCATCTGCTCCCGACCCATCCAAGCACCAACCGAGCCGCCCAGGACCTTTGTCAATACCTCCTCTAGATACGACTTTCACGACTGTCACGTCTACAGCTACTGACAAGAACACTCATCCAGAACAATCTATCGTAGACTCCACTCGATCCCGCGATGTGACCTCCGTCACGCGCAATCCTCCCTCTTCTTTGCATATATACCCCACCTCTACGCGTCCAGGCACTTCTTCTGCAACGACTCCACAGACACATGTAACTCCAGCCCAACCATCGACTCATTATCGAACTGTATCCTTGCCCATTACAACGTCTTCGGCGGTGCAAAAGCCGCCTTCACCTCGCAAATATCCACAACCTATTCCTTCTACCACAGTTTCGACACAACCTTTCCCGTCTCGTCCATCTCCACCCGAGCCCCAGTCGGCACGAGCCCCAATATCTGGGCATCTATTCACCCCTGCTCCAGTTAGATCGGCGCGACTGTCACCCCCTGACCACACGAACGAATCTGACATGCTAAAAACCCCGTCATCCATCGCGCCATCCCCAATGCTTAACCCAGCCGCTGTGCCACAGTCCATCGCCGTTCCGATCCGGGCACGACAGGCATCCACAGACTCGAAAGATGAGAAGAAGAAAGGGTTATTTGGTCTTTTCAGGACAAGAACACTCTCAACGAAGGCTGCTGATCCTCCACCTGTTCCTTCGGCCACCAGGACCTCTCTTGACCAAGGGAAGGCCCAACCCAATGCCTCTGTTGTTGCTGCTTCTACCACTGCGTCTGTGCCTCGCGGCGTGGCATCGACCTCGGCTCCAAAGGAGTTGTACTCTGTACCGCCACCGGTCGCCTCTACCTCTACGCGTACGGGAACACAATCCAAGTTTAAAGGCAGGGAACCCGATTCAATCACCATTCTACCCCAAACAGCACGGGAACATAAAGATACCACGCCACATCTCTTCACCCCGTTCAAGTTCCTAACCATGCACTCCAAGAGGAATCGAACAGTGTCGGCTGCGTCTCTCGATGTTTGTGACGGTAATACTGTCGTGAGTAATTCGTCTACGCTTTCTGGCGTACGATTAATCATGCACGTGGGCAGACCAACACTGTGGTTGGGTCTCCTGATCACTCCACTCTTAGCCAAGCTCAGCCTCTACCTGCTATCATACCCCCAGATGTTCGCGACCCATTAGTCGCAACGTCGGAATGGAGGGACAGAGAAGAAGCTGATCGAAGAGAGCGCAAGGTTCATCGTATTCGTCGACCCGGAGTTACATTTGACCTCGAGGAGGAGCCCCCTTCCCCTGCACCCGGCACTGCAGGCAGGCGGAAGAAGTTGATTCGTCGCCCGTCCGGGCGTGCTTCCACTCCTGGGCCATCGCGTGGTTGAGATTGGGCTGTGGATCGTGTGATCACGCTGATTACTCTGCAAGTACCTTACGTCGGACACCCAGGGTTATGTATGTTATGCCACACCTAGTATTATGTATCTTTGCTTTCATCGCTGTTGCTATCTAATCATGCTGTAATTGTTTGTATTTTGTGGACGCGTCTGACGCCACGCGCCCGTGATATGTGCGCATCTTCTAACCACTAGAAATGTTCAAAAACAGTGAACGAACTCAGTCTGGGGTGAAGCAATCCAAGAGATCCTCGCCCGCCACCAGCTCACCGACCTCGAACGAGTCAGCCTACCCCTTCCGGCTGAACTTGTATGTGCTTGCTACTTCACGACGTTCACGGATGAGCTGAGAGTCGCGTCAGCTATGACACTCCACCGCACTATGAAGTCACGCTCGAGGAATTCGAGACATGCGCGCTCGACCGCCTTCGCGTGCTCGCAGAGATCGAGTCCTCGTTTGCTCGCAACCGGTCATGGGACGAGCTCAGGAGCGTGACCGAGGCTCAGTGCAGAAAGTACCTCCCGCTGAGCAGCAGCACGGCCGCCAGTCAACCGTTGGAGGAACAGCGGCGAAATGATCACATTGGCCATTTCGTCCTCCGACTTGCGTTTTGTCGCTCGTGCGTCCATGCGTGTCTCGATGTTGAACGTGAACCTGATGGTCTCTGCTCTTAGGGAGGAGCTGAGAAGACGGTTCGTCAAAGCGGAGACAACGCTGTTCAAGGTACGGTACGAGATTGATGACTCGCAAGAACGGTCAGCGTTTCTCGGCCAGCAGCATTTCGAATGGGAGGATGTCAGTCGTCAAGCCCTCAGGTCGTCGTTCGTGCTCAGGATCATGATTTAGGTTTCAAAAACGGAGAGGGACAACTTCACAAAGGAGCTGTTGACGCTCGAAGGAAAACAGTACCCGCCACGTGAAGACCTTGTCTGGACTACAGAGTACCACAAAGTATGTCACACTGTGCAAATAAAGTCAGTCTCTTGACTGGACGTTACGACGCAGGTTCCTTGGACCAGTGTACCTGACCTGGTCGCGAAACGACGCGTCCTCCTGCGCGGAGGTTACGCTTACGTGCCCAGCAATGAGATGTCTGCTTTCGTGTTCAACGAGTTTGAAAGAAAACTAGGGATGGCGCTCGAAGTGAGCAACCCTACAATGTACACTCACATCGCAGCTTTGCTGAAGACGAACAGTACACTGCCAAGATGCTTCCACGGCTGGATGAGGACACGAGGTTGGTGCCTATACTGAACAACCTATCCCAGGGATTCCTTGCAGGTGTTCCGTCAGAATGGGTGAATTCGTCCGCCACCGGAGATGAGATCCGAGCCGACATGATCGAAGATCTCGCAAGGAAACACTTCCCGATGTGTATGCGAAATTTACACGAGTGCTTGGTCAGGGATCGCCATCTGAAGCACTTTGGGAGGTTACAATATGGTCTGTTCCTCAAGGTATGACTATGGCTCGATTGACCGATTGCCTCACTCATCCACGCATAGGTTTTGGGTCTGTCGATCGACGAGGCGATTGCATTCTGGAGAAAGTCGTTCAGCACGAAAACGGACGACCAGTTCAACAAGGAGTACAAGTATAACATCAGACATTCGTACGGTTTGGAAGGAAAACGTGCAAACTACCCCGCGAAAAGGTAGGCGCATGGGCGTCTTGAGCCCCAACTGGATCTGATGGGTGTATGTCGCTTGCAGTTGTCAACAAATCCTTACGACAGATAAACCCGGTGTTGGCGATTGTCATGGATGCCCATATCGTCACTTTAGTCCCGAGAATCTGCAGACTGCGCTACTCGCAACATATTCCCCTCAGGGTCTCACCATGAACGATCTGCACGAGGTCATGAGGACAGTCAAGGAGGGCCACTATCATGTCGCCTGCACGCGCGTCTTTGAAATAACGCACGTTAATCAAGGAGTGAAGAAGGGAGAGGGCATTGGCAGCGGAGAAAGTGTTACACACCCCAACCAGTATGCCGCAAGAAGTATCGAGCTCGAGAAGTCGGATGCAATGCCAGTAGGATCATAATATAGACTTTTTCTACGTAGCGTCTATTAGGCGGTATCAGGAGTCCCACAACTGGGTGTCACGTGAATCTCGTCGGCCTTTCGGCTAGGTCACCTTTGGCTGGCTGTGCCCATCCCACACATTTCGTGTCGTCTGCCTCTTTCTGCGTCCTCTTTTCCCTACGTTTCCACCACCAAAATGGCCCGCAACAAGACATCCAAGCACAATGGTGGTGCCTCTGTGCACGACGACCAGGTTCTCCAGCAATACGTTAATACCGATGGTCACTTCTCCATGGTCAGGTACAGCATCCCTTGCGTGCTTCTGTGGCGATCTATGCTGAGCCAGCCGGTACAGGAATTTCAGGTTGGCTGACCTTGTTACGATCATGAATGGCGTCTGCGGCTCCTTTTCGATATTCTCCTCGGCTCATTACTTGATAACGAACGATGACGAGAGTCTGTGGTGGGCGTTTGCCCTTCCCCTGGCGGGGCTCATGTTTGACTTTTTCGACGGAAAAGTGGCGAGGTGGAGGAAATCTTCTAGCTTACTCGGACAAGAGCTGGACAGTCTGGCTGACCTGGTAAGAAGCCACATCATTCCTCGATCGTGCTCTGTTTCATGACCCTTACAGATCTCGTTCGGCGTCGCGCCTGCTGTCCTCGCCTTTGCCGTTGGCCTTCGAACGTACCTTGATACCGTTTGCCTGACAGGCTTCATATGCTGTGGGCTGGCGCGACTTGCCCGCTTTAACGCCACAGTCGCAGCGATTCCAAAAGACGCTGCAGGGAAAGCGCGGTACTTTGAAGGTCTTCCCATTCCGTCTTCCCTTGCCCTGGTCGCTACTCTGTTTTACTGGTCCCGTCATGGCTGGATCGAGGGCAAGGCTGGCATACCAGGTGGACTCGTGACGCTATGGGGTCCGTCCGGCGGTCGGGGTGATGTCCACCCTGTCAGCATCCTTTTTGGTCTATGGGCTGCTGCGATGGTTAGCAAAACCCTCCGCGTTCCAAAGCCGTGACCAGCTTTGACCGTCTCAAAGACGGCTGTGAATAGTGTTTGTTAGCTCCTTGATGCGACGGGCGGGTTGCACTAGGAATTTTCTTTACTACTATGACGTGTATAGTCATGTAGGCTCGTCGCTCTTGAGGACACTACGATAAATGCATGCGATTGTTCTCCGTTGAAGCACCATTCGTTCCTCGACTCTAACGAATGTGACCGTGACAGTGCTTGGCCGCGTTGTCCCAAAGCTTTTCCGCTTTTCGTCACACCACATCTATCAACATGGTATTGTCAACTAGGCACATAGCAAAACGCAACACAGCGCCAAAAGGGTGTGCACAACTGCTCGTCCAGGTGCCTCTTGACGTGCTTATCGAGGTCCGCGCGCTTCACGTACTGTCTGATCATCCTCGACATATAACAACTGGCTAGATCTTCCTCTTCTTGGAGCCTTTGGATCTTCTCCATCTCGCCAGGACTGCCAAGGTGTTACGTGAATTCCTTCTGAGCCGCAGGAAGTCAACCGGCCTATGGAAAAATGCCATCAGCAACGTCAAAGGCTTCCCTCCTTGCCCAGATTACATGTCTGCGCCTGCATACACACATCTCGCGTTCGTTCCAGTTTGTCACGTGAGTCGAACCCTTCCTGCAATGCGTGCGGTAAGCATTCAAAGCTGACCGCAGGGGTGCTTCTGTTCCTGTGAGACTGTCGACTGGGAGCTGCGGATGCGGTGTTGTTCAGACTGTCTTCCAAAGATGTTCGTACAGACCATGGTAGTCTATCTCTATTTTGACAGCTTGGTTGCAGGACAATACCCCAACCCTCCGCGCTTTCGAGTGTGAGCTCCAGCTATCGAAATCAATTGGATATTCCGATGGCCTCGAGACGTTACAAATTAAGCTATGATGACTTTGTTATCACGGTCTCCTTCGAGACCGTTATCCCCCCTGTAATCTCGCTGCAGGATTGGAAAGTCATTGGAAGTCGTAAGCAGGCGCCAAATATGTCCACCACAGAGTTCGTGGCTCAGCAAAACGAGTTTTGGCAGTCAATCCAAAGGGTGAGTCACTCTAATTGTCCTTCTCTAGACGAAGGACGACAATAATTGTTCACTTTGTCAGCACGCTCGCTCGTGCCGAGTTTGGGAATCTGGGCAACTGCAAGAAAAGGCAGCTCAGCTCACTCTTACGAGGAAACAGAGGGTCAAAGAGTATGTTTCGACTACTGCTGGTTATTACGATGCCTGATATTAGAGACAGCATCGTGGGCAAGCTCAGAGAGTTGGGCTTGGCGGACGTCTTCTCCTCTAGCCACCAGTTTTTGCGACTGCCGCAAGTAAGTAGACTCGAGCCTTTGACGCCTCCCGGTGAGCGAGTCCTCCAAAGGCACTGTACCAAGGTCATTCATCGACTTTAGAATGGGCCGATATTCGCCCTCGACTTATTGACTGGGCGAAAAAGGCCAACAAAAATGTGGCATGGGCGCGCTGTTTTATCACATTCACTTCCACATCCCTGAGTGTCCAGCAAGAGCTCAAAAGTGATGCCTCTTTGAAGGTACGACCTCAAGGGATTGACATTGCCATGCTGCCAGCCGTGCGATCGCTGTTAGAAAGTGCCGTCGATTCCGACACAGGCAACGACGAATTGAGGAAGAAACTATTTCGTATATTGCCACCTGCGATCAAGAAATGGAGCTCGGACGCTGTAGGAGAGCTTGAGCAGTTTGCTCGGGAAGGGTTACACCTCCCTCCTCTATCGAAACCTTCTCGTCTCCCCTCAGTGATTTTCCGGTGCAAAGTATGTTCCAGGAAGCTCTGTCCAAGGTTCAGGTTCGACGAGGCGCTATCCCATTGCCACCTTTACAAAGAGAGACGCAAAGCAGCCACTGCAGACGAAGGAGGTGAAGCTGGCAAAACCCCAACATATAACAAGTTTATGATGGGGAAGTACGACACATATCCTCGCAACGTTCGGGCTCTCCAAGTCGACGTCACTGTATCTCGAAGAGTGGAGAACCTGATTAGGAGGATGGGACAGAACCCTAGCAGGATCACATACGACGAGCTGCGTCGCTCGACCATCAAAGTTGTTTGTGGCTTGTGCCCTCCACAGGCTGCGACGAAGATGACATTTGAAGACGCAGTGCGTGTCATGATGTTTAAATTCTTTCTGCGCTATTGACGCTTGCCTCCTGTAGTTTCAACACTGTCTTACGGCTCATCTCAGGGAAAAGGGAGAAGAAACTGAAGTGTGGTCCCGTGCCTCTGCGAGGGAATAGAATGGTGCACATTCGCATCATAAAGGTGACTGAGTGGTATATAAGTTTATCCATTATGGAGCAAGTTATCGTTGGAAGAGCCGTTTCCATTATGCAGTATGTATCTATAGGCTAATTCGAATGAAATATTGAATGAAGTGGGAGCGATGTGAATACACGATCTTGCAACGACTCGCACTAGATTTATGACATGGTTCATGTGTGGTGCGAATACAGCTTCCAGCCATGCAGAGTCGGAAGACTTGGTTGTGATAGTTATGAACTGCACAAGCGAAATTGCCATGGCGTCCATGGAGTAGCAGATCTCGCTCGTCTAGATGTGATGAGGCCTCCGGCGGGGTCCTCTTTACTGACTCTTTTCACGTGCGGCGGCCCTCTCGGCCAAATCCACTCCTACGAGGATTTTGCTCGCTTTCCAAAGCTGGACGAGGTTGATGATGTTCTTGGCCAAACAGACGGGGAAGGACAACAAGGCTAAAACTTGAGGCCACGTGAAAGCTGACAGGTAGGCAAAGTACGAGATAGGGGTGTCTACCCATTTCATGAGATAGAGGGAGACGAAAAACATTTCGTTGCCGGCACACATGAAAAACAGGGTGCGCTGTTCACCGACGTTGAGGAGTTGAGTTACATCGTAGGAAGAATGGAACACGAACCGAGTCGTTGTAGTAATACCACAATATACGGCTCACGTCGCTCTTCACGAGCTTGTGGCTCCGTGAACCTGTCACGAGGGAGCTGTCGGAGGGGGGAATATATCAACGAGGGCTGCCGTGAGCCAAGAGGTATGTGACGGCTACCTATACATGTGCATATAGTGACTCGAGAAGTCGAGCGCGATAAGGAATTGAAACACGAGTGCGAAACTCGGGTATACGGAGGAGAGGTAGCAGAGAAGACACGACGTAGTACACCTTTTGTGCGACGGTCAGTGGTCACCCGGGCGGAAAAGGTGGAAGAGAGCACACCTATCGGTCACCATGTCCAGCACTGCACCAAACTTGGATGTTTGCCCCAGCGCCCTGGCGACCTGACCGTCCACGGCGTCGAGAAGGCACGATATGCAATATGCAATAGTGCAGTATTTTGGATGATAGCTCATGAAATGAAGTGAGAGTCCGGCGAGAATGACGCGCGTGTAGCCTGTTGGAGCTCAGCGAGGTGCTCTGGCAGCACTCTGGACGAGGAAGGCCATCTCACCGATCAAATTCGGGACGAACAGAAAGACGTTTTCGGAATACGTCTGGGCAGTGGCCAAGTCGACGGCCACCTTGGCGTCGACGTGTCGGAGAGAGTTGCGCCTGCGCGACTTGCGGGCGGGTTGGGCTGAGCCGTTCGGGTGTCTGCTCATCGCTGCTGGCGGTGCTGTCGAGGACGTCGACCAAGAACGACACGGGGGTGTGGAGAAAAAATTGGACGTGTCAGCACACATCACGTCATCCGGGAACACATCAAAAGTATCATTAGCTCCTTGGCGGATTCTTTGCAAAGTACACTCCAACGCCAATAGCGACGATGACCAAGATCAGGACTATCGTAACAAAGAAACATATCCATCGTTTCCGCCGTGCGGACCGCGCGTGCCCTATTGCAACGTCCACCTCGCCGACCCTGTCCTGTCGTCAGCGCCAGTCCTCAAGTCGGAACCAACCACGTACCCCTTCCGGATGTCTTCTTCGCCACCGACGGCCTTGGTTTCGATAGAGGCGATTTGTTCGTCTTGTTGAGCAATCAATACAGCCATCTGTGTCCAAGCAGTCGGCATAGTATGCGTCTCGATTGAAAAAAAAAAAAAAAAAAAACACGAACGTCATTGAATAACTGCGCAAGTTCGGCCAGAGTAGCTTCAATCTGCTGAATGTCTTGGTGGCGTTCCTGCACCTCGCGATACGCCTGTCTTGATTCACCATAACGAGTGGAGGACGAAATCTATGTGGTGGCTGTTCAGCATGTTGGTGGAAACAATCAGACGGGTTCCCTACAGCTTGCAGGAAAATTGCATTGCTGCTGCCCTGAGTGTCGTTGACGACGGCAGAGACTTGATCTGCAGTCGCATCGGGTTTAACTGCACGTTACGACCGGGTTAAAGAGACTGTTCACCAGATCATAAACTGGAATCACCAATCCTGAACTGTCGTTCCACACGGTCTCTGTACCTTTGCCGGTACTGTTGTTCGACGTTTTGATATCTCTGCAGTGTCTCGACAAATTTTCCGTGTAACAATGTGATCTATAGCGCATGCCGTTTCAGTGACTGATTCCGATCCGACTGCGCAAGCGCACTCTGTTCTTCCTAATTTCGACGTCCTGTGCACTGGCGCCTCCCGGTTGGATTTTCAGCGCCTTGATGCGTTTCGAGAGCGTGTTGCTGAGCGCACGTGTTGACTCTGTGAGCTCAGCGAGTCGCGAATGGTTGGCTGCAGAGTCCTGGTCGGTGAGTGCATTCAGGGAGCGTGCGTGCAAATCGGCAATAGCGGTGATGTTTGCGTCGAAGTCGGCGATGGATCCTTGTATGGAGGTCGTCTGCGAGTCGGAGTGTCCAATACGGACGTGGCAACGGTGAAGAGAGCGCACCTCGGCGTAAAATGCAGACATGGAGGACGTGTCCTGAGACGAGCCATTCGGGGTGGACTGCGATGCGACGCGCTGCATTTCAATCGGGGGCTGCGAGGCATCGACCTGCCTCTGGGCCTGTGCGGGATGTCAGTGCCATGTCGACGGTGCGCACGGGGGGACCCACCCTGAGCGCTGCCAGTCGGTCGCGGCCCATGGTGAGAGGAGAGATGGCCGTGGGAAAATGAATGCCCCCCCCGGAAGAGCCAAAGCATAGCGAGCTCAACGCTCCACACGACACCGACACCAGCACCGACAATGCGCAGGACGTCGCAGCTCGCCAGAACGCTCCTCAAGACTTCCAGGCGGCCTGTCGCGCGCCTTTTTCCGCCGACGCTCGCCCGCACAAAGTCGCCCAAGGAGTCCAACGTGAGCAGCATCGAGCCCGACCGTCCGACATTGAGAGTGCACAAGCGACTCGCATCGTCGCAGACGGTCATCGATGGGCAGCACAGCGACCAGGCCATCCTCGCAGCGTCGGACTCCCCCCCAGAGGCAGATCCTCCCACACCAGAGAAACCACCCCGCCGGCAGAGAGCCTCCCTGCCTGCACTGGCCTCCTCTCTGCCCAAGGACTCCGACGACAGACCCCAGCTGCCTCCCGGACTCGACATCCTATGGTCTCCCGATTCGCCTCCGAACCCGAGTGCATTGCCCCCACCAGAGCTCTTCGAAGAGGCTCTCACCAACTTGCACATCGCCCTTCATCCCCAGACACAGCACCGTGCCGCGTACTCTTCTCCTGCGGGCCCTCCCTTGGAACCAACGCTCGCGTTGTACTGTCCCGTGGAGGGCGGTGAATACATCCTCGATGAGACTGTCCGCGAGTTGGCCCGTAGAACTGACGCCGAGGTTCTCGTGATCGATTCTGTTCACCTCGCTGCGGGTGAATGGGGCCATTTCGGAAAAGGTACTGTCATCTGCATAGATCATCGTGTCGACCTGCTGACCTGTCTGCCCTCCAGCGGCTAGTGCCATCCAGCTACCCAGAAACCCGCTACACTACCATCCTCCACCTCCGTCTTCTCCCTCTCGCCGCGTTTCGTCCGTCGTCGAGGAAGAGGAAGAATCCGAGCCCGGCTTCTTTCCTCCGCCTGGGATTTCCCAAATGACTCTCCATGTCCTTGCCCCGGTTGCCGCGTCTCGTGGCCGTCCCTCTTCAGTCTTTGCTCCCTCTCGTTCATCCCCCACCCCAAGTCGAATAAAAGCCTTTTTTGACGAACTTGTCAACATGCCTTCTCCTCCATCTTCCGAACAATCCCAGTCTCAAGGCATCCGCCCCCGCATAGTCTATATCCGCGACTTCCCTACCCTTGCACCTACAGCACCAGCTTGGTACCCCCATCTCCTCAGTGCGGTACGTGCCCGTAGGACTGGCCCCATTGCGCGTCCTTCGTCCCCTGTCGCTTGTCCAATGACGATTGTGTGTGGTGTGACGCCACCACTCGTTGGCCCATCCGCACACCCTCTGTCAGCTTTTACCGGGCCGTTTTCAATGTCCCCTGGAACACAGGCGCCATTTATCCCAGGTTCGATCGCTAGTCGTCGGAGACATACTGCTCGTTCTGATCCCGTCATTTCTAACTCTGGCACAAGTCCCAGCATAAATGCGGCGTATGTACATCCCTCCGAATGGGGTGAGGATGGTTATGCCATGCGAGCACGCGAAAAACGTCTTCGAGAACGTCTTCGGAGATGGGAAAGGCATGGGGATGCTGCACTCCTCGAGGATGTCCCGCGACTCTTTGCTTCCTCTCATTCAGGTTTTCCTTTCCTCGGCAGCGGTGCAGTCAGCGGCCCCTCCCAAGCGATCGCTCAGCCCCCTTCAGTCGATTTTGATGCTCCGCGCCCGCCAATACTTTTATTGGGAGGGGGTGCGCCTCCCTTCCTGGACATGCTCGGGAGTGGGCAGGGAGAGCTCGAGGAAGGTGATTCAGGAGGTGGTACTTCAGGAAAGTTCTTCCGGGCTTCCGTCATACTTCCCCGATCACGAGATCAAGGTACGGAGAGGGAGTGTAGGACGACCCGGCGAAGGGAAATAAACGAGTTGGCGATGCGATTGGGCGTTGGAGGGATTGGGGGGGTGTTAGAGGCTGGTGTGCAGGGTTTGGCCGACAGCACATCGTTTGAAGGGACGGAGGTCGATGCAGAAGGCGAGCAGGTCTCGAAGCCAAATTATGGAGAGATCGAAGCAGACGCAGAAGTCGTTGGATCCTCTGCTGTTGCCGAGTGCCATCCTGACATTGATGCGCCTTCGTCCAGCGACCTGCGGTACCCTGGAGAATACGGGATGTGGGAGGACTGGAGCACCCGCGTCGAGCCCTGGTCTTCGATACGTCAGATTGCAGATCGAGCGGTCGGAGGTGTCGTCTCCTCTTCCATTATCTCCCCTGCCGTGTCTCCCTCCACGGCATCCAAGTCACCCAGCACAACTCTTGAACCGACTTCTGTGCCTTGGTCCGCGATACACCATGCTTGGGCAGCACAACGCTCTTCGCGCGATCTCCGCAGGGCCTGGTCAAAGGATGCGCGCGTCCGTATTCCTCGCGAGACCCAACCTGACTATGCCACTGAGGACGAATTAGACGGGTTTGAACTCGAAGACGGTGAAGAAGGCAGACCCGTGGATGAGGTGGTGGAAAAGGTCAAGCAAGCCGAAGACCTCGACACTCACGAAAAGCGACTACTAGGTTGCATCGTCGATCCTGGTAGGTTGCCTCCGCTGGATCAACGGTGAACGTCATGCACGAAGACTGATGCAACTCGACTAGCTACTCTTTCGACGACCTTTGCACAGGTCCATCTTCCTCCGCATACCATCGACTCTGTGAGGACCTTGGTCTCGCTCCCACTTCTTTATCCTGCAGCCTTTCAGACGGGCATTCTGAGAGAGCATGCCATGACTGGATGCCTTCTGTTCGGACCACCGGGGACCGGTAAGACCCTCGTAGTACGGGCTCTCGCGAAGGAGGCCGGCTGCCGAATGTTAATGGTCTCACCTTCCGATGTTATGGACATGGTACGCCTCCTTCATTGTATCTCCGTTTAGTCATTCCTGATTATCACTGGCCAATTCAGTACGTTGGCGAAGGCGAGAAACTCGTCAAGGCAGTCTTTAGCCTCGCTCGTCGCTTGTCCCCTTGTGTCGTGTTCCTCGATGAAATCGATGCACTCTTCGGAGCTCGGTCGTCTGCTCGTGACTCGGGTGGTGCTATGGCACATCGTGGAGTGATCACCGAGTTTATGCAGGAGATGGACGGACTGAAGAGTCAGTCGGGTGTAGAAGAGAGAGTCGTCGTTATTGGTGCTACCAACAGGCCTTTCGATCTCGACGATGCGGTATTGCGGAGATTGCCGCGTAGGTTGCTGGTGGACCTGCCTGGGGAGAAAGAGAGGGAGGGTGAGCATTATCTTTTTGTAGCGAAAGGTGTCCTAACGACGCCATGTTCTAGGCATTCTGTGCATTCTGTTGCGGGACGAGATGTTGGCGTCGGATGTCGATGTGAAGGTGTTGGCTAAACAGACCGAAAGCTTTTCGGGATCGGATTTGAAGCGTGCGTTTAGCTTTTTCAGTGCCCCAGGAGCGTGTCTTACTGACAATCGCTTCTAGACTTGTGCGTCTCTGCTGCCCTCGATGCAGTCAAAGAGGGGGTCAGTGTGCCATGGAAATCATCATCGGAAGGCCCTACTCGAACAAACGACCCGAATGTTTCCCCCTCGGATTCATTCACGACCTATTCTCGAACCATCCACCCAAGACACTTTTCTAAAGCACTCAAGGAGATTACACCCTCGAGCTCCGAGTCATTGGGTTCCTTGGCGGATTTGCGTAAATGGAACGAGCAATTTGGTGAGGGCCAGAGAGAAAAACGACGCATACAAGTCTGGGGAAAGGGCAAGTTTGGATTTGTAGATCCCTCACTCGGTGTGGGGCAAGATGAGGGCCGCGTTGTAGAACCTCGCGCGGCAGCACGAAAGGTTGTCTCAATAGACGAGTAATACTACAGTACTTTGATAAAAGTACACCTGGCCTATAGATGATATGTTTGCCAGATGCACGAGTGAGTGGGCGGAGGGTCTAAGCTGCTTCAACGGGTCCTTGCAGAACGACGGCGGCCGTTGGCTTGAGTCCTGCGGGGAGCTCCGTCATCGCCATCGCCATCGTCATCCTCGCCATCATCAACATCCATAGTAACAGCCTTTTTCTTTCCGCGTCGCCGAGATTGCTTGGGTTGTGATGGTTCAGCAGGCTCGACCTCGTCCACCTCGGCCTCGTCTTCATCCTCGTCACTGACCGTTGTACTCTTCCTACGTGTACGCCGACCTTCGTTGTGACCGTCTTTGGCAGCTGCCTCCCCCACCGGGTTGAGGCCCGATGAATCCTGTGGCCAATCTACCCCACAGGTGGGACACCGTGCATGACGCGCGCGCAGCTTTCTGAAGCAATGGAAATGGATTCTGGCTTTGCAATTGGGCGTACTGCAACTGACGCCGCGTGTGATGATCTAAAGGACGATGGATGCGACACCGTGCAAGTCGAAGAGAGAAAGACGGCCTACCTCCATGCAAATGGTGCATTCCAGATACTCGTCGGGATAGTTGGACTTGAGGTAGGGTAGGAGCTCGAGCAGCGCGCGGGTCGAGAGCGAATAGCGGGCGCGCCTAGGGGACGTTCAGCACCAAGCGTGAAGAACAGGGTGCTAGGGGTTCGCTCAACTTGCTCTTGAGGAGCCATCCCTTGGCTACGAGACTGGCCAGAACAGCCTCGGCCTGAGACTTTGTCATGGTTGACTTCAGCGAGCTTACTTCGCGAAGGGCAGCGAGTGACGACACGGAATACGCCTCATGCGGTGCAAGCATGATTTGTTCGACCTGCCATGACCATGATACGAGTAGACGACCGGACAGCTGGGCCACGCACGACTGCCTTGAAGTACGCAATTTCGAGGGGGGTGTAATCCGTCGCTGTCTGGGCGATCTCGTCGTCTTTCGTGTTCACCTTTGTGCGACCGGTGGGTGAGCGCAAGCGGCGTGCTGGGCGGTTCACGCACCACGGAGTACATCTCGACCCCGGTATGCTCGTCCATCAGATGACGGAATTCCAGGTCGAGGGGGTTGAGAGAAGCGTTGATATCAGTGACAAACTTGTCCCATGCGTGTCTGCTGTCGCTGAACTCTATGCGGAGCGAGGGGTCGGCGGCTTGGGGGGGAGACGGGGGTCAGACACGACGGACGCGTCGCCGAGGGCGGTGACTGCACCTTTGACGGCGTCGATGCATTTTCCCCAGAGGACCTGCGCGTGCTTGAAGGCAAGAATTCCGCGAGAAAAGACGGCCTGAAGGAACAAACGCTGGACGTCGTTCGAGTGGACAGCCATGTCGAAGACACTGGGAGCGTCGCGTCGCGTCTCGCCTCCTCGATGCGGTCGTCGTCGGCATTTCGGAAGTGGATTCTGTCCAGTCGTCCCGTCAAGACAGACCATCGTCGACCTCGAGCACCATGTGCGGAATCGTCGCGATACATGGCCTCGAAAAGCCACTCGCTGACCGCGCCCGTTTCATTGGGCTGTCGAAACGTCTCCGCCATCGCGGGCCAGACTGGTCGGGGTGCTACGTCGCCAAGGACGCCATTCTCTGCCACGAGCGTCTCGCCATCGTTGGCGTCGGTGTGTGCTGCCTCTCACTGCGACAGAGCGATCGTCCAACACGCACACAGATACCGGTGCCCAGCCGCTTGTGAGCGACGACGGCAAGATCACACTCACCGTCAACGGTGAAATCTACAACCATCTTGCCATCCGCGCGAGCCTCGGGCCAGGCGTCAGGTTCAAGACCCACTCAGATTGCGAGGTCATTCTACCCTTGGTACGTGTTCGAAGCACGCTCTCTGTGCCCGCTCATATCCATTGTCGCCAGTACAAGCAACACGACAAAAACGTGCCCGCGTTCCTCGATGGAATGTTTGCTTTCGTCCTGTTGGATGAAACCGTCACCCCGTCCAGGATCATCGCTGCTCGTGACCCCGTCGGTATCACCACGCTTTACCAGGGTTGGAATTCCAGACGGCCAGGGACGACCTACTTCGCGTCCGAACTCAAAGCACTGTCGGACGAGTGCGACAAAATCATATCCTTCCCTCCTGGCCATGTGTTTGACAGTCGGGACAACTCCACCACGCGTTACTATCATCCTTCGTGGTTCGATGGCGACCAAGAGAATGCGCTTTCCCCCACCACGTCCGTAGACTACACCCTCATTCGCGAAACGCTCGAAGCTGCCGTCCGGAAACGGCTCATGTCCGAGGTGCCTTACGGCGTCTTATTGAGTGGTGGGTTGGACAGCAGCTTGATCGCGGCCATCGCTGTGCGCGAGACAGAAAAGGTTGCCCAGGCCCAATTCGAGGCCCGTCAGCGCAAGTTAGCCGAAGCCACCAGTGGTCCCCCGACGCCAAAATGGGACGATCTGACCGAACGAGGTGAGCACGCTAGCCCAACTGGCCGTACATCAGCGTTAACCGATCGGCCGAACAGCCATGCTTGCCACTTGGCCCCAGCTACACTCCTTCTCGATCGGATTAGAACATTCTCCTGACCTTTTGGCAGCCAAGAAAGCGGCGCACTTTCTGGGCACCTTTCACCATGAATTCGTTTTCACCGTGCAGGAAGGACTAGATGCAATCCCAGACGTTATTTATCATCTAGAGACGTACGACGTGACGACCGTCCGGGCAAGCACGCCCATGTACCTTCTCAGCCGTAAGATCAAGGCCATGGGTGTCAAAATGGTGTTAAGCGGAGAGGGGAGCGACGAAATTTTCGGAGGTGCGGAACGATTGCGTAACTGGGGGGGGGAGGGGGGTACTTACGTCCGAGGAGCTGATCCATAGTTGGCCGGCAGGCTATCTGTATTTCCACGCGGCGCCCGACAGCAGATCGTTCCACCAGGAATGTGTACGCCGCGTCAAAAATCTCCACACCGCGGACTGTCTGCGTGCCAACAAGTGAGCGAGTCTCCGTTCTTCGCGCAGTGTCCCACAGACATCGACGGTCCCACAGGTCAACGATGGCATGGGGACTCGAGGCCCGCGTACCTTTCCTTGACAAGGCGTTCCTGGATGTCGCGATGAAGACCGATCCAAAGGAGAAACTATTTTCAAAGGGCTCTTCGCAAGAGTACGATGAAGATGGTCGTCCGAAGATGGAAAAGGTCAGTAATGGTGCCCTCCAGCTGCCACATCCGCTGCGCCCCAAGACCGAGAACTAACGCTCACCCAAGTACATCTTGCGTAAAGCGTTTGATCACTCTCCGGACGGAAAGGTGGGTGGTGTCCACGGCCCAGAGAATTGGCGTGACGCCGTCTCGACTTTTAGCCATACCTACCGAAATCGATTCTCTGGCGTCAGAAGGAACAGTTTTCGGACGGCGTCGGATACTCGTGGATAGACGGGTGAGCAGGCGATATCGCCGAGTAGGTCTGCGTGCCCCTTTAACGGAGATTTCTCCTCGCCAGCATCAAGGATCACGCCGCTGCAGTCGTCTCGGACGAGGCGTTTTCCCAGCGGGCCCAACGCTGGCCTCTGGACACGCCCGACACGAAGGAAGCCTATTTCATTAGAGAGATCTTTGAAGGTACACGCGCTCGCGTCGCAGTTGGAGCGTCTCCCATGGCTGACATTCCTTTCAGCGCATTTCCCCTCCGAGACCGCGGCCAAAACGGCCGTACGGTGAGTTGGCGGACAAGGGTTCGTTCACGTGTGATCGGTGCTGACGGTGGGCTTTTATTTCCAGCTGGATACCGCGCGGCGATTGGGGTTGTGCATCAGATCCTAGCGGACGTAGCGTCAGCATCCACAACGCGGCCTACGAAGCAACCGAACAAGTCTGATTAACACGACGGCATTTCAAGTATACATGCTGAAAGGAAATTTGCATTGTAACCGCGCTAGCGAGGCTTGGTATCAGAGTGTCGGATTAGAACGAGATTGTCAATGTGTATTCCGCAAATAGAGAATGTCATAAAAAGAGGAAAGAGGAACCTCAATGAGAGTGATAAGGTATCGTCAAAACATTTGGGTACCAGTGGGCAGAAATGCGGTCACGAGCAGTCAGGCAAAAGAATCAAGGAATGTGTCAGTCATGATGCAGGGAAGCAATCAATGGAACAACCAAGTGCTATGTGTGAGCTCAAGAACGCGGTGGATGAATGCAACGGAACTCGATTATTAAGAAGGGCTGGTGTGAAGTCTAGTCAACGACAAGAAATGAACACGAGAAAGGTATGGGACTTCATTGAGTTAATGAGGGGTCCTGAGCAACGATTTGACGGTATAAGCCTACTCCCGAATCTTCCGACGCAACGGGAGAGAGCTGGGGTTTGTTGCCGTTGCTGTTGTTGTTGTTGGTGGTGGTGGTGGTGGTGGTGGCCGTCACCGTGGCACGGGTAGTTGCACTAGATTGAGATGTTTGGCGAGGTCGCTTGGCAGGCGGATTGCCACCACGAGCACCAGTGTCCAAGGCGGAGCGGGTTACGGTCGCCTTGACAGAGTGGTTATCATCCGATGGATTCACGCGAGTCTTGGTACTCGGCGCTGTTGTCGTCTTCCTGCTCGCAGCTCGCATGGCGGGTGAAACTTGATCGCCCGACACCAGCCGGGTGCCAAACTTTGCGTTGGCTGAAGACTCCCGGGCGTAAGAGGTCCCACCTGGAGACACGCGTCGGGTGGATCCGCCAACGGTGTGTTGCTTGGGTTTCAATACTGGTTTCTGAAGCGTGATCTTGTCAGCACCCCAGTAAGAGAAGCTCATCTTGCTCTTCTTATCCGAGTCATCCGAGTCATCTGCATCCTCGTCGTCATCTGGCATCGGAATGATCCTTGGCTTGTGGGTAGAATGCGCCTCTGCCTTGGACCGAACAACGCTAGGAGAATGATCAGACGCGGCAACAGAGGTACAACGACGACCTTACTCCTCCATAGTCACCACACCTTCTTTCGGTTGAATCACGTCTCCAATCGCCCACGTCTCTATCTGTCATGGGACGACACATGAGCCCATGATGGCAACAACACACACCTCGCGTACCTTGATGAACTTGTACAAGTTTCGCGGTTTCGTATGCGAGTTGCGACGTCCAGAGGTCGCATACTTTGACTTGCCCTGCATGTCCGGCAGAGAATTCGTGCGCGAGTTTGTGCTGGACACTAGTGGTAATGACGTGGTCCCAGTACGCTGACACCGCAGCACGACGTCGTTGAAGACAACCAGCCACAGATCCTTTTTGCCTCCCATACCAGAACCGGTACCGAAAACATCGCTCATCCGTCGGAAGGATGTCTTGCCCTTGACGTTCTTCGTGGCCATCACGGGCGGAGGGCTCGATCCTTTAGGAGATGACGCCGATTCACGACCAACGTTGTTGATTTGTTTCTCCTCCAGGAGTAGTCGGGAGGGTTTGGGAATCGCGAGCTGCTTCACCTTGTCAAGGCCCTCGATGCGCGCGAAAACATCTCTCGTCTTATCTCTGTCCTCTTTCTGGATCTTCTCGTCCTCGATGCTTCGCACGATCGACTCCACTTCAGCAACCATCTGAAGGGTACTCTCATATTCAAACGTGCTGGGGTCGGTGTGGAAGAGAAGATTCTGAAAGAGGAGGGGGTACTTGAGCAGACGCTGGAAAGGCTTCGACAATGTGATTGCAAGACCAGTCTCGCCCTTGTCGGCGGCAGACTCTTCCAGTCGCTGCAAGGCTTTGCACACCTTGAGCCACTCTGCAGAATCCTGATTCTTGGGCTTTTTGGCGGCGCTCGCCGTGGACAGCGCATTATCGACCTGCTCGAGCGCACGCTCAAGATGAAGGACGTAAGTAGCATAGCCTTGGAAGATGTGGGA
This sequence comes from Tylopilus cervinicoccineus, assembly GCA_038094635.1. Lineage (NCBI taxonomy): Eukaryota > Fungi > Basidiomycota > Agaricomycetes > Boletales > Boletaceae > Tylopilus > Tylopilus cervinicoccineus. Next base: position 6,024 of record JBBPUK010000003.1, on the reverse strand, counting down.
CTGGAGCAAATTAACGGTTTGTTCCGCCGTCACTAAACGAGTACGTACGTTGGAAACGAAGACATCTGCAAGCGACCGAACAAGAGGATATTGTTCCTCATATCGTTTCTTCAATCCCTCGCTGAGTTTGACATGTCCGTCAAGGACACCGCTCTCGATGACCTCTAGGCATATTCGCAGGTCTTCGGGAATGAGATGCGGAGGAACGGTGTGCAGCGATGGATCTGGCTGTGTCTGTGATCGCCTGGGCTTGCGCAGCAGGCGGCTGTGAACTGTTGGCGTCGTCTTGGCGCTATCCTTGCGTTCCCGATCCTTGTCACGCTCACGCTCAAGACCAGACTGGCGTCCGAGGGACTGTGAAGACGCATTGGCTTGATGCATGCGTTGAGCTGGGGGGAGCGATGCATGAGAGCGTGATGGGAAAGGCACCGACTCTTTGACTTTAGTGTTCTTACCAGCCAAGACCGAGCCCGCACGATACGGCGAACGAGGATGGTTGCGCTTTTCGGACGCCTTTGCGCGGTTGGCTTGCAAACCAGGGAGATGGTCGTCCTCCACTTCTGACTCGGCCGATTCATCGTCGATGTTTGGGGTCGTGGGCGCCAGAGACTTGGTCTCGGGAGTGATACCGGAGGTGCCGTCAGAACGGAAGCCAGTGGGGGACATGAAGCGAGCAGCTATGGGGAGCACGTCGGTGGACTCTTGCGGAGAGTCTGCGCGAGCAGGCGGAGGGTCATCATAGTCATACGGAGATGGTGAGGTCGGAGGTGGTAACGCATAGGGATGGAGGAGGGGTTCGATAAAAGTTTCCTTCATTTTTTGAAGATCATTGACGTACCTGGGTCGCGTACATCAGGCGACGGCTAGATGTGTGACCAAGGGAGAAGACACATACCGCTCCTCGCTGGCGACGATCTCCCAAAGAACTTCTTGTCTCGTCCGTTCGCGAGGACCGAGGTTGCTCACAAGATCCTCCTCTGCACACTCGCTCCACGAGGAGACGGCGAGGATCCGCGTGCTCGCGTTGGACATTTGAGAGTAAGGAGTACCAGAGCGGACGGAACCAGGATAGGGCGATGTTGCAGTGCGGATCGAGGTAGCCTTGGCGGTCTGGAGGGAGGTGGGGGTAAGAGAAGCGGGGGGTACGACGGTGGAGGTGCTGGTCGTGGTTTGTTTGGAAGCCAAGTCAGTGCGTGAGGCGGATGCAGCAGTTGATGTTGAACCCCGCGTGTCCTTGCCATGTGTAGCCTGAAAACGTGAGAGCGTGGTTTTGAGGGGGACAGCCGCAGGCGCCAGGGAGGGTGATCCGGAGATAGTGGGGCTCGAGGGATCGGGAAGGGGTCGTGAGGTTGAGGGTCCTGATGGAGTCGGAGGCGGAGAGATGAATGCGACTTTTTTCTGTGTTTCCGAGTTTGCCACGGCCTCTGCCGCCTTGCGGGCTGCGGACTTGGCAGGGGGCTCTGAGGGATCCGCTGCGTGGGGGAGGGGGGAGGATGCGGGGAGACCGACGCCGCTGTCGTTGTCGGCATCGTTCGGCTCCTCGATGGGAGGGAGAGGTCGGGCGGAGAGGTCGGGCAAGGGTTTGGTGGAGGCGATGGAGGAGGGTGTGCCGCTGTTGGTCGCGGTGGTGCCAGCACTGGTCGACCTCTGTATGGGCTGGGCGGGGAGGCTGGAGAGACGGTTCTCGGTGCGGGTGCTGGGCGGGGGCCATTCCGGGAGGGGGGGGAGCTGGATGAGCTCCTTCTTGTCGCGGGCGGGGGAGTGCGAGTTTGAGCTGAGGGTGTTGGTGTCGCTGCGGTCGCGGGCGATGAGCGAGTCCTTGTCCTTGTCCTTTTCCTTTTCCTTTTCCTTGTCTTTTTCCCTGTCTTTCTCCTTGTCCTTGTCCTTGTCCTTGTCCTTGTCCTTGTCCTTGTCCTTGTCCTTGTCCTTGTCCTTGTCCTTGTCCTTGTCCCTGTCCTTGTCCTTTGGCTCCTTGGACAGCCCACGGTTGAGCCGGTTGAGAAAGGCCTTCATGGGAGAAGCGGAGTGAGTGACGGACGTGCTCAGCGGGACGAGCTCAGACTCATTTCCGGGGTGAATCCAAGCCGACAACTAGTAACGAGTCCCGCACACCACACAAAGCACTTGCCCTCGCTCGAGCACCCGTTCCTCGCCCACACGTTCCACCTCGCCCAGTCCGACGACGGCCGCAGCAACGGCACCGCGCTCTGGCTCGGCGCGCAGGTGCTGTCTGCCTATCTGGCCTCGCACCACAGACCACCCAGGGAGCGGCGGCTGCGGGCGGTGGAGCTGGGCAGCGGCGTCGGCCTCACGGCGTGCGTCTGTCGCGCGCGTCCACGCTGTCGGCTGTACTCACTGATGGGCGTGTCCACAGCCTCGTGTTGAGCGCGCTCGGATACGACGTGCTTGCGACAGACACCCGAAACGTGTGCGATTCCGTACTGAGACAGAACATCGCCGCGAATCTGCCGCACCTCCCCCCCGCTGCGGGATCCATCCACGTCCGCGAGCTGGACTGGCACGCTGCGGGCGACGACGGACGCGGACATGGACCCTTTGATCTGATCACGTCGAGCGACACTCTGTACGATCCATCGCTCGTCCAGCCCTTCTTTCGCACAGTGCAGGCCCTCGCGGCGTCCAGCCGTGACCACGGCAAGCGGCCGCTCGTGCTGCTGGCGCTCGAGCGACGGGACCCGCAGCTCATCGACCGGGCGCTCGCATGTGCCCCGCTGGCACTGACGCAGGTGCCGACGAACAAGGTGCGCAGGGCGCTGCAGCGGGCGGACATGCGGTGGGACACGGCGGAGTGGGAGGGCGTCGAGATCTGGGAGGGTCCGTGGCCGGCTTGACCTGTTGTTACCCGGGGCTGTGGCTGTGCTACTGCCCATGCAATGGCTGACGCGTCCCGGAGCTGTGCTGCCATATATTTATTCTCTTCCTCTTCCTCCTCCTCCTCCTCCTCCTCCTCCACCTCCTCCTCCCCCCCCCCCCCCGCCGCGGCGCCGGAGACGCCCCCACACCCCCCCCCGGAGGG